>QRFJ01001754.1:65644-94587 GCA_006176705.1 Cocos nucifera
ATCATAGGGCTACTCCTCTACCACCGAGGTAGATAGATTCCATCTTGATGCAATCCAGTTCCTACAATGAACATGCTATAGCCAACATACACCTCAGGGTTCCATATGGCTAGGAGACCGAGTAATGGTGTAGTCAAACTATAACACCCTCAAGGTGAACTGCCGATGCATCTCAGGTCAAAGAACCAGACACACTACTGCAGCATCGAGTCAGTCATTGACGAGAAGGTAGACTTCCTAATGACTACTCGAGGTGGTCACGCTCAGTGCCCTCGTTCTCTAACGAGTACCTGTACTCTCGCTCCGGTGTCTCCACACCGTAGACTCAAGACTCATCTACTAAAGAGAAGCGATTCGTACACCAACCTTCCGGATCAATCACCATCCTCGTGATGATCCTATGGTCGGGAGCTGTTTATGAGTTAATAATGATTATTCATGTCTTAAATTTTCAACTCTTGAAAATATGAATTATCATTACCATTAACTCAAAGGATGTATCACAGACACTAAATACACATATGTGATAGAAAATAACCCATTTTATTAATTATAGTCAAAATTATAATTTTGCCCCTAGAAGTGTATTACAAGTGTCAGCCAATTCTGGCTTCTAGGGCACATATATCTAACAATCTCCCACTTGTCCTAAAGCCAATTGGCTACAAGTCTAAGTCCCATCTTCTCAAGGTGGGCTTCGATCTTCTGCTGGCCCAACGGCTTTGTAAGTGGGTCTGCCACATTATCTGCGGAGTTGACTCTCTTGACCTCAACGTAACCTTTCTCAAGGTAATCGCGGATGAGATGATATCGCCGCTCAATGTGCTTGGACTTCTGGTGAGACCTCGGCTCCTTAGCAAGGGCTATGGCGCCATTGTTGTCGCAGTAAAGAGGAATGGCATCTGATGGCATTACTCCAATTTCTGCAGCAAACTTCTTGTACCAGAATGCTTCCTTTGCAGCCTCTGATGCAGCTATATATTCTGCTTCCATGGTGGAATCTGCTATCACAGTTTGCTTGGAACTCTTCCAGCTGACAGCTCCACCATTGCACACAAACAGACTTCCAGATGTCGACTTTCGATCATCTATATCGGACATGAAGTCCGAGTCTGTGTATCCCTTGAACTTGGAGTTCTCCATTACCAAAGACCAACATCATATCCTTAGTTCTTCTCAAGTACTTAAGGATACATTTCACAGAAGTCCAGTGTTCTTCACCTGGATTTGACTGATATCTGCTTGTGACACTCACAGCATGGGCTATATCAGGTCGTGTACATAGCATGGCATACATGAGGCTCCCTATTGCAGAAGCATAAGGGATCTTGCTCATGCGTTCTATTTCCTCAGGTGTGCTGGGGCACATCTTCTTGGAAAGATGAATACCATGTCTGAAGGGTATTAATCCCCTCTTAGAGTTTTCCATACTAAACCTCTTTAGTACTTCCTCTATGTACATCTTCTGTGAAAGTCCTAGCATCCTATTCGGTCTATCCCTATAGACCTTAATTCCTAGAATAAAGGATGCTTCACCTAGGTCTTTCATGGAGAATTCCTTGGACAACCACATCTTGACTGATGTCAACATGGGAATATCATTCCCAATAAGGAGGATGTCATCCACGTACAATACGAGGAAGACAACAGCGCTCCCACTGACCCTTTTGAAAACACATGGTTCCTCTTCATTTTTGATGAAACCAAACTTTTTGATCACATCATTGAAACGAGTGTTCCAGCTCCGAGATGCTTGCTTAAGTCCATATATGGACCTTTGCAGCTTGCAAACCTTGTGATCAGTATCACTGGATGTGAAACCTAGCGGCTGTTCCATATAGATATCTTCCTCAAGATATCCATTTAGGAATGCCGTTTTCACGTCCATTTGCCATATTTCATAATCGAAATAGGCTGCAACAGCAAGCAATGTGCGGATGGATTTTAGCATAGCTACCGGGGAAAAGGTATCCTGATAGTCAATGCCTTCACGTTGACTATAACCTTTTGCCACCAGTCTAGCCTTGAATGTCTCCACATTCCCATCTGCACCAATCTTTCTCTTGAAGATCCATTTACACCCAATAGGTACTATACCTTCTGGTGGATCTACCAAGGTCCAGACTTGGTTTGAGTGCATCGAGTCAATTCTCTGACTTCATTGCCTCAAGCCATTTCTCGGAGTCGATATCTGATATCGCCTCGTTGTAGGTTTTGGGATCATCACCATGAGCACCATTACCTATGAGGAACATTTCCTCTACATCCTCTGAAATAATACCTAAGTATCTTTCAGGGGGACGGGAAACTCTTTCCGATCTACGAGGTGGAGGAGGTAGTGTTCTTATTGGCTCAACCTGATTTGGTTCCACTTGGTCCTTAGCTCGTTCTGCTTGTGAGACTTTCTCATCAAGCTTAATCTGCTTTCCAATGCCACTATCTTGAATAAACTATTTTTCAAGAAATATGGCATGTCGACTCACAATCACATTGTGGTCTTCTGGAATGTAGAAATAGTATCCTAATGACTCTTTAGGATATCCTATGAATCGAGCTCTAAAGGACCTAAACTCTAACTTGTCCGCTTGTTGTCTTTTGACATGAGCCGGACAACCCCAAATTCTGAGATGACTCAGACTTGGTTTCTTACCGTGCCATATCTCATACGGTGTGGTAGGAACGGTTTTAGAGGGAACCCTATTCAGTAAATAGATTGAAGTTAATAATGAATGTCCCCAAAGAAAATCAGGGAGGTCTGTGAAGCTCATCATGGATCGAACCATATCCAATAGAGTCCGATTTCTCCGTTCTGAAACCCCGTTGAGTTGAGGTGTTCCTGGTGGAGTCCATTGAGAGACTATGCCATTTTCCTTAAGATAGTCTAGGAATTCCCGGCTAAGGTATTCACCTCCTCGATCTGATCGAAGAACCTTAATGGGTTTTCCAGTTTGTTTTTCTACTTCATGTCTGAATTCTTTGAACTTTTCAAAAGCTTCAGACTTGTGTCTCATAAGATACACATACCCATACCTAGACAGATCATCGGTAAAGGTAATGAAGTAGACAAAATTGCCTCTAGCCGGCACATCGAATGGGCCGCACACATCAGTATGTACTAGGGCAAGGAGATCTGTGGCCCTCTCCCCATGTCCAACAAAAGGGAGTTTAGTCATTTTGCCTTGAAGACAAGATTCACAAGTTGGATATGACTCAAAAGTCAATGGACTCAATAGCCCATTTTTCTCCAATTTGTTAATCCTATCTTCTGCTATATGACCTAATCTCAGGTGCCATAGATATCTGTCGTTTGGACTATCCCTAGGTCGTTTGGCATTCACGTTTTGCTCGATAGTTAAAACAGGTACATCAATATGCAACTGATAAAGACCATTAACAAGGAAACCATTTGCAATTTTATTTCTTTCATAAAGAATGTTACAATGGTCCTTAAAGAAGGTGATCACATAACCTTCTTGTGCTAAGCATGAAACAGAAATCAAATTCCTGCTAGCTGCAGGCACATAATAACAGTCTTTTAAAACTAAGTCTAAACCAGATGGTAATCGCAGAGGGTATGTTCCCACGGCTACTGCAGCAACTCTTGCTCCATTACCGATGCGTAGGATCATGTCTCCATCCCTCAGCCTCCTGCTATCCTCAAGACCCTGCATAGAAGTGCACAGATGAGCACTAGAACCAGAGTCAAGCACCCAACTGGATGCAGAAGAAACCGTAAGGTTAGACTCAATAACGAGCATACCTCCAGAAGGACCTTCCTTCTTGTTCTTCAGGGTGGCCAGGTAAGTAGGGCAGTTCCGCTTCCAATGGCCGTCGCTGTTGCAATGGAAACACTTTCCTTTGCCATCGACCTTCTTCTTCGGTTCTGCCTTCTTCTTCTTTGATCCTTCCACCTTTTGCTTTTTCACAGACTTCTTTTTCTTTCCATAAGACTTTCTTTTGGAAGAAGTCCGTTCCATAGCAAGAACTGAGCCTTTAGAACCTTTCATAGAAAGCTCAGCGGTAACCAGCATATTCATCAACTCGGCCAAGGAATTTTGAAGTTTATGCATGTGGTAATTCATGATGAATTGCCCATATGCATCAGTCAAGGATTGCAGAATAATATCGTTCTGCAAGTCCAAGTCCAACTTCACACCGAGCTTCTCAAGCTCTTCCATGTCCTTGATCATTGTCAGACAGTGATCTTGGACTGACTGCCCATCACGCATCTTAGCCTTAAAAAGTCATTTTCGTGACTTGATATTTGGCTGCGCGACTCTGTTCACCAAACATCTCCTGCAGGTGAGCCAACATTTGGCGAGCAGTCCCGATATCTTCATGTTGGCGCTGGAGCTCATCAGACATCGAGCCCAACATGTAGTATCTGGCCTTATTGTCTTCGTCAATCCATTTTTCCAGAGACGCTCTCTGTTCAGTGGATGGACGAGCTGGTAAGGTGGGAGGGTCCTGGTCCAAAACATGTGTTAACTTCTCTGAACCCAAAACAATTTTGTAGTTCCTGAGCCAATCTTTATAATTGGGTCCAGTCAGTCTATGTGTGTCTAGGATACGTGCCAGTGGGTTGGACGCAGACATTTTCCTGTAGAGAGTCAAAGATTCTAGTTAGATACTGTAATTTTGACTTGACCAATTTGTTTAGGGATTTTATTTTTAAACAAATTAGCTCCCACTATTTTCTCGGATCCCTACACTCCCTCTGTAGAGATGCGAAAATCTCCGCGATTGATGATTTCTAGTGGGTGGTGCGGTCTCACCAACTGACTCATCACCTCACCTAACAGTTATTGGTGATGGGTTAGCCAATGAGTGAACAACTCTTGTTCAATGATTCTCTAATCATGGTGCACCCAAACTTGGTCTCTAATTCATGAATCTCACCGTATCCGGAATATTGATCCACTCCTTAGTTAAGTCAGACCCACCATTTGCATAGACTGGGTTCCTAATTGGGTCTCTCACCGTATCCGGAAATATTGAGCCCAACTCATCCTCCAGCCCATAGCATCCAATGCCTAATAGACATGGTTGCGTCTTCCCGGTGCAACTGAGCCACTGTATCCAGCCGAGAACAATCAACCCCGGGAAGGGCCCGCACGTCTACAATGGTGGAAGACCTCGGACTTAATCTTTTCTTAGGGAGAATTGATTCAGGTCTCATTAAACTAGACTTGGCTTAGTCATAACAATTATGACTAACCTAGTGGCATGGGTTCAGCTCGGATTATTGACCACCTCAGATCAGAACTGTGTCAACAGATATGGCCAGGTAAGTGAGACCGGTGGAAGGAATATGCCGTTAACTCGCACAAGAACGCATTCAGGTCGAGTAGCTTCCAATTAAAAACCAGTCGGTCGTCTGTGCCAAACTTACCTTAGACACCAAATTGTTGAGTCAGAACCAATTGGGTTAGCCTACAATCCAGACTCTAACCTCTGAGCCTAATTAGGTCTTGCTTGATCGTGACTCGATCTTGACCCAGACTTAATCCTATTAGGCTGGTCAATTTAAGCATTGTTGATCCCATCTAACCAACTCTTGATTCGGTTTGATCAACCGCTTAGACCTAATTGAGCTACCCAAGCCCGAACCCAGTATTATGAATATGTCTTAGATCTGAAATTCTCAATTTTAGACCTAATTAATATTCCATAAACTTAATTCTTAATTAAGTTGGGTTCATAAACAAAATATGCACAATAAATCCTAGGGTTTCAGGATCTAGGGTTTTGCAGAAAGTAAGTTTTGGGTTTCTGATTAAGGACGAACACGCAGCACCCCTACACGTCATAAGAACACCCCATCGAATGGGAAGAGAGGGCCTTTAAACCCTTCTTCGTTCTTATGACCGGACGGCCAAGAGGAACGCCTTAATCAGGAACATGTAAATCTACAAAACAGTTATAGATCTATATCATATATCTCATATACAAATTTAGATCTAATCAAGGCATATTTTGCATACATCTCATGTATCAAATCATGCATGTTTTCAGATCTAAATTATCTCATAATAATCTAAAAAATTAGATTTAAATTGATCTAATCAAAATAAATTCTAATCTAGACAATTATGTAGAACTATTCTACAACTAGTCTAGTCATGCATCTATCATATCTCATATGATATTTAAAATTAAATAATTTTTATTTGCTGTTTATCAGATGTTATTATAACACTTATAATATCAGAAAAATAGTAAATAAGAAGATCTAAAATATGATTTAATCAGATTAAATCAAAGACATGCAAAACTATTCTATAGAACTATTCTATTCTAGAACTAGTCATGCATATCTTCATGTTCTTAGATCCAAATCATTTAATTTTAATTTTTCTGATTTCAGATCTGATCACATCTCATGTGACATCTGAAATCACTTTATTTTCTAATTAAAATAAAATTAAAATCAGATCTAAACAATTTAGAACCATGGCTCTGATACCAGTTGAAGGGAAATCCTGATTTCCCGGTCCAGGTTCGTCCAGATCTGATTAGATCAAGAGATATATTTCAAAAATTTTCTCTTGATCTCAATCAGATCTTGATATGTTTCAGATCTGATTCTTATTATTTTAATAAATAAAATAAAATAAGATAAATTAAATCAAATTTAATTTACCTGATTTGGGTAATCCTATTACCCTGTAGATGATCCTGATTGCAGCGGAAGGTTCTGGATCTTAGCCACGCAAGCGCCTGGCCTCTACCGGTATCCACTCGGGTTGGATCTGGAGATCCTCTTCTTCTCTATCACACCTCCAAAAATCAGATCTGGATCTGATCTGGAGGATCTTCAAAACTCTTTTGAAGATCTGCAGTCGTCCTTTTGCAGCAGCGCAGCCTTCTTGCTTTTGATCGCCTTTCCTTGATCTGAATCGCACCAACCAAAGTCCAAAACACCTTTTGGACGTGGAGAGCAAGGGGAGAAGAGACTATGGCATGGAGAAGGAGGGGAGAGGCAGCCTTGGGGCGTGTCTAATAGCATTGGAATTAGGGTTGGGCGCAGGGTCTTATTTATAGACCTCTTGTGATCCAACTCCTCTTCCTCTCAACCAATCACAACCCTTTGTGAAATCAGATCTAAATCTGATTGGTTGGAATAGAGACCCCTGGATTCCTCCTTAGAGGGTGCCTAAGACCAGTCAAACTGGATTCTTAGTAGAACTCTGATTGGAATCCAAAAGGGAGGTGGAGTCCTTGTCCAACAAGGACTCCTAGGCGCCTCCTACTTGGGCTCACGCCACCCTTGGCGTGCGCCCTTCTCCTTGCCAGGTTCTGGCAGGGGGACAGGCCCCCACCAGCTCTCCAATAGGTGCATGACATGTGGTCAAAAGTCAAAGGGTCAATGGTCAACGTTTGACCAGTCAAAGGTAGACTTTTGACCAAAGTCAAAGAACAAGAAATGGCAGGTGACCAAAAATGGCAGGTAATGTCTTACAAATAAGACAACCTATTCTGACTTGGACAACCTCCATTCAGACCATATGAAGGCCTCTGATTGAGCACAAACTCCTTTGGCTCAGTCAGGACAACTTATTTATGATAGTAAAAGAAGAACGTTAGGTTCAATCGAGTGCTAGCACGATTTCCTTGAACCTAATTGAATCTCATTCAGATCAATTGAACTAGATCAGTTCAATTGATGATCACCAGATTCAAACCCTTGTTTGTGTGACCCAGTTAGGTTCAGTTCTGTATGGTAATGGGATATGTCATGATCTCTATCATAGACATCATCGAAACTCCTTTCGATGGATCAGAACTCTTCTGATTCGAACAGCTAGAATGATCGATCATCTAAATCATTCTAATTGCTCCCAAAATCCACCAGTGACACCTAGCAGTATATGGTGGCAACCCATCAGAGCTGAATGCGAACCTCTTGGTGCAGCTACCTGTGTGATTAAGTTCTTCTATCTTGAGCCCCGATCAGATTAGGGTTAAGGTGAACTCGTCAAACCCTAGTCTCTGTCATATGATGTAATCATTCGATTCGAGTCCAATGTGAAAATCTAAATAGAAACTCTTTCTATTATTTCACTCTACCATGGCCATGGATTTCTGGACTTGATTCTCATGATCATCATAGGGCTACTCCTCTACCACCGAGGTAGATAGATTCCCATCTTGATGCAATCCAGTTCCTACAATGAACATGCTATAGCCAACATACACCTCAGGGTTCCATATGGCTAGGAGACCGAGTAATGGTGTAGTCAAACTATAACACCCTCAAGGTGAACTGCCGATGCATCTCAGGTCAAAGAACCAGACACACTACTGCAGCATCGAGTCAGTCATTGACGAGAAGGTAGACTTCCTAATGACTACTCGAGGTGGTCACGCTCAGTGCCCTCGTTCTCTAACGAGTACCTGTACTCTCGCTCCGGTGTCTCCACACCGTAGACTCAAGACTCATCTACTAAAGAGAAGCGATCGTACACCAACCTTCCGGATCAATCACCATCCTCGTGATGATCCTATGGTCAGGAGCTGTTTATGAGTTAATAATGATTATTCACGTCTTAAATTTTCAACTCTTGAAAATATGAATTATCATTACCATTAACTCAAAGGATGTATCACAGACACTAAATACACATGTGTGATAGAAAATAACCCAGTTTATTGATTATAGTCAAAATTATAATTTTGCCCCTAGAAGTGTATTATAAGTGCCAGCTAATTCTGGCTTCTAGGGCACATATATCTAACACCTTTTTCATGCCCAAAGTCCCTTGGGCATGGAGAGGAGAGAGAGGATCAAAGGGTGGCATGGAGAAGGAGGGAGAGGGGCTATGTGGCATGGGCTAAAGGAAGAATCCTTGAATTCTAGGCGTAGACAGGGTTTATATAGACCCTACTGCGCCATGTAGTGCCACATCATCCTGACCAATCACGACCCTTTATGCAATCAAATATAAATTTGATTGGTGGGATGACATCATCTAATCCAATTAGATTACAGTCCCTCAAAACTCTCCTTAGGTGGCATCAAGATTGGGTCAAACAAGTCTTCTTGGCATCACCTAATTTAATTTCCTGAAGCAACTGAACTCCCATCTATATGGAACTCCATCTTCTATCCTCATGGAGCGCATGCCTCCCTAGGCATGTGCCCCTTTCCTATCTACTTTTAAGCAGGAAAACAAGTCCCAATGTTCTCTCCTATGGGTGCATGACACGTGGGCAGATGTCTAAGTGTCTAGGGTCAATAATTGACCAATGTCCGAAGACAAGATTTAGTAGGTGATGAAAAATGGCAGGTGTTGTCTCAAATTTATCTCATAAATTAAGACAACCCTTTTCTAACCTGGACAAACTCCAGTCAGACTAAGTAATGGTTTCTGAGTGAGCCCAAACACATTTGGCTTAGTCAAGATAAGCTTTAATGATTGTTAAAGGAGAACATTAGGCTTAATCATATGCTAGCACGATTTTCTTGAACCTAATTGAATCTTATTCAAATCAATTGAACTGGATTAATCCAATTGATGATATCTTGATCCAAAGTCTTATTTATGTGATCTAGTTAGGTTTAATTTCATATGGTAGTGGGATATGTTGTGATCTCTATCATCAACATCATCGAAACACCTTCCGATGGATTAGAACTTTTTTGATTCAGACAACTAATATGATCGATCATCCAAATTATTCTAATTGCTCCCAAAATACACCAGTGATACTTAGCAGCATATGATGCCAACCCATCAGAATTGAAAGCGAATCTCTCGGTGTAGTTACCTATGTGATTAAGTTCCTCTATCTTAAGCCCCGACCAGATTAGGGTTAAGGTGATCTCATCAAATCCTAATATCCGTCATATGAATTAATCATTCGATTCAACTCCAATATGAAAACCCTAATAAAAACTCTTTCTATTATTTCACTCTGCCATAGCCATGGGCTTATGGACTTGATTCTCATGATCATCATAGAGCTACTCCTCATCTACCAAGGTAGATGATCTCCTATTGGTGCAATCCAATTCCTACAATGAACATGCTATAGCCAACATACACCTTAGGATTCCGAATGGCTAGGAGATCGAGTTATAGTGTAGTCAAACTATAACACCCTCAAGATGAACTGCCGATGCACCTCAGGTCAAAGAACCAGACAAACTACTATAGCTTCGAGCCAATCATCGACGAGAAGGTAAACTTCCTCATGATTGCTTGAGATGGTCATGCTCAGTGCCCTCATTCTCTAACGAGTATCTGTACTCTTACTTTGGTGTCTCTACACCATAGACTCAAGACTCATCTTTCCAAAAGAAGCGATCGTACACCAACCTTTTGGATCAATCACCATCCTTATGAAAATTCTACGGTCGGGAGCATTTTATGAGTTAATAATGAAAATTCATATCTTAAATTTTCAACTCTTGAAAATATGAACTATCATTACCATTAACTTAAGGGATGTATCACAGACACTTTCAAATACACACTTTGATAGAAAATAATTTATTTTATTATTTATAGTTAAAATTATAATTTTATCCTTAGAAGTATATTACAAGTGTCAGCCAATCTGACTTCTAGAGCACACATATCTAACACTTGATGTAGGAATTCAGAGGCTCGCCACTCTTTGTAGATTGTAGGAGTTCATCCAAAGGGAAGTTCTATTGATCTAACATCGATCCAACATCAAACAGCTTGGATGGGTTTTTAGTCCAGAGGAGGTTCAAGTAGCATCGAGGTCGGTCGGACCAGACCATGATAAGGCCCTTTACTCAGCTATCTGGGGGCTGCCATCATCGTTCAAACTCATCTAGGCAAAATTTTCAATGCCCTATAGGTTTTGGAACTATTCGAAGAGCTTGAAATTGGAGTGAAGAAGATCGGCCGATAAGTTCAGGTTGGAGGACTGTAGTCTTGGCGCCTAAGCAAAAACTCTTCAATCATTGGAGTTAGGCATGGTCGTCTTCACCGGATGAAGTCACCTCAAGGCTCGGCATCCTATTGGACTTCGATAGAAAAGGGCTTACACCCAACACAAGTCCCCCTACTCACGAGTTCAAAATTTGAATGAAGGGAGTAAAGTAATATGAATGCTAAAGTTCTTTTTCATTTCTCATGCCAATAGAGCAACTGGTCCTGACTTTTCCTACGCTAGCATCAAAACTTCTTAAATATGAGGTGACCCAAAAAGATAAATTCTTAAAATTTTTGTCGAAGCACTGGTCTAAGTACGGTGTAATAAAGGTTCTACCCATTGTCAGTCTACCGCTATGGCAAGTGAGACACGCATTGGCCCAAGGTTGATCAGTGGAGACCTACAATCATAACCATCTTGGACTCTCATGACTATTTAAGCTCTTCTTCCTTAAGGATTTCATCTCACTCAGGTCTCCTCTCTTTCCCTTTGGTCTTCTTCTTCCTTTCATTCCAGAGCACCAGTACCTTTCATTATTTCCTTCGATTCCTGAAGGTTCTCTCCTTCATGTTTCATCAAGCTTGCCGCCTTTTTGTTATTCTCCATCAATTTAGGTTAGTTTCTGATCCCTCTTTTTGATTACTTATATCTTTTAGCATCTTTACTCATTTGATTTCTTTGAGAAATTCTTGGATTCTATTTTCAATTTTTGGGAGATTTTCTTCACTTTAGTTTGATCCTCATGTCCTTTGAAGGATCCTGATCGATTGGTTTTGAAAGTTTGGCTCATTTGGCTTTAATGGATCTTTCTCATAAGGACCTTGAATTTATAAAAGTACCTTAGCCATCCTTTATCCCTGATACCATCTCCTGCAAACTTCGACCTGAAGATCTTTCACTGATTAGGATCCAATTTGAAATTTCTTTTGATTACAAACTTGAACTCTTTGGTCCAAATGATCAAGCCTGTTCTCCTCCTCCTGGCCAGACTTGTTTATTTGTTGAAACCCTCCAAACAGGACTTCAATTACCGATACCTTCTTTTGTAATCAACTTGTTCAAGCTCTTAAACATTTTCTTCACCACTATGGCACCAAACTTCTTTAGGTTTATCATAGGATTTCTCTCCTTATGTACTATGGCCGATGTTCGACCTTCCATCTCCATATTTCGCAACTTCTTCACCTTCAAGCATCACCCGACCACCAAAGATTGGTGGTACGTATCTCTCCAGTTCGGCAAGAAGGGATTACTCAAGGGTGCCCCTTCTTCCATTCACAACTAGAAAGAGAAGTTCTTCTTTATCTCGTATCCTTCTTTAGAGCTAGGAATTTCTTCCTGGGGTAATATTAGGGATTCCATCTGTCGAGCTCTCAGACTTGAGAAAGAGGATCAAGATTCGATCGATAAGCTAAAGAACTACCGTGCTCCTCCAATCTCCAAGCTACTAGATTATTAGACCTTATTCAACTTTGGTCTTAGTTTTCTCAACCCGACAGGTAGTTCTTTAGGGCCTATCAATTATGTTCGATCTTTTTTATTTTCTGACTTGAATTTTTCTTCTACAGAAATGACTCCTGAGGAACGAAATCGCCTAACCATGGGGATTAAATTCTTTAAGTGGAAGGACAGCTCCACTGGGGAACATCAAAAAAGGCTCACATTGGTGAGCCGATCTCGATCGCGCCAATCTACGCAACGCCCATCCCAGAGGCCGATGTGGTGGCACCAATTTCGACCCTACCCCAAGTGAACGTGGCACCCGCACCTCCCGAACAGCATGAGGCCGTCGAGAAGAAGAAGAAGAAAAAGGATGCTGTCAGAAAAAGGGTAAAGAGGATGGTTGGAAACTCGAGTGGTGAGGGCTCCGATTAGAAGCGAGCTTCTTTGGATGACCGAGAGGTCATCCAATCCCTGATGAAGGGTAGCATCCTCCCACATATTATAGATAAAATGGTTGGAAAGGAGGATGTCAAAAGGTTTGACGAGTCCTTCGCTGCCTTCCTCGAGATAATTAGTACCTTCGAACTTAATCAAATATGGGATGCACTCCCAGAGCTCTAACTTAATTCTCTTCTATTCTATAGCTGGGGCATTACTTGTTTGATCATTCAAAGTTGGCCAATCTCTATCAAGTCGAGTTCTCCAAGGCCCTCCATGAGGCTCAGGTGGAGATAGAAAGGGTTCAGACCAAGGTCGAACATTTGAAGATAGCCTCGAAGGAACAAACTATGGAAGCTGATTGCCTTTGAGAGGTATTAAGGAGAGAAGAGGAGATTTTCGCGGAGCTGAGGCTGGCCTTGACTCTCTTGGACGATAAAAGAAAGAAGGCTGAAGAGGAGGTCAGCACCGAGAAGGAGAGGGCTGTTGAGGCCTTCAAGTCCTCTAAAGCAATGGAGGACATCAAAATTGCCTTCGCCCAGGAGGCTTTTTTAGAGGGATTTGAGATCTACATAGGAAGGGTTGCAAAGAACTTTCTAAAGGTAGATCTCAACCTTCTGATAGATGAACCCAGTCCAGTGAAGAGGCCAGCCCTTCTAACGCTAAGGCCACCTCTCCTGTTACTGAACCTGCCCCTAAAGCTCCAGGACCTACAGTCGAGTCTGAGGCCGCAAGGAATGCACCGACCTCACCTACTACTGAACCATTCGAGGTCAAAAATCTTTGATTACTTGCACTTTTCTTTCTTTTCTTTTTGGTGTACTCAAATATTTTAAGAAATAAAAATGCACTTTCTTTTCTTTATACTTGTGTCATGATTCAGAATCCTTCTAGCAATCGCAGTTAAGGCTAATCATCTCCAAATGATGCCGAGCTACTGTCTCAAGGCATCCCGCTAAAATCCATAATCAAAAGTTTAAAGAAGGAGGTTTATGACCTGAAAAAAATGTTGAAGAAGATGGAAGATGAATTTTAGAGATCCAGAAAAAATGCTTCAGAGGCGAAAGTTGAGGTCACTCGTCTTCGCAAATTACACATGAAAGACTCTGTGAGCTTCAACATCAAGAAGGATAACTTCGACAAAAAGTTGGCCAAACTTAAGAAAAATACCAGTGATAAGTCTTGGGCATTAACTATGAAGGTTGGCTCTCTCGAAGTTGATCTCAAGGTGATGAAAGAGAAAATTCGACTGTTGGAAGGGAGTTCACCATGGTCCTCTAATAAAGTCCGATATGAGTGGGATTGGTCTCAGAGGTTTTCTATGTTGCAGAAGCAGCTACTTGATGCTGAGTCTGCCTACAATAGCTATCAATTAGGCTAGTGTAAGAGGATATCTGAGGTTGAGCACCAGCTTCGAATGGCCAATAGTGAGGTGGCTTGACTTCGGTAGCAGCTCATCGACAGTCATCAATCTGGTACAAGTAGGAAGTCGGAGGAGATCACCTCCTTGAAGAGGTTTGCAGGCAAACTTTTAGAATCAGTCGGGGTTGAGAAAGATGAAGTTCAGCGATTGAAGCTTCAGCTGGTTTGTGAATAACAAGCTATCAAAGAAGTCGAGGCTGAGTCAGAAGTTTTGAGGAGAAGGTTGCGTGAATCTGAAGAGAACTATCGAAAGGCTAACAGGATGTTCCATGATAACTTGATAAGGAGAAAGGAGCTAAAGAAGGAGGTTGCTAGCCTAAAGGAGTCCTTGGTGATGGCTAGCAGCCCGAAGTCTGAGGAGTCAAATTCCTCTTAGAGCTTTGGCCTTTTCTTTCTTACTTTTGTAACCGATCTTATAAATCTTTATTTTGCTTGTAATGAACTTAATATTTGCAATAAAATGGTACCCTTTTCATTATTGTCTTATATGGATTTGATGCTGATTAATGTTCACTTTCTTCATCTTGTTTTTCTTTGCTTTGTTTTCTAATGAGATACTTGTTGTGAATGCCGAGCTAGGTTCCCTTCCATGAACTTGGATGGGGCTCTCCCATCCGTATTTGATGTAGCTGTAGGGTAGATACATATAAGGGTCGCCAGTATGATTTTTTTCTTTTCTTCACTTTAGATTAACGAGGCCTTGGCCTTCCTCGTGTTAGGACAAGGTTCTCTTCTATTTCTTGCACGATCGTAGGGATATGTTAGGATTGTTGACGGGGCCTCTCCCCTTATCTCATCTTAGTTTAACGAGGCTTTCGACATTGTTCATGTTAGGATGAGGTTCTTCTCCTATTTCTAACATAAACGTAGGGACACATTAGGGCAGCTGGAAGAGCCTCTCCCCTCATCTCATCTTAGATTAACAAGGCTTTTGATTTTGCTCATATTAGAATGAGGTTCTCCTCCTATTCCTATCGTGGTCATTGGGACGCATTAGGGCTGCTGGAAGAGCCTCTCCCCTCATCTCATCTTAGATTAATGAGGCCTTCAACTTTGCTCACATTAGGATGAGGTTCTCCTCCTGTACCTAACATGACTGTAAGGATGCATCAAGGCCGCTTGAAGGGCCTCTCTCCTCATCTCATCTTAGATTTGCTCACGTTAGGACGAGATTCTCCTCCTATTCCTAACATCACCGTAGGGGCACAGTAGGACTGTTGGAAGGGCCTCTCCCCTCGTCTCCTCTTAGATTAACAAGGCCTTCGACTTTGCTCACATTAGGATGAGATTCTCCTCCTGTTCCTAACATGACCGTCTTTGTCACATGGTTAAATTCGAGAAGTTATTTTCTACCATTATAGATTTATAACAAAGATCGAGGTGTTAAAGTAGAGAAATTTTATTATGATCAAGACATCGATAATACATCCATAGGTTTTTCGAGTTTCATGATTGGGGCAGATTGGCTCCTCTGAGCCTCTTTAGGTAATATGTCCCGGGCCGGACAACTTTCTTGACCTCATAGGGTCCTTCTCAATTTATGATGAGCTTTCCCTGATTTTGAGACTGAGAAATGGCTGCTCGCCAAAGTACTAAGTCCTTTACTCTGAATAATTTACCTTTAACTTTAGAGTTATAGTAGCAAGCTATTTTTTGCTTGTGGGCTGCCATCTGAATTTGAGCTTGTTGGTGTAGAAATTGGTTGACGACGGATTGAACTAGAGTAGAGGAGGATGAGGTCACCATCGATGACCTACAAAATAATATCCCATCCAGAGCCGATGGGGGTAGCTCCGGCAGGACCCTCCGATGCTCAAGTTAGCTCTGGCAAATAGAAATGGAGTGCTCAGTGTGGAGTTCGACAGAGTTTTAAGGAGAAGAGAAGAGTTTTAGAACCTGGTGTAAGCGTATCTGAAGGGTCCTTTTTATAGGTGGAGCTTGTTGTAACTGCCTTGATTAATGATTATCGTAACCATCCTGATCAATGCTGATCGTTATTGACTTAATAAATATTGATCATTATTGACTTGATAAATGCCGATCGTTATTGTAATCTGTTGGTGCAGAAACTGGTTGACGTCGGATTGAACTGAAGTGGAGGAGGATGAGGTCGCCGTCAATGACCTGCAAAACAACGTCCCATTCGGAGTCGATGGGGGTGGCTCCGACAGGACCCTCCAACCTCAAGTTATCTCTGGCCAATAGAAATGGAGTGCTTAGTATGGAGTTTGATAGAGTTTCAAGAGGGAGAGAAGAGTTTTAGAACCTGGCGTAAACGTATCTGGAGGGTCCTTTTTATAGGCGAAGTATGTTGTAACTGCCTTAATTAATGATTGTCGTAACTGTCCTGATCAATGCTGATCGTTATTGACTTGATAAATGCCGATCGTTATTATCGTGTAACCATTTAGAAGTAGGATCGCCTATAGGAATCCATCAACAATCTGTAAGAAGGTTGGCTTCCGTAGAAGTTCGACCACTGAGGAGTTCGATCGCTGGAGGAGTCCGTAAGGAGTTCGACTTCCACAGAAGTTTGGCCACTGAAGGAGTTCGACTTTCGTAGAAGCCCAGCCACTGAAGGAGTCCGCAAGAAGTCCGACTTTTGTAGAAGCCCGACCGCTGAAGGAGTCCACAAGGAGTTCGGCTTTCGTAGAAGCCCGATCGCTAGAGCAGTTCGCAAGGAGCTCGGCCGCTAATGAGTTCGACCACTGAGGAGTTTGAAAGGGGCTTGACCACTAAGGAGCTCGGCTAAGGCTCATTCACTGAAGCTTTCGTGTGACTACTGGTTGCATTATTGGCTAAGCATCTGATTGGACTTCGATGGGAGTGGGATTTATCCCCAATAATAGTTCCTCTACTCCTGAGTTTAAAATTCGAAGGAAGGGAGTACCAAAATAGGCGACTACTGAAGTCCTTTTCCAGACTCCGCACCCATTGAAGTTGAAGTTCGGAGGATCATATCTCCTGCCCCAGAGGTTACCTCAGGGGAGATCTCATTTTGCGGCCAAGGTTGATGGAGATCCTATCTCCTGTAGACTTTCGAGCTCAGACTTGGACTTTGCTCGCATTAGGATGAGGTTCTCCTCCTGTTCCTAATGGGCCGTGGGGGCATATAAGGGCCATTGTCAGGGCCTCTCCCTCCATCTCATCTATGGTGAATGAGGCCTTCGACTTTACTCGCATTAGGACGAGGTTCTCCTCCTATTTTTAACAGGCTATGGAGGCATGTAAGGGCCGTTGTTAGGGTCTCTCCCCCATCTCGTCTAAAGTGAACAAGGCCTTTGACATTGCTCGTATTAGGATGAGGTTCTCCTCCTATTCCTAACGAGCTGTGGGGGCACATAAGGGCCGTTGTCAGGGCCTTTCTCCCCATCTCATCTAAAAGTGAATGAGGCCTTCGACTTTGCTCATGTTAGGATGAGGTTCTCCTTCTATTCCTAACAGACTGTGGGGGCACATAAGGGCCATTGTCAGGGCCTCTCCCCCCATCTTGTCTAAAGTGAATGAGGCCTTCGACTTTGCTCGCGTTAGGATGAGGTTCTCCTCCTATTCCTAACGGGCCACTTTCGCTCATTTCTCTCCTGTCATCATGTAATTCTTGCACCAAAAAATAATAATGCTGAATGAAGGAGTCTTATTAAAGGCAGTTTACTGGTAATACATCCTCAAGTTTTCTAAGTTCCAAGGTCGGGGAAGCATTATTCCTCCAAGCTCCTTCAGGAGATAAGTTCTGGGCCGAACGACCTCCACCACTTCATACGGACCTTCCTAATTTAGGGTGAGCTTCCCTTGGCCCTGAGGCTGTGAGACGATGGCTCGCCGAAGCACTAGGTCCCCCACTCTAAACATCTTACCTCTAACTCTGGAGTTGTAGTACTGGGCCATCTTCTATCTATAGGCTGCCATCCAGATGTGGGCTTCCTCTCTTTTTTCTTCCAGAGGTCAAGATTAACTCTGAGGTCCTAGGGGTTGAGCTACTTCTTGAGGCCCACGACTCGTGCAGATGGGAGCTTAAGTTTGATTGGGATAACTGCCTCTGTGCCGAAGGCCAAGGCGAAAGGTGTTTCCCCAATCGGCACCCTTTGTGTAGTTCGGTATGCCCAGAGGACGTGGTAGAGTTTGTCCACCCAGGCCCCTTTTGTACTATTGAGCCTTGTCTTGATGCCTTACAGCAGGATCCGATTGGTCACCTCAGCTTCCCCATTGGCCTGTGGGTGAGCCACCGAAGTGAAGTAGTAAAAGATGTTTAGTCCTTCGCAGAACTCGACGAACCTCGCCCCAGCGAACTGTCGTCCATTGTCAGTTATAAGGGTTCAGGGCAGACCAAACCAACAGACAAGTGACTTCCAGATGAAGTTCTGCACCTTGGCCTCGGTAATCTTTACTAGTGGTTCAGCTTTAACCCACTTGGTGAAATAGTCGATCACGACCAGGAGGATCTTCCGCTGCCCAGACGCCATCGGGAAGGGGCCAAGTATGTCCATTCCCCATTGCACAAATGGCCAAGGTGCACTTAGTGGAGCAAGCTCGAAGGCCGACTATCTTTGTATGTTTGCGTTCTTCTGACAGTGATTCCACTTCTTCACATACTCTATGGAATCGTGAAATAAGGTCGGCAAATAGTATCCTTATCGAAGTAGTCTTTGCGATAGGGACCTGGCTCCTACGTGTCTTCCATAGAGTCCTTCGTGCACCTCCTAGAGTATGAGGTCGGCCTCTGAAGGTCAGAGACATCTCAATAGCGGGAGGGAGTATGACCTCTTATACAACTTGCCTTCATGTAAAATGTAGTGGGAGGCCTGATTCCTGAGCTTCCGAGGTTCTTTCGGATCATGAGGAAGGACCCCCTCCTTAAGGTAGGCGATCAATGGGTTAATCCAGCTCGACTCGAATTTTTTGTGTAGAATGACCTGGGGTTCCTCTATGGTTGGGTACTTTAGGGACTCCAAGAATACTTCTTTGGAAAGCTCGACCGGGGCTAAAGTGGCCAACTTGGAGAGAAGATCGGCTCTGACATTTTCCACCCTCGAAATTTGTCGAATGCCAAAACTGTCAAAGGCTGGGGTCAAATCCCTCACCTTCCCAAGGTATCTCACCATACTATTCTTCTATGCCTCGTAGCTGCCATTAACTTGGCATACCACCAATTGGGAATTGCTGAAGACTTGAAGCCGATCTACTTTTAATTTCTTTGCTATTTTTAATCCGATGATCAGCGCTTCATATTCGGCCCCATTGTTGGTCGTAGGAAACTCGAAGCATGGTGCATACTCGGTGACGATGCCCTCAGGGCTAATTAAGACCAGCCCAGCACCAACTTCGGTGGAGTTGGATGAGCCATCCACATGCAGAGCCCAAAAGCCTTCGGGGAGGACAGCACTTTCCTCGGGGAGGTTCGACTGTGATAGCAGGGCATCGGTCTCATTCTATTCAGGCTCGGGTTCGACTAAATGGTACATTCTAACATAAAATCTGCCAATATCTGGGCCTTGATTGATGGCCTGGGTCGATAGTTGATGTCAAACTCTGTGAGCTTAATTGCCCATTTTGCGATTCTTTCAGAAGCATCTGCTTGGTGCAGGACTGCTTTTATTGGTTGGTCCATGAGGACCATAATGGTGTGCTC
This sequence comes from Cocos nucifera, assembly GCA_006176705.1. Taxonomy (NCBI): domain Eukaryota; kingdom Viridiplantae; phylum Streptophyta; class Magnoliopsida; order Arecales; family Arecaceae; genus Cocos; species Cocos nucifera. The sequence continues at coordinate 85,485 of QRFJ01001754.1, forward strand.
CTAAAAATAAGGTCGGAGTTTTCGGATAGTAATTAGAAGAGAGTAAATCAGTTTTTCTAACCTTGAGTACCTGGTCTCCACATCCCTCAAGACCCGGCTCATATAGTAGATCGATCGCTGCATCTTCATTTCCTCTTTGACCAGGACTGCCGCCAGGGCCACTAGGGAGACAGCTAGGTACAAGAATAATTCCTCTCCAGGTTCGGGCTTTGCCAGCAATGGGGATGAGCTGAGGTAGTTTTTAAGTTCCTCGAATGCCTGTTGGCACTCCACCGTTCAGTAGAAGTTCTTTAGTTGTCTGAGAACTTGGAAAAAGGGCATACATCATTCGACCGACCTTAAGACAAAATGATTTAGGGATGCCACCTTTTCGGTCAGGCGTTGAACTTCTTTGATCCTTTTCGGGGCGGTCATCTCCTGAATGGCTCGAATTTTCTTGAGGTTTGCTTCAATCCCATGTCTTGACACCATGAACCCCAAAAACTTCTCTGAGGTCATGCCAAAGGTGCACTTGGTCGGATTCAGTTTCATCTTATGCTTTTTGAGTGCACCGAAGGTCTCTTTAAGGTCGGCGAGGTGGTCTGTTGAAGCTCAACTTTTGATGAGCAAATCATCCACATACACCTCCATGTTGCGATCGATATGCTCCTTGAAGATCTTATTGACCAAATGCTGGTACATTGCCCCTATATTTTTGAGCCCAAAGGGCATGACCCTATAACAATAAAGACCACGGTCAGTAATGAAAGCGGTCTTCTCTTCATCCTCAAGTGCCATCCGGATCTAATTATAACCAGAGAAGGCATCCATGAAGGTGAGGAGCTCATAGCCCGAAGTCGCATCCACTAGTTGATCAATCCTGGGTAGAGGGTAACTGTCTTTCGGACAGGTCTTATTTAGCTTTTTGTAGTCAATGCTCATCCTTCATTTGTTGTTCGCCTTTTTGATGAGGACCACATTTGAGACTCAAGTCGGATAATTAACCTCCCAAATGAATCCGGCTTTGAGGAGCTTGTCTACTTCTTCAGCGATTACTTTCTACCTCTATGGGGCATGGTGGCATATCTTTTCTTTTATCGATCGATGCCTCGGGTCGACGGTCAGTCGATGTTCCATGACCTCGACATCAATCCCTAGCATATCTGCTAGGGTCCAGGTGAAGACGTCTGTGTTTCTCCTGAGGAAGGTAACGAGTTGCTCCTGAACTTCGCCTGCCAAGTTGGAGCCAATCTGCACCGCATGCTCGATGTTCCCATCGTCTAAGGGCACAGAGATGAGGTCCTCCATAGGCTCATCCTGTTCTTCAGTGAGGTCGTCTCGGACATCCAATTCGTTAACAAGATAAGAATCGGACTACTCTCCCTTATGTAGGGCGATCGAGTAGCAGTGCCTCGCCAGAGCTTGGTCTCCCCTGACCACTCCGATGCTGTGACTTGTCGGGAGTTTCATCTTCAAATAATAGGTCGACACCACCATCCGAAGTGCATTTAGACTAGGTCGGCCAAGAATAGCATTGTAGGCGGATGGAGTTTTTATGACTAGGAAATCAACTTGTGCTTTGTTCAGTTTCGGGCGTCGCCCTGCTGTCACAACCAAAATTATTATGCCCTTAACTGGTACGGTGTTGTTGGTGAATCCTACCAGCGGGGAGTTCATAGGCCCAGAATAGCCATCAGGTAAGGACATTTTTGAGAAGGCATCGTAAAACAACACATCGACCGAACTTCCATTATCCACTAAAACATGGCGTACATCATAATCGGCAATGTTCAAAAAGATTACAACTACGTCGTTGTGCGAAAATTGGACCCCCTGGGCATCCATCTCGGTAAAGGTCACAGGTTCCTCGATCCTTTGTTTCTTTATCGGTCCTTCAGATCTGCTAACCTCTTCTTGTTGAAGTTCCCTCGAGATTGTATTGATGACACCAACAGGCGGTCGATCTCCTTGGTCCTCCTCCCTTGGTGGTAGCGATCTCAGTCGATCCTCTCGCCCTTCAGGCCATCTTCGTAAGAATCGGCCAAGTCTACCCCACCTGATGAGCTCTTCGATCTTGTCTTGGAGTTGAATGCACTCCTCAGTGTCGTGGCCGTGGTCACGATGATAAAGGCAGAACTTATTGGGACTGCATTTGCTGGGGTGGGAATGCATCCTCTTAGGTCTCAAAAGTTGTTCCCTGATTTCCATCAGCACTTGGGTCTTCGGAGCATTAAGGGAGGCATAGTTGTGAAATCTCCATCGGTGCTGGAAAGAACCTCGACGTTGGGAAGAATCTCGATGTTGGGAAGAACCTCGATGTGTCCTTCCATCGGGGCTTTCCCGCCTCCAGGCTTGAGGGAGAGTTTGGGCTCGCCTGCGCCCAAAAGGAGTTTGAGAATGCGGTCAAACTTTACTTGACTTCCCTGCTTCTACGGGCTCACCCAGCTCGTCGACTTGCCGCTCGCCATCAGCTTCATCATCCTTGGTCTTGAAGGCCCCCTCAGCCCGGGCATAACCTTCAGCCCGAGCTAGCATGTCAGCAAAATCCTTGGGATATTTCTTTTTCAGAGAGAATAGCAAGTCGTTCTTTTGAAGACCACCCTCGAGCGCAGCCATCGTAATGGACTGGTCTAGGTTCTGAACCTTCAATGCCACAGCGTTAAATCAGATGACATAAGCCCGGATGGATTCTCCTTGCTTTTGCTTGACATTCATCAAGGAATCCGAACTTCAGCATGGATGCCGACTATTGATGAAGTGGGTTGCGAACTGCTGGCTCATCTGATCAAATGATAAGATGGTACTCAGCTTAAGCGCCGAGTACTAATTCCTGATAGCTTCCTTAAGGGTCAAGGGGAAAGTCCGCACAAAATAGCATCTGATGCGCCATGGAGCAACATCATCGTTCGAAAGGCTTCAAGGTGGTCGACTGGATCGGTGGTCCCATCATAATTCTCAAACTTTGGGAGCTTGAAGTTCAGCAGGATCGGTTCCTACATAATTTTCTGCAAAAAGGGAGGGTCAGCACAAACATCATTACCATGAGAGGAGGGATTGTGATGGAGTTTTTCGATCCGTCGACTCATTTCTAAGAGTCTTTGATCCAAGAGATCTTCACGGTCTTTGATCTCCAAGATTTTCTAGTAGAATGGGTGTGAAGCTTCCCCCTGGGTCGAGTCGTGATTCGAGCAGGGGCCTTCCCTCCTCTGCTTCTCCCTTCGAGGGATCGGAGGTTGGGTGGCCCAAGTCGGCCATTCCTAGACCGGACCACAGGGCTTTGGAGAATCCCGCATCGGTTAAGTCGATGCTGGGGTCTACTGGTGTATGGCCTGCACCGCCTGCATTACCTCCGTGAGGCCACGAACCTACTGGACGAGCAGGTTGAACTGCTCTGCATCCACCGTAGCTACAGATGGAACCTAGATTACCGGGGCTAGAGTGGGAGCAGACGGATCTGAGCGAGATCGAGCCATGGAGGTCGTTGATCGCTGGGTCGAAGCCCTCCTGGGAGGCATCTTCTCTTAGGAAAGAACTCTAGAGAGGATGGAGAGAGATCGTCGCTGAGCACTCCTTTAAAATCGAGGGAACCTCAAGAATAGAGGGCCCTCCTTCTAGCACCAAATCTGTTGGTGCAGAAATTGGTTGATGCCGGATTGAACTAAAGTGGAGGAGGATGAGGTCACCATCGATGACCTGCAAAACAACATTCCATCTGGAGCCAATAGGGGTGGCTCCGGTAGGACCCTCCGATGCTCAAGTTAGCTCTGGCCAACAGAAATGGAGTGCTCAATGTGGAGTTCGATAGAGTTTCAAAGAGGAGAGAAGAGTTTTAGAACCTGGCGTAAGCGTATCTGGAGGGTCCTTCTTATAGGTGGAGCTTGTTGTAACTACCTTGATTAATGATTATCGTTACTATTCTGATAAATGCCAATCGTTATTGACTTGATAAATGCCGATCGTTATTATCGTGTAATCATTTAGTAGTGGGATCGCCTGCAGAAATCCATCAACAGTCTGTAAGAAGTTCGACTTCCATAGAAGTTCAACCACTGAGGAATTCGACCGCTGGAGGAGTCCGCAAGGAGTTTGGCTTCCATAGAAGTCCGACCGCTGAAGGAGTCCGACTTCTGTAGAAGCCTGACCGCTGGAGGAGTCCATAAGGAGTCTGACATCCATAGAAGCCCAGCCGCTGAAGGAGTCTACAAGGAGTCTGACTTTCATAGAAGCCCAGCCGCTGGAGGAGTCCGTAAGGAGCTCGACCGCTAATCAGTTCGGCCGCTGAGGATTTTGGAAGGGGCTCGGCCGCTAAGAAGCTAGGCTAAGGCTCATCCGCTGAAGCTTTTTCGTGACTACCGATTGCATTATCGGCTGAGCATCTGATTGGACTTCGGGGAGAGTGTCCCAACAGAGCTTTTTTCCATTTTTCCTTCAATAAGTCGAGGTTAGTCCTGAGGTCTTGTGAGTTTTGTTGCTCATTGAATGCCATGACTCGTGCTAATGGCAGCTTGAGTTCTATTGAGATGACTACTTATGTTCTAAAGGCTAAGGCGAAGGGAGTCTCTCCAGTTGGCAGTCTTTGGATAGTTTGATATGCCCAAAGCATATGATAGAGTTCATCTACATAGGTCTCCCTTGCTCTCTCAAGTTTTGCTTTGATATCCTGGAGCAGGATTTTGTTGGTTACTTCGGCTTCACCGTTTGCCTGTGGATGGGCAACTAATGTAAAATGTTGGGAGATATTTAAGTCTTCACAAAACTAGACAAACTTTATTCCAGCTAACTTTATTTCAGCAAACTATCGTTCATTATCTGTTATGAGGGTTCGAGGCAAGCCAAATCTACAAACAATCGACTTCTAGATGAAGTCCTATACTTTTACTTTAGTGATTTTTGCTAGAGACTTGGCCTCAACCCATTTTATAAAATATTCAATTGCTACCAAGAGAAACTTTCACTGTCTGGATGCCATGGGTAAAGGTCCAAGTATATTCGTGTCCCATTGTGCAAATGGCCATGGGATGCTTAGGGGTGTATGCTCGGAGGCTGGTTGTCTTTGGATATTTACATTTTTTTGACAGTGATCATATTTTCTAACATATTCTATAGAATCATGGTACAACATCGGTCAATAGTAACCCTATCGAAGTAGTCTATGCAATAAAGATCTAGCCCCTACATGACTTCCACAGATTCCTTCATGCACCTTCCATAATGCAAAGTCGAATTCTGAAGGTTGGAGACATCTCAGTAGCGATAAAGAATAGGATCTTTTATACAGCTTACCTTCATATAGAATATATTGAGAGGCTCAATTCTAAGTTTTCGAGCTTCTTTCAGATCATAAGAAAAAACTTCATCTTTAAGATAAGCAACCAGTGGGTCAATCCAACATGGCTCGTGGTCAACCTGCATTATAGACTATCACCCTTCTGAGCTTGGGTGTTTCAAGACTTCGAAGAAGACTTCCTTGGGCAGTTTAGTTGGGGCTAATGTTGCCAACTTAGAGAGAAGGTTGGCCCTAGTATTTTCTTCTCTAGGGATTTGCTTGATGTCAAAATGGTTGAATACCGGGATCAAGTTCTTCACTTGCTCGAGATAGTTTATCATGCTTTCCTCTCAAGCCTCATAACTGCCACCAACTTGTCCAACCATCAATTAGAAATCACTGTAGACCTGGAGCTGGTCTACTTTCAACTCTTTAGCTATCTTTAACCCTACGATCAAAGCTTCATATTCGGCTCCATTATTAGTCACAGGAAACTCAAAGCACAGTGTATATTCAGTAATGACTCCCTCCAAATTAACCAAGATCAGCCCTACACCCGCACCAAAAGCATTAGATGAGACATCAATATATAAGGCCTAAAAACTTTCAGGAAGGTTGACTCTTTCTTCAGAGGAGCTCGGTTGCAACCATGGAATGCTGGTTTTATTTCGTTCAAGCTCAGCTTCATCCGAAATGGTACATTCCACTATAAAATCTATCAGTATTTGGGCTTTTGATTGATGGTCAAGGTTGGAAGTTTGTATCAAATTTTGTAAGTTCAATTGCCCATTTCGCTACTCTTCTAGATGCATTTGTTCAATGAAGGACTACTTTGATTGGTTGGTCGGTGAGGAGTGTTATGGTATGCTCCTGAAAGTAGGTTCGAAGTCTCTTGACTACAATTAGAAGAGCGTAACTCAATTTTTCAAATTTAGTATACCTGATCTTTGCATCTCTCAAGACTCGATTCATGTAATAGATCGGTCATTGTACTTTTGCCTGTTCCTTGACCAGGATCACTACTATGGCTGTAGGAGAGACCGCTAGGTACAAAAATAATTCTTCTTCAGACTCAAGCTTTACCAATAGTGGGGGCAAATCGAGGTAGCTCTTGAGTTCTTTGAATGCCTGTTGGCATTTTGCCATCCAACAAAAGTTCTTCGATTGCTTGAGGACCTAGAAGAAGGGCATACATCGCTCGGCCAACTTCAAGACAAAGCAATTTAAGGATGCCACCTTTTTGATCAGGCACTGAACTTCTTTTATTGATTTTGGGATGGTCATTCCTGAATGGCTCGAATCTTCTCTAGATTAGCCTCGATCCCCCATCTTGATACCATGAACCCCAAGAATTTTTCTAAGGTCACTCCAAAAGAGCATTTAGTCAGGTTCAACTTCATCTTGTAACTTTGAAGAGTGTTGAAGGTTTCTTCAAGGTCAGTGAGGTGATTGGACGAGGTTTGGCTCTTGATAAGCATATCATCCATGTAGACTTTCATGTTGCAACTAATCTGCTCTTTGAAGATCTTATTGACCAAGTGTTGGTAGGTTGTGCCTGCATTTTCAAGCCCGAAGGGCATGATCCTATAATAATAAAGACCATGGTTAGTAATAAAGATAGTTTTCTCCTCGTCCTCTAGTGCCATCTGGAATTGATTGTAGCCGAAAGAGGCATCCATAAAGGTGAGGAGTTCATGGCCCAAGGTTGCATCCACTAGTTGATCAATTCTAGGCAGAAGGTAGCTATCCTTTGGGCAGGCCTTGTTCAGCTTCTTGAAGTTGATACACGTTCTCCATTTGCTATTGACCTTCTGACCAGGACCACATTAGAAACCTAACTTGGACAGTGGACTTCTCGCAGGAATCCAGCTTTGAGGAGTTTATCCACTTCTTCCACTATCGCCTTCTGCCTTTCTAGTGCATGGCCCCGAATTTTTTTTTTAACTGGCCTATATTTGGGATCAACAGCTAGCTAGTGTTCCATGACCTTGACATCAATCCCTGGCATATCCGCTGGGACCCAAGCGAAGATATTGGCATTCTTCCATAGGAAGGAAATGAGCTGCTCCCAAACTTCCTCCCTCAAGCTAGAGCCGATCTACACCATGTGTTTTATATTTTCGTTGTTTAGGGGGACGGCCATGAGATCCTCCATGGGTTCACCCCACTACTTAGTAAGCTCATCGCAGACATCCAGCCCATCAATTGGGTAAGGGTTGAGATGGCCATCCTTTTGTAAGGTGATGGAGTAACAATGCTTGGCCAAATCTTAATCTTCCCTGATCTCCCTGATTCTATAGCTTGTCGAAAACTTCAATTTCAGATAATAGGTTAACACCACAGCCCTGAGTATATTTAGATTAGGTCGGTCGAGAATTGCATTATACGTAGATGGAGCTTTTACCACCAAAAAGTCGACCTGTGCCCTGGCCTTTTTTGAGTATTGCCCTATAGCCATAAATCGTGTTATCATTCCTTCAACTGGCACAGCATCGCTAATGAAGTCCACCAGTAGAGAGTTCATAGGTCCAAGGTGGTTATTAGGTATAGACATTTTAAGGAAAGCATCATAAAATAAAACATCAACAGAACTTTCATTATCTACCAAAATGCCGTGTACATCATAATCAACAATGTTTAAAGAAATTACAACCACGTTGTTGTGTAGGAACTAAACTTCTTAGACATCCTCATCGGTGAAAGCTATGGGCTCCTCAGTTCTCCACCTTTTCATGGGCTCCACCGATTCACTAGCCTCCACCCACCGAAGTCCCCCAAAGATGGTGTTGATGATGCTAAGCGGGGGTTGATCTTCTTGTTGCTCCTTCCTCCTTGGTGGCTCTGGTTGTGGTAGTGCCCTTGGTTGATCTTCCCTCACTTCTGGTCAGTGTCTTAGAAATCAGCCCAACCGACCCCGCCTAATGAGCTCCTCGATCTCGTCTTGGAGCTGAATGCATTCCTCAATATCGTGATCATGGTCATGATGGTAGAGGCAGTATTTGTTGGGATTGTGCTTGCCAGGATGAGTGCGCATCCTCTCCGACCTTAGTAGCTGCTCCTTGATTTTCATAAGCACTTGAATTTTTGGAGCATTGAGGGGAGCATAGTATTGGAACCTTCTGAGGGTGGAGCCCTATCATGCCCTTCTATCCGAGCTTCTTCGCCTTCGAGTCCGAGGAGAAGTTCGGGCTCGCTTGCACCTGAAAGGAGTTCGGAAGCATGGTCGAGCTTCACTCGACTTTTCATCAGCAGCAGGCATACTTGATTCACCTACTCACTGCTCTTTAGTGGCTTCGCTATCCTTGGCCTTGAAGGCCTCTTCTGCTTGAGCGTATCCTTCAGTCTGAGCCAGCATATCTGCAAAATCTCTAGAATACTTCTTTTCTAGGAAGAACAACAGATCATTCTTTCGAAGGCCATCCTTTAGTACGGCCATTGCAACAGATTGGTCCAAGTTTCGGACCTTCAGTGTAGTAGCATTAAATCGGGTGACATAATTCTAGATGGACTTCCATTCCTTCTACTTGATGTTGATGATGAGTCTGAGCCTCGTCAAGAACATCGGCTGCTGATAAAATAAGCCACAAACTGATGGCTCATTTGATCGAAAAAAAGATAGGATCCAGCTTAAGGGTCGAGTACTAGTTCCTCACTGCTTCCTTCAGGGTTGATGGGAAAGCTCGGCATAGGATGGCTCTGGCACACCATGAAGAAGTATCATGATCCAGAAGGTCTCCAAGTGGTCAATCGGATTAGTAGTCCCATCGTAGCTCTCGAATTGGAGAAGCTTGAAGTTCGACGGGATCGGTTCTTGCATGATTTGATGAGAGAAAGGAGGGTCGGTGCAGATATCATTAC
>QRFJ01001754.1:95436-107034 GCA_006176705.1 Cocos nucifera
TTCTGGAATGTAGAAATAGTATCCTAATGACTCTTTAGGATATCCTATGAATCGAGCTCTGAAAGGACCTAAACTCTAACTTGTCCGCTTGTTGTCTTTTGACATGAGCCGGACAACCCCAAATTCTGAGATGACTCAGACTTGGTTTCTTACCGTGCCATATCTCATACGGTGTGGTAGGAACGGTTTTAGAGGGAACCCTATTCAGTAGATAAATTGAAGTTAACAATGAGTGTCCCCAAAGAAAATCAGGGAGGTCTGTGAAGCTCATCATGGATCGAACCATATCCAATAGAGTCCGATTTCTCCATTCTGAAACCCCGTTGAGTTGAGGTGTTCCTGGTGGAGTCCATTGAGAGACTATGCCATTTTCCTTGAGATAGTCTAGGAATTCTCGGCTAAGGTATTCACCTCCTCGATCTGATCGAAGAACCTTAATGGGTTTTTCAGTTTGTTTTTCTACTTCATGTCTGAATTCTTTGAACTTTTCAAAAGCTTCAGACTTGTGTCTCATAAGATACACATACCCATACCTAGACAGATCATCGGTAAAGGTAATGAAGTAGACAAAATTGCCTCTAGCCGGCACATCAAATGGGCCGCACACATCAGTATGTACTAGGGCAAGGAGATCTGTGGCCCTCTCCCCATGTCCAACAAAAGGGAGTTTAGTCATTTTGCCTTGAAGACAAGATTCACAAGTTGGATATGACTCGAAAGTCAATGGACTCAATAGCCCATTTTTCTCCAATTTGTTGATCCTATCTTCTGCTATATGACCTAATCTCAGGTGCCATAGATATCTATCATTTGGACTATCCCTAGGTCGTTTGGCATTCACGTTTTGCTCGATAGTTAGAATAGGTACATCAATATGTAGCTGATAAAGACCATTAATAAGGAAACCATTTGCAATTTTATTTCTTTCATAAAGAATGTTACAATGGTCCTTAAAGAAGGTAATCACATAGCCTTCTTGTGCTAAGCATGAAACAGAAATCAAATTCCTGCTAGCTGCAGGCACATAATAACAGTCTTTCAAAACTAAGTCTAAACCAGATGGTAATCGAAGAGGGTATGTTCCCACGGCTACTGCAGCAACTCTTGCTCCATTACCAATGCGTAGGATCATGTCTCCATCCCTCAGCCTCCTGCTATCCTCAAGACCCTGCATGGAAGTGCACAGATGAGCACTAGAACCAGAGTCAAGCACCCAACTGGATGCAGAAGAAACCGTAAGGTTAGACTCAATAACGAGCATACCTCCAGAAGGACCTTCCTTCTTGTTCTTCAGGGTGGCCAGGTAAGTAGGGCAGTTCCGCTTCCAATGGCCGTCGCTGTTGCAATGGAAACACTTTCCTTTGACATCGGCCTTTTTCTTCGGCTCTGCCTTCTTCTTCTTTGTCCTTCCACCTTCTGCTTTTTCACAGACTTCTTTTTCTTTCCATAAGACTTTCTTTTGGAAGAAGTCCATTCCATAGCAAGAACTGAGCCTTTAGAACCTTTCATAGCATCAAGTTAGATATATGTGCCCTAGAAGCCAGAATTGGCTGACACTTGTAATACACTTCTAGGGGCAAAATTATAATTTTGACTATAATCAATAAAATGGGTTATTTTCTATCACATATGTGTATTTAGTGTCTGTGATACATCCTTTGAGTTAATGGTAATGATAATTCATATTTTCAAGAGTTGAAAATTTAAGACATGAATAATCATTATTAACTCATAAAATGCTCCCGACCATAGGATCATCACGAGGATGGTGATTGATCCGGAAGGTTGGTGTACAATCGCTTCTCTTTAGTAGATGAGTCTTGAGTCTACGGTGTGGAGACACCGGAGCGAGAGTACAGGTACTCGTTAGAGAACGAGGGCACTGAGCGTGACCACCTCGAGTAGTCATTAGGAAGTCTACCTTCTCGTCAATGACTGACTCGATGCTGCAGTAGTGTGTCTGGTTCTTTGACCTGAGGTGCATCGGCAGTTCACCTTGAGGGTGTTATAGTTTGACTACACCATTACTCGGTCTCCTAGCCATATGGAACCCTGAGGTGTATGTTGGCTATAGCATGTTCATTGTAGGAACTGGATTGCATCAAGATGGAATCTATCTACCTCGGTGGTAGAGGAGCAGCCCTATGATGATCATGAGAATCAAGTCCAGAAGCCCATGGCCATGGCAGAGTGAAATAATAGAAAGAGTTTCTATTTAGATTTTCACATTGGACTTGAATCGAATGATTACATCATATGACAGAGACTAGGGTTTGACGAGTTCACCTTAACCCTAATCTGATCGGGGCTCAAGATAGAAGAACTTAATCACACAGGTAGCTGCACCAAGAGGTTCGCATTCAGCTCTGATGGGTTGCCACCATATACTGCTAGGTGTCACTGGTGGATTTTGGGAGCAATTAGAATGATTTAGATGATCGATCATTCTAGCTGTTCGAATCAGAAGAGTTCTGATCCATCGAAAGGAGTTTCGATGATGTCGATGATAGAGATCATGACATATCCCATTACCATACAGAACTGAACCTAACTGGGTCACACAAACAAGGGTTTGAATCTGGTGATCATCAATTGAACTGATCTAGTTCAATTGATCTGAATGAGATTCAATTAGGTTCAAGAAAATCGTGCTAGCACTCGATTGAACCTAACGTTCTTCTTTTACTATCATAAATAAGTTGTCCTGACTGAGCCAAAGGAGTTTGTGCTCAATCAGAGGCCTTCATATGGTCTGACTGGAGGTTGTCCAAGTCAGAAAAGGTTGTCTTATTTTGTAAGACATTACCTGCCATTTTTGGTCACCTGCCATTTCTTGTTCTTTGACTTTGGTCAAAAGTCTACCTTTGACTGGTCAAATGTTGACCATTGACACTTTGACTTTTGACCACATGTCATGCACCTATTGGAGAGCTGGTGGGGGCCTGTCCCCCTGCCAGAACCTGGCAAGGAGGAGGGCGCACGCCACCCTTGGCGTGTGCCCAAGTTGGAGGCGCCTAGGAGTCCCTTGTTGGACAGGGACTCCATCTCCTTTTTGGATTCCAATTAGAGTTCTCCTAAGAACCAACTTTGACTGGTCTTAGGCACCCTCTAAGGAGGAATCCAGGGGACTCTATTCCCACCAATCAGATTTAGATCTGATTTCACAAAGGGTTGTGATTGGTTGGGAAGAAGAGGAGTTGGATCACAGCATAGTCTATAAATAAGACCCTGCGCCCAACTCAAAGTGAATTGAATCAATTCTCCATGCCCCAAGGCTGCCTCTCCCCTCCTTCCTCCATGCCAAACCATCTTCTCCCTCTCCTCTCCACGTCCAAAAGGAGTTTTGGATCTTGGTTGGTGCGATCCAGATCAGAAGAAAGGCGATCAGAAAGCTAGAAGGCTGCGCTGCTGCAAAGGACGACTGCTGATCTTCAAAAGGAGTTTTGAAGATCCTCCAGATCAGATCCAGATCTAATTTTTGGAGATGTGATAGAGAAGAAGAGGATCTCCAGATCCAGCCTGAGTGGATACCGGTAGAGGCCAGGCACTTGCGTGGCTAGATCCAGAACCTTCCGCTGCATACAGGATCATCAACGGGTAATAGGATTACCCACATCAAGGTAAATTAAATTTGATTTAATTTATCTAATTTTATTTTATTTATTAAAATAATAAGAATCAGATCTAAAATATCTTAGATCTGATTGGATCAAAGAAAAAATTTTTGAAATATATCTCTTGATCTGATCAGATCTGAACGAACCTGGTCCGAAAATCAGGATTTTCCTTCAAAATAATCAGTGAGTCTGCCAAAGGGGTTTCTTTTACTGACTAACAAGTTGGATGTTTTGTTTTCGCGATGGATACCTTTATATGTGTCCCACTGATCATGACCCAATTGTTGAGATCTCTATTGTCAAGAGTTGCTTATAAAGGATATGGATATAAGTATCTCTTAGATCTGAGATCACCATGATGACTTACAAGCAACTTACTATACTTTGGTACTAGACTACTTGAATTTCTAATTCAGTGATGGAAGATTACCGAGGGTAGTTAAGTACTTGCTTAGTCGGTGTGTGAATCAAGATGGAATTGATCCCTCTAAGTGTTGGAGCAAGTGAAGGAACCAGATCTAGGGTTTCACGGGTAGATCATGAAATATTTTCAAGATCATGCAGCAGAAGACTTAAATAAATTAAATATTTATTTAAATAAATATAAAAATATCCTAGATCTAAGATTTATTACATGATCAAGGTATGATATTAAATCAAAAATCAAAAACATAAAAAAAAGATTAACATGTTGATCTCATCAATATGTTACAATACTACATCTAATGTAGCTTTAAAACCAATAGATCAGATATATTATCTGTGTAAGTTAGATATTCTAACTTGATGATCCAATCTTGAGGATGAAGTTGGAAGCCACACATGCGTCCAGCCTTTAGGAGTCATCCAAATGAGCCCACGAGCATGATCAGCAATCCCGATACAAGAAATCAGACTAGTATGCTAGTATTGTGTTGATCCTTTTTCGATGGTCGATCAGATGCCTCCTTCTTCTAAATTTGGACTCTTCCAAAGAGGAGAAGGTGGAGAAGAGATTTCAAATCTGAGACTCTCTCAGAAAACCCAAGGAAGAAGGAAGGAAGATGATGAACACAGCAACCCTAGAAGAAGACCCTCTTCTTCTTCTCTTTGCTCTCACCTAAACACCTAGCTTTGTGTCTATTGAATCTCAACACCCAAGAATTATTTTCCTCTGATTTTCTTACACATAAATTCTCTCTCAATGTTTTATATTTCATAAAATATTTAAGTAAAAATTTATTTTAAATAATAAGTTATGGAAGAGCCTTGTCTAGGTCAAATTTCTAGATAAGATAGGACCATATATGGCAAGTTGTTGGGGCGCCCAACACTTGGGCACCCCCTCCTCATCCCATGCCGTGGACCATCACAAAAGAGCACACAAAAACTCTTCTTTTTACCATGGAAATTAAAGAAGAAATCAGGGTGGGGGTGGGACACAAGGGGAGAGTCAATGTTTGTTGGGATTCTATCATATAGAGTCCAATACCACAACAACTTTCCATCTATTGACTTGGTCCTCAACTAATTCCCAAGTAAATAGGAGAGGAAGAGAAGGGAATGCATGAGAGGGCATGGAGAGAGGATTTTACATGAAAAAATCTTAAAAAATAGGAGTGGGGGGTTGTTGGGGCTAAGGTGGCGCATGAAGGAAAGTCCTAGTCATACTAGAACTTCCAATTTGACTTGGTCAAACAAAATCTTTTAACCAAATTAAATCAGATTTATTTCAACTCAATTAGAATATGTCTTAGTCCAACCAAAACCTTAACTAAATCAAATTAAATCAAATTTAATTTTAATTTAATTTTTAATTAAATTAGAGATTGGTTTATACAAGTTCTAGTCTCACTAGGACTTCCAATTTAACTTGGTCCAACCTGATCTTTGAACCAAATAAAATTAGAATTTATTTAAACTAATTAAAATAGATTTTAATTTAATTAAGAACCTAATTAAATTAGATTTAATTATATTTAATTTTAATTTAATTTTTAATTAGATTAAAAATTGGGTTGACCCAAGTCCTAATTGAACTAGAACTAGTTCTTCCTTGCACTTGGCTTATCCAATAAGCCAATTGGACTTGATCCAATTAAGTCCAAACTAAATCTAATTAAATTATATTTAATTATACTTAATTTTAATCCTTTGACTTAATCAAATTAAATCAATTAGCAATCAAATTACTAATCGATTCTCCTACAACATTTGCACTAGGTTAAACATCAATCGTATTGATTGTTTAACCCTAGAATGATTCTTAATCGTTGATCAACCATCCGATCGGATCGTGAACTGTAATGTGTGTAACCTCATAGATCTAAACCTAAGTCAGTAGCATAAGAATAGATTTCTATATCAATCAAAGTAATCATCTAGCAATGGTACCCAACGGTCGGATATGTCGAATGTGTAGAACAACATCCTTAGAACCTATACGGATATAGTTTTCATATAATTCATCCCCTTGACCATAATACTCATAGGACACCTCAAATTTCAACTATCAACTCTGATCATGTTATCCACATTGTATTTCAAAATATTAAATCTATCTAATAGATTATCCTGACCAAGGTTTTGCTATATGAAAATACAGTGATACATTCTTTTCCAACTTTTGGAGTTGTCAATTCCATCTTGATCACACACCAACTTCGCAAGTACTTGATTATGCCCAGAAGCCTTCCATTACTGAATTAGAAATTCAGTTAGTCTGGTATCAAAGCATTGTGAGTTGCTTGCAAGTCACTGAGGTGATCTCAGGTCTAAGAGATACTTATACCTATATCCCATTAGAGATATTTTCGGCAATAAAATGCTCTGAAGTTGGTCACGTTCAATAACGATGTACCCATACATCTCACCTGTATGCCATACTAGTATCTCCATACTCTTTGGTTAAGAGGACAACCAACCCATAAGGCATATAGCAATCTATGCTCGATAGATGCTGTCGTCTTAATTAACAGTCTATCATTTGGTCATGAACAAATTTAAGGACTAATCGATAAATTCTCTCTTTATCGAAGCTAAATAGTCCAAAAAACTTCATCACATTAATGAAGTTCATTAGAAGATGAATACTTTATGATAAAAAAATATTAAAAATATATTTTATTTATTAATGAATCAATTATAGATATAAAGTAGTTGAACCGTTAACAAGCTGAGGATTGACTTTGGAACACATTTTTCAACAACTCCCACTTATTCTAAAGCCACTCGGCATAGTATCAAATATCCATCTTCGACTTGTGGTTGTCAATCTCCTTTATTATCAGGGCTTTAGTGATGGGGTCAGTCAGGTTCTCCTTTCTATTGATCTTCTAAAGGTCGACGTCATCTATATCCACGATCTCTTAGATCAGGTGGAAGCAACGTAGAATGTGCTTTGTGTGCTGGTGTGCCTTTGGTTCTTTTGCCTGAGCAATGGCACTAGTGCTGTCATAGTAGAGCAGGACTAGACCATTCAGGAAGGGTGCTACTCCGAGCTCGGTGATAAACATTCTCGACTACAGCTTCCTTCGCGGCATCTGATGCTGCGATGTACTTTGCTTCGCAAATAGTCTGCCATAGTATACTGCTTAGAACACTTCGAGCAGATAGCTCCACCATTTAGAGTAAAGATATATCTCGATATGCTTCTACTGTCATCATGATCAGATTGAAAGCTGGAGTCTATAAATTCCATAAGTTTCAGATCTGACTCACCATATACCAACCATTGATCCTTAGTATTTCTCAAATACTTAAGTATGGCTCTAACCACTTTCTAATGATTTTCTCTAGGATCAGATTGGCATCGCTCACTACTCCTAGTGAGTATGCCACGTCTAGTTTCATACATTTCATGGCGTACATGATAGATCTTACTGCCGAAGCATATGGGACTCTACTCATATGCTCTCTCTCTCTCTTCAGGAGTTGTCGGACAATCCTTCTTAGATAGAAAAATTTTATGGTCTATTGAAAGATAGCCCTTTTTGAAATTCTTCATACTGAACCTCTTCAGCATAGAATCTATATACGTGGACTGGGATAACCCAAGCATCATTTTAGATCTATCCCTATAGATCTTCATCCTTAGGATGTAGGATGCTTCACCCAAGTCCTTCATGGAGAACTACGATGATAACCAAACTTTTATTTTCTATAGTGCGGGGATGTCATTTTTGATTAAGAGAATATCATCCATATACAAGATAAGAAATACTACTGTTGGACCATTTGCCCATTTATAAATGTAGAGTTCTTCTTTGTTCTTAATGAATCCATATATTTTGATCACTTTATCAAAATGCATGTTCCAACTTCGAGATGCCTGCTTCAATCCATAAATAGATCTCTGAAGCCTGCACATCTTAGACTCAGCTATGGATGTGAACCCCTCAGGTTGTATCATATACACCTCTTCAGTCAACTCTCCATTCAGAAAAGTTATCTTCACATCTATCTGCCATATCTCATAGTCCAATTGGACAGCAATTGCAAGTATAATCCAAATGGATTTGAGCATTGTCACAGGAGAAAATATCTAATCATAGTAAATACCATAACGTTGATGATATCCCTTGACAACCAAACAGGCTTTATAGATCTTCACCTTTCCATCTATGCTCCTTTTTCTTTTGAAGATCCATTTACACCCAATGGATTTAACCCCTTTGGGTGGGTCAACCAATATCCACACGTCGTTGACCTTCATGGACTCTATTTTGGATTTCATGGCCTTAAGCCATTTCTTGGAATCAGATCTCTGTATAGCATCCATATAGGTGATCGAATCCTCATCATTCTCATCGAGTTCGATAGGATCATCGTCTTGGACCAAGAAACCATAGTATCTATTTGGATGATGCGGTACTCTACCTGATCATCTTAATGGTGTAGGTACACTAGGCTTTGAATTTGATCTAATCAACTTTGACTCTGGTTCAGCTATAGGTGTCGGTTTTTCTACCTCTAGAACTTCATCAAGTTCAACCTTAGAGGCAATAGTTCCTTCACCAAGGAACTTCTTTTCTAAAAAAATTGCCTTATGGCTAATGAACACCTTTTGTTCTTCAATATGGTAGAAATAGTAATCCTTACTTTCTTTGGGATACCCTATAAACACACACTTATCAGACCGATGTTCAAGCTTATCTATATGCAAATAATTGACATAGGCCAGACAACCCCAAATCCATAGGTGAGAGAGTGTAGGCCTACGCCCAGTCCATATCTCATATGGAGTCTTTGTGATAGATTTACTTGGTACATTGTTCAATATATAACATACAGTCTCAAGAGCATAACCCCAAAATGAAATAGATAGACTAGCAAACCCCATCATGAATCGAACCATATCCAACAAGGTTTGATTTCTCCTTTTTGATACACCATTATGCTATGGTGTGCCAGGAGGAGTCCACTATGAGAGAATCTCATTCTCTCCTAGGTATGTCAAGAACTCATTGGATAGATATTCACCTCCTCGATCCGATCAAAGAGTTTTAATACTCTTTCTAGTTTGTTTTTCTATTTTACTTCAGAATCTTTTGAATATTTTAAATGAATCTGACTTATATTTTATTAGATAAATATATCTATACCTGGATAAATGATCTATGAAAGTAGTGAAGTAGAAATATTCACCTTTAGCATCAGTGCTCATTGGTCCACATATAGTATGTACTAGACCTAAGAGCTCAGTAGCTCTCTCACCTTTTTCAGTAAAAGATGACTTGGTCATTTTTTGAAGAAGATAGAACTCATAGGTTGGAAGTGATTCACAATCATCAACTTCGAGGATTTCCTCTTGGGTCAACCTATTTATCCTGTTCTTATTAATGTAATCTAGTCTATAGTGCCATAGGTAGATATTAGAGACATTATCTAATCTAGGATATTTTCTAGAAGTGAACATTACACTCATAGGCTATGATAAAATATAAATATCATTTCTTTATTATCCTTGCATTATTGTAATGTTATTCATAATAATGTCACAATAATCTTTTTTTATAGATAAATAATAATCATCTTTGGCCAAAAGACTAACAGAGATTATATTCATCAGAAAGAAAGGAAAATAATGATATTCATTTAAAGAAATGATATTAGAATTGAGAATAAGTTAAACTATTTCTATAGCTAGAACTAGAACAGACCTTCCTGATGGGAATGGTGTATAGGGCGAAAGAACGGATTTTAAAGCAAAAATATGAAATCAAATAAACCAAACCCAAAACCGAAGGACCACCTTATTAGCAATTAAATCATATAACATGCATTTATAATATAAAAGAAATTATTAGAACATACCTCTTATCGCTAAATCCTAAATTGTCCCTGATCGTCGGTAGCAGTTCGTCAGGGGTTCCATCAGGTGTGCACGTGTTCACCCTCCAACGTTGATCCACAGAGAGACTTGATCAAGATACCAGCAACTCTGATTTATATAATTAGAAATTCTAATAATAAGAACTTTAATTAAATGGGCAAAGACCTTCTTAAGCCTTTATGTCACCTTCCTTGCCTCTTCCTTATCTATCTTTCTTTTTCTTTTGTCTTCTTAATTTTTCTTTCCTAATCTCTTAGTCTTAAGATGACTTCTTGTCCTTATAAAGACAAGGTCTAGACAAGAGAAAGAAAGAAAGAAAATTGGACAAAAAGAAACTCTTGTAAGAAAGAAAAGATAATGTTCACTTTTTCTCGGACTCTTGGTGTGCACACCCTTATTTATAATGATACGTAGGGATGCCAACTAAAATTCTCATGCCCTTCTCACTTATCAATATTCTCATGCCCCATCATCAAATCTCACACCTCATCTGAATTTTGTGCCATTTAAAATTATGTAGA
Organism: Cocos nucifera; assembly: GCA_006176705.1. Classification (NCBI taxonomy): domain Eukaryota; kingdom Viridiplantae; phylum Streptophyta; class Magnoliopsida; order Arecales; family Arecaceae; genus Cocos; species Cocos nucifera. The sequence continues at coordinate 105,888 of QRFJ01001754.1, forward strand.
CTTAGTCCAAGAGGTGCCTTAAAATAGAAGGACTCTTCAGGACTAATTCTACGTAGTTTTTTTATGAAGAGTCGCGATGCTTCAATCCTTGGCGCCACCCTAATTCATCCAAGGTTAGGATCATGATTACAAAGCCATCCAATGGCTCTTAAAAAGGGATGCCCATTCAGCAAGAAGGCATGGAAGAAAACTTTGAATAGTCAAAGTCCCAAGAGATTTTGACTTGGTCCAAGATACGTCAAGGAGGAGTAGGCGGCATGGGGTCTTTAGCGGCAAAGGTATCTTGGGCGGCAAAACAACATGGGCAAAAATATTTAAAAGGAAAAAGGAAAGTCTTTTATCCTATAGAAGAACTCTTCTATGCACCCTATATCTAATGTCCACACCAATTAAAAAAAAAATTTACGTGACATAATATATGGGAAAAGTCAAAGAAGGTAGGCGTAATCTTATTCCATGCGCCAAAGTATCCTTTGCGCATGAAATACTTCCCACACGCAAGAGAGAGACTCTCTGGTGCATGGGATGTAGATATGTGGCACCCAATCTGAAGCCCAATCAATCTAGATTAATCCAACTCAAGACCAAATCCTATTTGGCTCAAATCGGATCTTAAATTAGCCCAAATCGGAAGCTGATTTGAATCCAATTCGAATCCTAGTGCTAGGGTTTGCTACATATGTGCTAGCATATTCATCTTGCAAACATGGTCTAATCCAATTAGACCCTTAATCAATTCTCTTTGTGTGTGACCTATTGGGTTTCACATCTAACCAGCAGTGAGTCTGGGTGTGATTTGACCTAATCTGGTTAGAACTCAACCAAACCAATTTAGGTCAAAACTAGCCAACCCAATTTGACTTAAATTAGAACACTTTCTAATTTAATGATCAAATTAAAATTTTAACTTGATTGAACCCACAAGACATGATTGACGTCTAGCAACATATCATGACTACCCAAAAGATGTGAAATTTTGATGGAAATATCCAAACATACCCTTCAGTGAAATTTACCATGCAACTAGATCCTTCGATCTCCCTGCACCCTGAATATGACTCTGGGTATGGAAATATGTCAACCCCAATATCATATTCATTTTTCTTTCAATCTTATCTTAATAATTCATTTAATAAAATATTAGAAA
>QRFJ01001754.1:107059-125503 GCA_006176705.1 Cocos nucifera
CAGCTCCAAGGTTTCTTTTGGAAACCCAAATTTATCTACCAAAAAAGTATGGCAATTCTTTTTAAAATTTGCACTTTCCAAAACTTATGGCCAATTTGATTTACATTTAAATGCACTTTAAAAGAATGGATCTTTGATGGGCGAAGCTCTTATAAAAATACTTTTTGTAGTTTTTTCATTTTCTTGAGATTAAATCGATTTTATTTTATTGAAATAGCAACCCATTGAATTTTACCAGGGAGTTGAAGATTTTCAAAGCTAATTGTAACTTTTTAGCTTATAGGTTTCAAACCTCAACTCTCTTCTTAATTTCTTGTTTTCTTTCCAAGAGCTCTGTCTTTTCAGTGAAAGATTTTCAATTTTCTTTTAGGAAAGATTTTAGAAATATCTTTTTTTTAACTCAAAAATTTTTTTATTTAAAGAATTTTTAAATTAATCAATTTTTTTTTCCTTTAGCTAAAGAATTCTTTCTTTCATTAAATTGAAATTATTCTTTTTAAGGCTTCACTACTTTTCTGCCTTAATTTTTAAATTCATTTCATAAGTTCATTTAAAGGCTTCTTGAAGCTCATCAAAATGTAAATTTAGAGAATTCAATATTTACCTCATCATTTGAGCCATCAAGCAAGGATTTACGATGCTTTCTTCCTTTTTCTCATTCTTTTTCTTCTTTGCTTTGCTCCCCCTTAATTGATGCATTCTTCTTTCTTTTGTTTCTTCTTCTTATCTTCTTTTCATCCTCAAAGTAATAAAGGCATAAGTTAGGGTTGAGCTTTTTTTTCTTTTGAGAGCTTGATTCTTCTTATTTATTGCTCTCTCATAAATTCTTTTCAATTTCTCTCATACATGTTTTGCTAAAATATATGAAGAAATTGCATTAAATACATTTAACTTTAAGAAGCAATAAAGTATATTCATGGCCTTAGCATTAAGTTGGCCATTTCTTTATCATGCTCTTTCAATGCTTTGGGGATGTGTGAGCCATCGATTATAATCTTTCATAGGTTATAATCATGTGCTTGTATGAAAATGCGCATGCATGCTTTCTAATAACTATATTGTGAGCCTTTAAAAAGTGGAGATCTATCTATAGAATATCCTTCAATAAACAAAGACTCCATTTGGGTTGCCATAATCTTTAGCTCTAGATGGCTAGGTCAATAATAAATAATAGAGCACCTACTCTGATACTAATTGTTGCCCAGAGGTAGCAACCCAAGAGGGAGGGGGGGGCTGAATTGGGATCTTATCAAAGCTTTGGCCAACTTTAACTCTAAGCAAATATGTGCTTTGATTTTAATTTAAGTGGTGAGGATGAGATGTATATAATATGAGCAGTGGAATTAAGATAACAAAATCAAACTATGAAAGTAAAGTAAGAATTATAAGCATGCAAAGTATATAGAGAGATAGAAGAAAAAAGTACAATACAAACACACAAAGATTTATAGTGGTTCGGAGCAATCTACTCCTACGTCCACTCTCCAAGCTTTTTTTAAAAATTCTACTATAATCTATCCTTGATTATAGTGTGTTTGTTTTTTTAGGTTCACAAACAAACCTAGTTGATTTTCACAGGAGCACCAACCAAAACCTAACACCATTAGTTTTTCAAGTTCACTAACAATCCAGATGGTTTTTTGAGATCACCAACCAAAACCTACAATATCCAATTCCAGGCTTGGATGGGCTTAAACCTCAAGAAATCAAAAAATACAAGTAAAGTTTTAGCACAATATAAAAATAGAGTATAAGCTCTTTTAAATCCTAAAAAGCAAGCCAATAATGTGCTTGATTGAAGCTTGGGTTTTCTTCAAATTATGCTTGAGAGGATGTGGAAGATGTTAGTGAAGATTGCTTTGAAGGCTCGTTGAAATATGTGCACAACACTCCTCTCTTTTTCCTTTTCTTTGGATATTCAATATTCTTCACAAAATCTAAAAGATTCTCCCTCTAAATTCCTTAATCTCTTTCTTCTATTTTTTTCAATTGATTCTCCATCTTTAAATACCTTTAGAAAAGGTTGGAGTGAGAGTTTTTAGCCATTGGAAGCTCTGTAATAGCTGTTGGGATCAAAAAATAGCTATTGAAAAACTATCCATTGAAGATTGCCTGCGTAGATCGAGACCTCTCGATTTTTCACAAGACCTCTAGTCAGATTTTGAGACCTCTCAATTTTTCATGAGACGTTTCGCCAAAATCGTGAGACCTCTCGAGAAATCTGTGAGACCTCTCACTTTCAGAGCATAGAAATGAAGTTTCTATCTCCTAAGAACGAGACGTCTCGAGTTCAACTTGAGACCTCTCAAGACTATGCTAGAATACTATTTCATTATGCCAGACTACTCGAGAGCTCTCAAAAAAAATCTAAGATGTCTCAAAAAATCCTGACTTCATTTTTCTTCAATATTTGACCTTTCAAACTTGAGTTTCTTGGCTCCAAACTCTTTTAAACATAATTGCTTTCTTCAATTTTAATTTCTCTTATTTCAATCATACTTTCTTCATACCAAGCCATGCAAATATGTGTGAATTTGCTCTTTTAAGTATTTTGGCATGGCATCTTGAGAGGATTTATTCTTAAGATAAATTCTTCATTTTGGATACTTAAAAAATCCTACACACATTCTTGAAATACATGATTAGATACATAATATACTTAATATTTTGGAATCATCAAAATCAATCTCAGGGTCAACAAGGGTCAACACTAGACTTCTCATAATCCAGTCCTATGAGCTTGTCACTATCCAATAGTGAACGAAGCGAACTTACACTAGCCATTTTATTTATCTAAAAGAATAATATAGGATCTTATTAGTACTCAAATTATTTAATCCTAAAGACTTAGACTTTAGTCTAATGGTCCTTTCACTATTTTTATGAATTGGTAGCCTCTACCTTCAATTCGAGAAATTACACTAACTTCTTAGTGGGTACTGGAATCCACATAGACTACGAATGGGCCTGAGGAAACTTTTGGGCAACTCGTGTGCATCTATAAGTAGGTTCACAATCAATCATTTCTTTGAATAATTTTTAGTAATTTTATTTTACCTCAGAAGTCAATTTAGTAGGCTTTGGCCTTCACTAAAAAAGTCTAGTTAAGTTCAACAATTAACATGATTGAGTTCGGTGCATCAAACAAATGAAAATCAGATCTGAGGAAAGCTCTGGCCTGATTGTCTTTCAGAGAGTGCAACCTAATCATCATTTGATGGATAGCAATTTCGATATCCAAATTAGCACTAGGTGCAAGGCACCTCCAATGTCCGCATAGAAGATTGGACTCATTACTATTCACCTTAATGGGAGGCTATGACTCAATTATCTCCATAATTTTTAAGGACCTAATAATTTAGAGGATTTAGATTACATGTGATTTAAGAAAGAATTGACATGGATCAAATTTCTCCCACTGATTTTACTAAGTCAAATTCTCCCACTGACTTCACCAAGTCAATTGATGAGGACTAAGATCAATTTCGATCCATGGGTACCTTATTCAGTCTTACTGATTGAAATCAATCAAATTGATTCCTAATAACATGGGTCAGCTTGAATCATCAAGTGATCTAATCAAATCCTAATCGACCATGTTGGCCAGGTAAGTGAGATCAGTGGAAGAGATATGCCATTAACTCATTAAAGATCGAATCAGTACGAGTAGCTTCCAATTAAAAGTCACTGACCTAAACTGCTAAACTTATCTTAAACACCAATCGATTAATTAAATTCAATCTAATCAACCTAATAATTTTGGACTAGACCGCTTAGCCATGAATCAAGTCCATCTTAGTCTTTGTTAAAGACATGGACTTATCCAACTACAACTATTAAAGTTGAATCTAGAGTGTCCTTAATCGAATCTAATTTAATATTTAGTTAGATTTGATCAATTACTCTACTTAAGTCCATTCTTTAACTAACCTTAGGTCTAACTCAATTAATAGACATAATTCATCTAACCCTTTAATCCATAATTTTATGTATTTGTCTTAGGATCTTTAATTCATAATTCTAGACCTTGCTAGACAATACTTAATTCTTTTAATTAAGTTTTTGGGCTGATAGGTTGGGGTTCGATATTTTAAAAATAATTTTTAAATTTTAAAAGATTTTTCTATTTTCTATTTTTTAAATAGATCAACTCATTTTAGAAACAGATCGGCTTATTTCTCAAATAGTAACCTATTACTAGTTTTAAATAGAAAATCAAGCACAGTAAAAATTAAACCATAAATTACCTTTTAGATTGAATCTAAACTTATTCATGTTTAATTTTTATATTAAAATAATTTTAATAAATAAAATATTTTTACTGTTCATCTTAATGAATGAGTTCATGGTGGCACCTCTACTGCCATAAGGGATCCCCATCGAATGGAAGGAGATGGCCTTTAAAGCATACTTATCCCTTATGATCAGATGGCTTGGTAGTTCATTCATCCTTGATTACTAAGTTATCTAGATCAAAATATATCATATATGCTAGCATTTAATTTTTCTAACTAATATATAAATAGGTCAAGCACCCCTTGCTCTGATACCAATGATGAAAATCACGTAGGGTTAAAAGTATATATTTCAAAACTTCTTCAAATTAAATAGTAGCAAGAGCAAAAATTAATCTAATATTAATTTACTACATGCTATGATCAAATCATTAAATCTTACTCAAAATCTAGACATGCTAATATGTTATAGAAAAATAAAATACACTCGATCAATAAATCATATTTGCTGATTGATTTATGTTCGGAACACAATACCTGAGCATGGATAGTCGAACTCTGCAATCAAAAACTGCAAGAAGAAGCCCTCACATCATGCTATAGCCACACACTCATCCAGCCTCTATGGTAAGTCTACATGAAGCTCCTGATTTTGACCAGCTCCACCAGAGTGCTAGCTCCTTCCTAGGCCTTCGATGGTCGATCTTGATCGATCCAATCAACCACCTTCTTCTTGATCTCCTGGGTGCTCCAAAAAATTGGATGATGAACTTCGAAGGATGATGAGGTAGTGTGGAAGGTTTTGTGGTGATTGGGCACTCACAGTGCTCACACTCAACACTCAAACCCTGGGTCAAAATCCTAGGGTTGCACACACTGAAAAACCCTAGAGACCCCTCTCTCAGAATTTTTGTGATCAACCAAAGACCTCATAGATGTCCTTATGCCACTCACAATTTAACTAAGAAACACTTTCCTAGATCGCTCTCACTCATATTTCAAAACCCTCTTTTGAAAGTGCATGAGATGAGAAAGGAAATTAGAAAGTGGCATAGGGATATCTCTTCGCCTCTCTATGGAATTTTTCATTTCCAAAAAATTTTGCCCCACCCCCAGATATTCTCTCTCTAGAAACTCTTTTTTGGCTCTTGCATGCACCAAAAATTTTTCATTTAAAATGGGCGACAATCCATGGGAATACCATATGGGAAGGGATAAGGAGAATTGGTTGAACTTATTTCAACCAATCATCCAAATTCAAACTCAAAATGATTCTTATCCATTTCCATCACCCATCCCAAAGAGGTTGATGCATAGAAGGACTCTCCTTCTATGCACCCACACCCATAATGCACAAAAAGTTGGTGACAAAAATCCCAAGGAGGTGTGGGAATGGATAAGAAGAGGAGTTGAATTTATTTCAACCTCTTAACCATCTAAGTTGAATTCGAAATTCAACTTAATTTGAATCGGTCCAACTCTTAGACCAGGTCAAAGATAAAAAGAGGAAGGGGTGCAGATACCTTTCTAGCATGGGAAAAAACTCATGTAACTTCAAAAATTATGTGGAGAAAGGGCATGGGAAAAAGCAGGGTGGATCAGGGAGAGGACCTTTGAAATTCAAACTCATTTAGAATTGATCCAAATTGATTTCAACTAAACTAATTTTCAAACCCAATTAGACTAGGTCAAACCTAACTAAATTAGGCTTAATCTAATCTAATAAATTTTTAATCAAATTAAAAATTAATTAGGTCCAGATCCCGATTAAATCAAGATCGAATCTTCCATAGCGATTAGGTCATCTCATGACCTGATTGGATCAAACCCAATCGAATCAAATTCAATCAAATTTGATTGAATTCTCATTGCTCAATCAAATTAAGCTAATTATCAATCTAATTACTAATTAATCCTTTAATAATATCAGAGTCCCAATCAAGTGAGTGTCTAGGCAATAATGTCATATCTACATGAAACTCTTGATCAAGGAATCCTAAACCAGTGGGACTCTTGATCGAAGTATTCCAAATGAATGAAACTCATGATCACAGAGTCCCAAACCAGTAGGACTCTTGATCATAGAGTCTCAAATAAGTAGGACTTAGAGTCTCAGTCCAGTGGAACCCACGAAGGTAGAGTCCCAGTCCAGTAGGACTTCTTGTCATAGAGTTCTAGTCCAATGGGATTCTTGACCATAGAGTCTTAGACCATTAGAACTCTTGATCAGCCATTAGATTAGATAGAAACTTCTATTATATGTGACCCCATAGGTACGAATCCTAAGCTGGTAGTATAGGAATCATTTCTTATATTAATCGATGTGACCATCTAGCAATAATATTCGATGTCCGGATAGGTTGAATAGTCGCAACACAACATCCATGAACCTATGGCATATGGTTACCATATAATTCATCTCTTTGATCTTAATGCTCAAAAAATAACCTAGGATTTAATTGTCAATCTTAAAAAATCATCTAAATTATATTTCTAAATTTCAGCATCCATCATATGGATTGTCCCGACCAAAATTTTGCTAAATTGAAATATAGTGATGCACTTGCAATTGGAAAATATATTCCAAAGCCAATCATCAGCCTGTTGATGGTTGAGCTACTTTATATCTATAATTAATTTATTAATAAATAAAATATATTTTTGATATTTTTTCATCATAAAGTATTCATCTTCTAACGAACTCTATTAATGTGATGAAGTTCTTAAGACTATTTAGCTTCGATAAAAAGAGAATTGATCGATTAGTCCTTAAATTTATTCACGATCAAATGATAGGCTGTTAATTAGGATGACAGCATCTATCGAGCATAGGTCGATGTATGCCATATGGATTGGTTATCCTCTTAACCAAAGAGTATGGAGACACTGGTATGGCATACAGGTGAGATATATGGATACATCATCATTGAACATGACCAACTTTAGAGCATTTTGCTATCGAAAATGTTTCTAATAGGATATAGGTATAAGTGTCCTTTAGACCTGAGATCACCTCAGTGATTTGCAAGCAACTCACTGTACTTTAGTATCGAACTAACTAAATTTTTAATTTAATAATGGAAGGCTTCTGGGCATAGTCAAGTGTTTGCAAAGTCGGTGTGTGATCAAGATGAAATTGACCACTCCAAGAGTTGGAGAAGAATGTATCACTGTATTTCAATATAGCAAAATCTTGGCCAAGGTAATCCATCAAATGAATTTAATATTTTAAAATACAATTTGGATAACCTGATCCGAGTTGATAGTTAAAATTTGAGGTGTCCTACGAGCATTATACTCAAGGGGATAAATTATATGGAAACTATATCCGCATGGGTTCTAAAGATGTTCCTCTACACTTTCGATCTATCCGATCATTTGGTACCATTGCTAGATGGTTATTTTGATTGATATAAAAATCTATTCCTATGCTACCAACTTAGGTTTAGACCTATGAGATCACATATATTAGAGTTCATGATCCAATCGGATCTTGATCAATGATTAAGAATCATTCTAGAGTTAAACAATCAATACGATTAATGTTTAACCTAGTGCAAGCATTGCAGGAGGATCGATTAGTAATTTGATTGCTAATTAACTTAATTTGATTAAGTCAAAGGACTGAGATTAAGTTTAATTAAATATAATTTAATTTAATTTAGTTTGGGTTTGATTGGATCAAGTCCAATTGGCTTATTGGATAAGCCAAGTGCGAGAAAGAACTAGTCCTGGTTCAATTAGGACTTGGATCAACCCAATTTCTAATCAAATTAAAAATTAAATTAAAATTTAATTTAATTTAATTATATATTTAATTAAATTAATATTTATTTTAATTAAATTAAATAAATTTTAATTTTATTTGGTCCAAAGATCAAGTTGGACCAAGTCAAATTGGAAGTCCTAATGAGACTATGACTTATATCAACCAATCTCTAATTTAATTAGAAATTAAATTAAAATTTAATTTAATTTAATTTAATTAAGATTTTGGTTGGACTAAGACCTATTCTAATTGGGTTGAAATAAATTTTATTTAATTTGGTTAAAAGATTTTGTTTGACCACATCAAATTGGAAGTCCTAGTATGACTAGAACTTCCCTCCTTGCGCCACCTTAGCCCCAACACCCCCTCACTCCTATTTTTTAGGATTTTTTCATGGAAAATCCTCTCCCTAGGCCCTCTCACACACACCCTTCTCTTTCTCTCCTATTTACTTGGGAATTAGTTAAGGACCAAGTCAATAGATGGAAAGTTGTTGTGGTATTGGACTCTATATGATAGAACCCCAACAAACATTGACTCTTCCCTTGTGTTTCGCCCCCACCCTAATTTCTTCTCTAATTTTCATGGTACAAAGAGAACTTGTTTTGTGCTATTTTATGGTGGTCCATAGCATGGGATGAGGAGGGGGCACCCAAGTGTTGGGCACCATAACAACTTACCATATATGGTCCTGCCTTGTTTAGAAATTTGACCTAGACAAGGCTCTTCCATAACTTATTATTTAAAATGAATTTTTACTTAAATTTTTTATGAAACATATATCTTTGAGAAAGGATTTGGTTTTATTAAAATTAGAGATAAAGGATTCTTGGGCATTGAGATTCAATAGACACGAAACTAGATGTCTAGGTGAGAGCAAAGAGAAGAAGAAGAGGATTTTCTTCTAGGATTGTTGTGTTCATCATCTTCCTTCCTTCTTCCTTTGATTTTCTAAGAGTCTCAGATCTAAAACCTCTTCTCCACCTTCTTCTCTTTGAAAGAGTCCAAATCTAGAAGGAGGCATCTGATCGACCATCAAAGAAAGATTAGCACAGTCCTAGCATATTGTATTGATTTCCTGTATCGGGATTTTTGTTCGTGCTCGTAGGCTCATGTGGATGACTCCTAGAGGCCGGACGTGTGTGCAGCTCATAACTTCATCCTCAAGCCTTGATCAACAAGTTAGAATGTCTAACTTGCATAGGTAATAGATCTGATCTATTGGTTTCATAGCTTCATTAGATGTAGTATTGTAACATGTTGATGAGATCAACATGTTAATCTTTTTCTTTATATTTTTAATTTTTAATTTAATATCATATCTTGATCATATAATAAATTTTAGATTTAAGATATTTTTTTATTTATTTAAATAAATATTTAATTTATTTAAGTCTTCCACTGCATAATCTTGAAAAAGTTTCAAGATCTACCCATGAAATCCTAGATTTGGTTTCTTAAAATGGTATCAGAGCCTAGGTTCTTATTACAAGATTTTTTTGAGCATGTTTAGATTATTTATTAAATTTAATTTAATTTATAATTTAATTATTAAATCTAAAATTAAAAATTTAGATCTTACGAACTACTATAAGGTTATCTTACTGTAAGGTTTACCCCTTATAGTGAAAAGATTCTTCTAGTTCGTGATGATCTATTTTTAATCATAAATTTATTAAATTTAATTTAATTTTATTTATAATTTAATAAATTTAAAATAGATTTAGATCTAAAAATAAAATTTTTAGATTGCACGGACTGCTATAAGGTTGTCCTGCTATAAGGTTTATCTCTTACAGTGAAAAGATTATTCTAGTACGTACTGATCTAAAATATTGATTATAAAATTTTAGATTAGATCTAAGAAATTTTTTGATCTAATTAAAAGTATTTTAATCTAATTTTAATTATTATAAATATGTTAGATTTGATCTAAGTTGATTTATGATTGATTGATGTTGAAACTATTTTAATTACATGAACCTGTTTAGAATAGATCTAAAGTAGCTTCATGTTTATATTACTTGCATTTTGATTATGAATCAAACATGCCACTTGGTTGATAGAATCATGTTGTAAAAATATTTTATAAATACAAAAATTATTTTTAAAAAGTCAAACCCCAACCCTCATCCCAAAACTTAATTAAGAATTAAGAAGTTGTTTGATCAAGATCTAACTTATAAATTGAAGAACCTAAGACACAAATCATAACACATTGGGTTAAATGGGTTAGTGGAGATTAGGTCCATTAATTAGGTTAGACCTAGGGTTAGATTAAAAAATGGACTTAATTAGAGAATTGACTAAATCTAATCAATTGTTGTTTTAGATTAGGTCAAGGATTCTCTAAATTAATTACAATAGTTATAGTTGGTCAAGTCCATATCTTTAATGAGACTCAAGATGGACTTGATTCTTGGCTACAAGATCTAGCATGAACTGTTAGGTTGATCTAATTGAAACTAATTAAACAGTTGGTGTCTAAGATAAATCAAATCAGTGATTTTTAATTAGTAGCCCGCTTACCTGGCTATTTTTGATGATGTCTAAGGCAAGCTTTGGCAGACCCTCCTACTGATCGAACTTACCTGGCCTCTTGATAAAATTATATTTTGATCGGATCACTTGACTATTCAAACTGATCCATGTCAGCTAGGTAAATCAGTATGGTTGATTTAGGTGGTCCTTGATCAGCCTATTAATGGTCTCCCTTAAGCTGACATGATAAAGTCAGTGGAAGAATCATGATAAGCTGGTTCATCTAATCCTCTTTCTCTAAATCAAATTAATTAAATCCTCTAAAATTTTTAAGTCCATAAAATGAAATAGTTATGGTGATAACAAGATCATAGCCTCCCATTAAGTGGATGATAATGGGTCCATTAGTTGGATAATTATTGGAGGTCCATAGGCCTGGTGCTTATCCACTAATGGAATTATCATTCATAATATGATTTTTTGGATGCGTCTCTCTAAATGATTGCTAGGTTGACCAACCATAGTTGGGCTTAATCATTCATTAGTTAGATGGACTAGGTATGATCATGTTAATGGTTGGACCTAATCAAGACTTTCAGTGGAGGCCCTAGCCTACTGAAAAGATACCTGAGGCAAAATTAAATTACTAAAAATTATTTGAAAAAATAATTGGTTATGAACCTACCCTTAGATGTACATGGGTTGACCAACCATAGCTGGGCCTGTCTGCAGTCTATGTGGATTCTAGTATCCACTAAGGAATTAGGATAATTCCTCGAATTGGAGATAGAGGCTACTAGTTCGAATAAAATAGTGGAAGACCTTTTGATTAAAGTCTAAATCTTTAGGTTTAATGAATCAATTACTAATTAGGCTTTTGGTTCTTCTTTATGCAGTTAAACCCATACCATAATTGCTCCATTCACTATTAGATAGTGATTAACTTATGGGACCCAACTTCGATAATAAGTATTAGAAGTTGAATGTTGTTCAGCAGCACAAAGTGGTTCATATTGGGGCCTCTATGCCCAATTTAAATATAAGGTCCAAGAATAACCTAGATCAGCCAGAGTACTTCCATTGTAAGAAGCAGGAGCATTGGAAGAGAAATTATCCTCAGTGTCATGATTCCCATGACCACAATAGGCTGGAAAAGAGAGATGAGCAAGTGGTTGCCGATCAAGGATGTTATATGATAACACCTTATAATTTCTCTATTTGTGATACTTCTACTTGGGTATTGGATATCGAAAATCCAGTCCATATTTGCAATACGTTACAAGAACTTTAAATTAGTAGAAGATTTGAGAATCATGAGCGATTTCTGAATGTTGGAGATGGAAGTGAAAGGAATATGCCCTCAAGCCAATTTATTTTTGGGCTGTTTATTTTTTGTCTTCCAAATTCATGTAATGACATATTTTAATAAAATATGTAAAGGCATTTATTTCATTATATGCAGTGTCTTATTATTTATTTAAGATTATGATGAACTCTATAACTTAGGGCTATGGTTTTTAGATTATGATGAGATCATATCAGTGAGACCTAAAATTTTAAAATCCTAATTTAAATATTCCTAATCGATGGGACATTGAGTTAGGGATTAATGTTTTTTCAGTGAGACTACCACATTCTTTGTATGCTCGATTGAGAGGGTTATTTATCTCACTATAACTTGTGTATGACACTAATACAAGAATGTGGGTGCTCATTAGAGAATGAGTTCACTGAATTGATCCAAATTGAGAATATCTAATGGAGTCTTATCTACATGTCAATAGATGGTTCTCATAGTGAAATTTGTGCATGTAATCCTTTGACCTGAAACTACCATAGAATCTTATATATATAAATCCATATTTTGGTTCATACTCATTCATGACTTAGTTATGTATGGGATGATCTGGATATGGTAGATTATATATATGAAGATTGTGAGTAGGTTAACATGGAATCGATCTCTCCTGGTAAGAGGAAATAGCATCCTACCTGCTTCAAATAAATAATGATTCAGGAAGACTTTGATCAAAGCATGATGAAAATTAGAAATGATTTCTAATATTTTATTAAATGAATCATTATCATAAGATTGAAAGAGAAATGAATATGATATTGGGATTGACATATTTCCATACCCAGAGTCATATTCAGGATGCAGGAAGATCGAAGGATCTAGTTGCATGGTAATTTTCACTGAAGGATATTTTTGGTATTTTCATCAAAATTTCACATCTTTTGGATAGTCATGATACATTGCTAGACGTCAATCATGTCTTGTGGGTTTGATCAAATTAAAATTTTAATTTGATTATTAAATTAGAAAGTATTCTAAATTAAGTCAAATTGGGTTGGCTAGTTTTGACCTAAATTGGTTTGGTTGAGTTCTAACCAGATTAGGTCAAATCACACCCTGACTCACTACTGGTTAGATGTGGAACCCAATGGGTCACACACAAAGAGAATTGATTAAGGGTCTAATTAGATTAGACCATGTTTGCAAGATGAATATGCTAGCACATATAGCAAACCCTAGCACCTAGATTCGAATTGGATTCGAATCGGCTTCCGATTTGGGCTAATTAAGATCTGATTTGAGCCAAATAAGGATTTGGTCTTGAGTTGGATTAATCTAGATTGATTGGACTTCAGATTGGGCACTACATACCTACATCCCACATGCCAGAGAGTCTCTCTCTTGCGCATGGGAAGTCTTTCATGCATGCAAAGGACTCTTTGGCGCATGGAATAAGATGGCGCCTACCTTCTTTGACTTTTTCCATATGTTATGTCATGTAAATATTTTTAATTGGCATGGACATCTAATATGGGGCACAGAAGAGTCCTTCTGCAGATGAAATACTTCTTTTTCCTTTTAAATTTTTCGCCCAAGATGTTTGTCGCCCAAGCCCCCTTGCCGCCCAAGACTCCATGCCGCCTACTCCTCCTTGATGTCTCTTGGACTAAGTCAAAGTCTCTTGGGACTTTGACTATTCAAAGTTTATCTCCACACCTTCTTGTTGAATGGGGTCCCTTGGATGGCCATTAGATGGCCATTAATCATGATCTAATGGATGAAAAGGGTGGCGCCAAAGATGAAGCATTGCAACTCTTTGTAGAAAAACTTACGTAGAATTAATCCAAGAGTCCTTCTGCTTTAAGGCACCTCTTGGACTAAGTCTATATCTCATTTTTACTGATGCAAAATTTAGATGGGTGTGAGATTTGATGATGGAGCATGAGATTTTGATGAGGAAAGGGTATGAGTTTTTTAGATGGCATCCTTACGTACATTATAAATAGGGTTGCACACCAAGAGTCCGGTGTGTGTGAACATTATCTTTTCTTTCTTACAAGAGTTTACTTTTTGTTCCAATTTTCTTTCTTTCCTTTCTCTTGTCTAGACCTTGTCATTATAAGGACAAGAAGTTCATCTTAAGACTTAAGAGATTAAGAAGAAAAATTAAGAAGACAAAAGAAAAAGAAAGATAGATAAGGAGAGGCAAGGAAGGTGACATAAAGGTTAAAAAAGGTCTAGCCCTTTTAATTAAAGTTCTTATTGTTAGAACTTTAATTATATAAATCAAAGGTGCTGGTGTCTTGATCAAGTCTCTGTGTGGATCAACATTGGAGGATGAACACGTGGGCACCTGGTGGAAACCCTGACGGACTGCTACCGACGATCAGGATCAATTTAGGATTTAGCGATAAGAGGTATGTTCTAATACTTTTTTTTATATTACAAATGCATGTTATATAATTTAATTGCTAATAAGGTGGTCCTTAGGTTTGGGTTTGGTTTATTTGATTTCATGTTTTTGCTTTAAAATCCATGCTTCCACCCTGTACACCAAATCCAACAGTGGTATTAGAGCAAGCCTTATTAGGTTAAATGATATAATGCTTTACTTATAGTATAATAGCATAAATGAAAAATATGATATAATATTTTTAACATGCTTTATTTTATATGATGTGATCATATTCTTTTTCTTATCATAATGAGATTATGTGGTATATATTATTCTATAAAGGTTGTCCTGATATAGTGAAAAGTATTTCACTATATAATGATGGTTGTCCTAGAATAATTATACATGTTAATTGACATATATAATTTTTATCATAATTAATGCTATTATGCATTTAGTTTGTTTTCGAATCAATATGTGCATTCGAGACCATTTAAATCCCTCTATGAAAAAATTATATTAAGTTGTAGTGTAATTAATCTTTAGCTGAATCAGTCAGGATGTCTAATTGATCAATCGGTGTCTAGAAAAAATGGTTCTTGATTGGTAAAGAGAATATAATTTTTTAATTGGTTCCATTGTCTGACCTGGCCAATTTATTGGTGTCTAAGAAAAGCAACGGGGGAACTCCCATTTCTCTCCCATTTACCTGGCCGATTCGATTAATTTAATTCTAGATTGAAATGCTTAATATTATATTCACTACATTAAGGCCTTCCTTCATACTAGTTTCTTATTATGTCCAAGAACCATATTAGTTCTATTGTGTAACCACAAGATCTATCATGGGAAAGATGTAATATTAATCTAGTGCATTGAGATGCTTACAGCATTTTGAATATACTACTTTATTGTGTAACCACAAAAGTAGTTATATTTTATTTTTGACTGTATAGAAATGAAGGGTTTCTACTTAAACTAAAACATTAAAGTTTGTTGTGTTAACACAAGGCTATTAATATTTTAGAGGCAAAAGTTTTTTTTTTTTGAGAGTTGCATAAAATGCAATTGGAAAGAGTTTCCTACCTTTGAACTTATAACAAGTTTGTTGTGCAACCACAAGACTTTTTATAAGGAAATTAGGATCTTATTCTCACTAAGAAAATCAATAAGAGGGTTATGATTTTTTTTAGTGGAAGACATAATTAAATTAAAGTCCTAATTTAATTATGTTTGTCATCATGAATTGTTTGCTTATATATTGTTCTTTATTATGTAGATTAAATGGCTTCTTCACTTTCATTACGTTCAATTTTGGATTCAAATAAATTGACTGGTCAAAATTATGTTGACTGGTTGAGAAATCTTAAAATAGTACTCAGTCAAGAAAAACTCTCCTATATTCTTGACACCCCTGATCCTAAGCCATTAGGAAAATGATGCCACAGATGAAGATAAGTCCACATACAAGATGTGGCAAAATGATTCCCTTACTGTCAAATGCATCATACTTGCCTCTATGAATAATGAATTACAGAGGCAGCATGATAGCATGGACACTCAATCCATATTGCTCAATCTAAAAGAGCTTTATGGAGAGCATAGTAGGACTGCTAGATATGAGATATCTAAGCAATTATTTCATGCAAGAATGACAGAAGGAACATCCATACAAAATCATGTTTTGATGGTAATTGACCTAATCACTCGATTAAGTCAATTAGATTTTGTTATGGATGGAGAGTTAAGTTCAGGATTTGATCCTGCAATCACTCCCAAAATTATTTTCTCAGTTTGTCATGAACTATCACATGAACAAACTAAATTCTTTCATTGCCTGAGCTGTTAAATATGCTCAAGACAGCAGAAAGCCATATCAAGAAAGATAAGGCTCCTCTTCTTCTTGTGGAAGGGATCTCCAAGAAGAAGGCAGGCAAAAAGGGTTCAAAGAGAAGGTTGAATCCTAAAAGTGGTATAAATAAGAAGAAAAAGGGGAAGAAGGTCTTCCGAACAAGACGACCTATTTTTCACTGCGGCAAAGTAGGTCATTGGAAGAGGAATTGCAAGGCTTACCTTGCAACCATGAAGTCTGGTGCAAATAATGCACCAAAAGGTATGTATGAGATACATACTATATTATCATTAAATTCTTCCATTTCAAATTCTTGGGTATTAGATACCGACTGTGGATTTTCATATCTGCAAATCTTTGCAGGGGCTGCAGAAAATTAAGAGTTTGAAGAAAGGTGACTTCAAGCTTCTATGGCGCTGGAGGAGAAGTCTATCCAAGCAGAAGCTGTAGGGACAAATATATTGAAGTTACCTTATGGAAAGATCTTAGAGCTTACAAATTATTATTATATGCCTAAGATCATTAGAAATATTATATCTATACCCTTGTTATTAAAACAAGGTTATAGTCTTAATGTAACGAGCGAAGGTTGCTCGATCAAATATTCTAATGAAAATATTTGTTTTGGCATATTTAGCAATGGTTTGTTGACTCTATGTTTGGATGACAATATATTTCATATTGATGAAAATGGAAAAACATAAGAGAGATGACATAAATAATACTTTACTTTGGCATTGTCGATTAGGTCATATTAGTGAGGCTAGGATTAACAAGTTATACAAAGAAAAGTTCTTTGATCCTTTTGATTATGAATCATTGGGAACTTGTGAATCATGCCTCATGGGTAAAATGACCAAGATTCCATTTAGTGGACATAGAGAAAGGACAAATGAGTTATTAGGACTTGTACATACGGATGTATGTGGTCCTATGACAACTCAAGCCAGAGGAGGATACTCTTATTTTATTACATTCACTGATGATTTATCTAGGTTTGGATATGTGTATCTTATGAAACACAAATCAGAAGCCTTTGATAAATTTAAAGAGTATCAAAGTATGGTCGAAAAATAAACTGGATAATGTATAAAAATCCTTCGATCTGATCGGGAGAGGAGAATACTTATCTAGTGAGTTTCTTGACTATCTTAAAGTTAAAGGGATTCTCTCTGAATGGACACCTCCTTATACACCACAATTAAATGGTGTAGCTCGAAAGAAAAAATCATACCTTATTAGATATGGTACGGTCCATGATGTGCTTCACTGAATTTACCTATTTTCTTCTGGGGTCATGCTCTGGAGACTGCAATTTACATCTTGAATAGAGTTACCTTCTAAATCTATATCTAGTACTCCATATGACATATGGAGAAGTAAGAAACCTAATCTTAAGTATCTTAAGATATGGGGTTGTCCAGCTTATGTCAAAAGAAATTTTGGACATAAACTTGATGCTAGATCAGACAGATGTCTATTTATAGGATATCCTAGAAATAGTATAGGATATTTATTCTACCATCCTACTGAACAAAAGGTATTTGTAAGTAGGCATGCCACTTTCATGAAAAAAGAATTTATCCTAGGAAAGGGCAGTGGCAGAAATATTGAACTTAGTGAAGTTCAAGAAAAATAAATAGAAATTTCTCAACCATATAATCACATAAAAGAACCAGAACACAACTCCTATCCGTAGGTCTAAAAGAGAACGAAATACACCTATGAGGTATGGTTTCATTATTGAGAACAATGAAGCCCAAGTCATTGAGAATGACGAACCTTTGATCTATATGGAAGCAGTCAAAAGTAAAGACTCTTACAAATGGCTAGCTACCATGCAATCCAAAATAGAATCCATGCACACCAACAAAGTATGGACTTTGGTGGATGCACCAGAGGATATAAATCCTATTGGATGCAAATGGATTTTTAAGAAAAAGATTGGAGCTGATGGTCAAATTGAAACCTATAAGGCCAGATTGGTGGCTAAGGGTTTTAGGCAAAAACAAGGGATTGATTATGATGAAACATTTTCACCTATTGCCATGCTCAAATCTATTCGGATTATGCTTGCTATAGCAGCATACCACGACTATGAAATATGGCAAATAGATGTAAAGACTGCCTTCCTTAATGGTTTCCTTGAGGAGGAGGTCTATATGTCACAGCCAGAAGGATTTGAGTCAAATGAGAGACCAAATCAGGTATGCAAGCTTAAGAGATCCATTTATGGATTAAAGCAAGCATCAAGGAGTTGGAACATCCATTTTGATGAAACAGTAAAAGAGTTTGGTTTTATCAAGAATGTTGATGAACCATGTGTGTACAAGAAAACTAGTGGGAGAACCATAGTCTTCTTGGTTCTGTATGTAGATGACATACTCCTCATTGGGAATGATATCCAATGTTACA
>QRFJ01001755.1:0-23674 GCA_006176705.1 Cocos nucifera
AAAGAAGAAGTCTGTGAAAAAGCAGAAGTGGAAGGATCAAGAAGAAGAAGGCAGAGCCGAAGAAAAAGGCCGATGTCAAAAGAAAGTTTTTCATTGCAATAGCAACGGCCATTGGAAGCGGAACTGCCCTACTTACCTGGCCACCCTGAAGAACAAGAAGGAAGGTCCTTCTGGAGGTATGCTCGTTATTGAGTCTAACCTTACGGTTTCTTCTGCATCCAGTTGGGTGCTTGACTCTGATTCTAGTGCCCATCTATGAACTTCTATGCAGGGTCTTGAGGATAGCAGGAGGCTGAGTCTAACCTTACGGTTCCTCAAGCTTCAACTTCAACCTCGGCTAAAGATAAGATCTCCCTGGAGCTTCAACTTCAACGTCAATCTTGGCTGGAGATAAGATCTCCCCCCGAGCTTCAACCTCAATGGTGTAGAGCCCAGAAAAGGACTTTGGCAGTCATCTTTTTTATACTCTCTTCCTTCAAATTTTGAACTCAAGAGTGGGGGGACTATTGTTGGGGATAAATTTTGCTTCCATCGAAGTCCAGTCTAATGCTTAATCTAATGCAATCGATAATCACGAAAGAGCTTCAATCAAAAATTCTTCCTCCAGCGGTCAAACCCCAATCAATCTCTTCTAGTGGTTGAACTCATTCAGTAGTCGAGCTTCTCCGACGGCCAAACCCAACCAAATTCCTCCAACAGTCGAACCCTAATCGAACTCCTTTAACGGTTGAACCCCAGTCAAACTCCTTTCGGACTTCAACCGAACTCCTCCTAGACTTGTTCATTAGTCGGGCCCCTCCAGCAGTCGAACTTCTTTCAAATTTCTCCTTCAGTCCAATACCTCCAGGAGCTGAACTTCTTTCGAACTTCTCCTTCAGTTGAATTTCTATAGGAGCCAAACTCCTTTTAGACTTCTCCTTCAGTCGAATTTCTATAGAAGCTGAACCCCTTCCAGATTTCTACTTCAGTCAAATTTCTTCAGAAGCCAAACTGCTTCTGGACCTCTCCTTCAGTCGAATTTTTATAGGAGCCAAACTTCTTTCAGATTTTTCCTTCAATCGAATTCCTCCAGGAGCTGAACTCCTTCCAAATTTCTTCTTCAATCAAGTACCTCTAGGAGCCGAACTCCTTTCGAACCTCTCCTTCAGTCGAATTTCTACAGGAGCTAAACTCCTTTCGAATCTTTTCTTCAGTCGGATTCCTATAGGTGCCAACTACTTTCGGACCTCTCCCTCAGTCAGATGCCTAGAGGAGCCGAACTCCTTCCGAACCTTTTCTTCAGTCAGATTCCTACAGGAGCCAAACTTCTTTCGAATTTCTCCTTCAATCAGATTCCTCCAGGAGCCAAACTCCTTTCGAACCTCTTCTTTAGTTGGATGCCTCCAAGAATCGAACTTCTCCTCAGTCAAGTTTCTCCTGGAGTCGAACTCCTTCCGAACCTCTCCTTCAGTTGGATTCCTATAGGAGCCAAACTTTTTCCAAATTTCACCTTCAGTCAAAGTTTTCTTTAGGAGTCTGAACTCCTTTGGAATTGATTTATGTCAAAGCTCTTTACCAACCAACGCCTGCTTCCTCCGAACTTCGACTATTAAATCTCAATGAATAGCCACATCACGACAACAGACACCTCTCTCCATAACAAACTCCACATGGCCTCGAGCGGGCCATTACCGAACACCTCGCTCCATAATAAACTCCACATAGTCCCAAGTGGTCCACTACCAAATGGTTAAAAGGGATCCTCTAGATACATTTTCTCTAAGCTCTCTTCTCTTTTTTGAAACTCTTCTGAATTCTTACTTGAGCACTCTATTTCTACTGGCCAGAAGAGCTGACTTGATCATCGGAGGGTCCTACCAGAGCCACCACCACTAACTCTGGGTGGGACTTTATTTTGCAGGTCATCGATGGCGACTTCTTCTTCCTCAACTCCAGCTCGATCCGGTGTCGACCAAATTCTGCACCAACAGACGCCAACACTTGGTATTAGAGCTAGGTGTTGCTCCAACAATTGGTATCAGAGCTCAGCTGAGTGTGAAGGAGAAAGAATATCAAGTTTTAGCAGAGATCAGTAGTGAGGTTCAGATCTAAGATTTTCTCCAGGCTTCATGAGGATGGAAGTGATCTAAGGATTATTATCCACCATCCCTAGTCAAGATAATTTTTAGATCTACTTGTTGGCTATTTTTTATTTAGTTTGATCATGGAGAATAGTAGGTTGAAGGTAGGATTTGAGAAGTTTGATGAAAAAGATAGTTTCATGATATGAAAGATTAGGATGGAGGATCTGCTGATTCAAATGAGGCTAGATTCAGTCTTGAAGGATAAGCCAGAGGAGATGATAGACAAGAAGTGAAAGTCTTTGGAGAAAAAAGCATATGCCATGATTAGGGCTTGTCTGGCAGATGAGGTACTGTATGGCATGTTGAAGGAGAAGACACCCAAGGATTTATGGTTAGGGTTACATCAGTTGTATATGAAAAAGAACATGTGCAACAAGTTGCTACTGAAGAAGCAACTGCATAGCCTTCGAATGCAGGAGGACGAGGATGTTGTAGGGCATATTCAGTGATTTGACCAGATGAGCATGGATTTGCTCAACATTAGGATGGAGTTCGAAGAGGAGGATGAGGTTATTTCTACTATGTTCGCTATCTAAGAGCTTTGATTCATTGGTAACTATACTACTGTAAGGTAAGGAGACATTGGTGTACGAGGATATTGTATCAGTGCTAAGGTCCAACGAGCAGTGAAAATAGATGATGAAGAGGGAGATCTTTCAGGAGGGTCTCATTGTGTCAAAGAGGCCCTGGTAAGGAAAGAAGAAGGGTCAGCAAGGGATCCAAGAAGTGCTTCAAGTATGGTGAAGCAGTGCACTTTATGAGAGAATGTCCATTTTGGAAAATGTGTAAGGGAGGAGAAAAGTTAGGTTTTATTGTTTCAATCGCTGAAAGTGAAGAGTCGGATGAGCTCTTGGTGGTTTCGGAGGAGCCTATGGGGTGCAGTGTATCTGAGATAGTTTTGGAGGGATCCATAGAGTATGAAGGGTCTGAAGGAGCAGCGACTGTGTTTGAGATATAGTGGCAGGCTCAGTAGTGCCTTATTAGGTGGTTGGCCTTGAATGACTTAGTTATAGAGTCAGCTTCTGCGACATCAGGAGGACTTCAGTTTCAGGTGGAGCACCAGGCATAGGTGGCTTCACAAGTGAAGAGAGTTTTGATACGAGTTTAGAATGAAGGAGTGCAAGAGCACCAATATTCTAGCATCAACACCAAAGATGCACAGTTCTAGATGGAGCAGCACGTGTGGAAGGACAGGCGAAGTTCTTAGGAGACCATGTCAGTGAAGGAAAAATCTTATTTTCCATCGTAGGATCGTGCAGATCTGATCAGATCTGAGATAGATTTTTCTAAAAATTCTTAAATAATTTGATTAGATCTAAGAGTTCTCAGATCTGATTATAGTGATCTAATATTAAAAATTAAAATAAAAATTAAATCAGATTTAATTTCATACCTTATTTAGGTAATCTGATTATCCTATGATGATCCTAATGTTTCCTGAGGTTCTAGAAGGAGGCACGCACGTGCTTGGCCTCTACTAGTATCCACTCAAGAGGGATCTAGATGTCTTCTCCTTGCAAATCTTTTCTTCAAAGATCAGATTTGAATCTGATCTGGAAGTCCTCCAAAAAATTCCTGAAGGTAGCATGTCCATCTCACGAACACCATCGCATAGATGATGAATTCTTCACAAATTTGATTAAGAGCTTCTTCTTAGATTTGTACCTAACTTTTTAGGCATGTAGAAGAGAGGGAGAGAGAGGATAGAGGGGGCATGGGATATCTAGAATGGCAGCCTTTGGATATGAAAATTATTTCTATGTAAAGAGCCTTGGTGCAAGGGCTCTTATACAAAAGCATAGCACCAAGTTAGAGTCCCTTTTTAACCAAAATCCTTATTTTTTCAACCATTAGGACTCCTAAACCTGATGTCCATGAAAATCCCTAGATCTCATCTATTTTTGACACCAAAAATCAATCTGAAAGGTGGCATCATGAGTAGATAAGGAAGAGTGCACTGCGCCTAAGACTCTTCCCTTAAGAGTTTAATCTGAACCAAACTCTATAACAACTTAGTCTAGATAGCTTCAGAAATCACAAAATTTGGTACACCCAATGTATAATTTGTACTATATCATATTTTCAAAAATTAAATCAAAATAATTTCTAGAGAATTATTCAAAATATCTAATCAGGTGACCCTTAATTCTCTCAAATAGCTCAACTTTTAACCTTAGTCCAATTTGACTATGAATGGATTTAATTTATATAATTAATCTGACCTAGAATTATTCTAGTCAAATAAAAATAAATCCATTCAAAATACAAGAATGAGTCAAATCAAATTTGACTTGATTGCGATGAATCAGAAAGATTTCAAAAGAAGAAAGTTAAGCTCAAACGTGTGCTAGCACGATTACATTGAACCTGATAGGATCTAATCCAAATCAATCGAACTGGGTTAGCTCAATTGATGACATCTAGATCCAAATCTTTGTTTGTGTGATTCAGTTAGATTCAATTCTATATGATAATGGGATATTTTGTGATCTCCATCATCGAAACACCTTTTGATGGATCAGAACTTTTCTGATTCATACAATTAGAATGATTGATCATCAAAAACATTCTAATTACTCTCAAAATCCACCAGTGATACCTAGCAGTATATGGTGGCAACCCATCAAAACTAAAAGTAAACCTCTCGATGCAGTTACCTATGTGATTGGGTTCTTCTATCTTGAGCCCCAACAAGATTAGGGTTAAGATGAACTCATCAAACCCAATGTCCATCATATGAATTAATCATTCAATTCAAGTCCAACGTGAAACCCTAATAGAAACTCTTTCTGTCATCTTCACTCTACCATGGCCATAGGCTTAAGGAATCAATCTCATAATTATTATAGGACTACTCATCTACTGAGGTAGATAGATCCCCTTATTGGTGCAATCCAATTCCTACAATGAACATGCTATAGCCAACATACACCTCAGAATTTCGAATGGCTAGAAGATTGAGTTATGATGTAGTCAAACTATAATATCTTTAAGATGAACTATCGATGCATCTCAGGTCAAAGAACCATATACATCACTGTAGCATTGAGTCAGTCATTGACAAAAAGGTAGACTTTCTTATGATTACTCGAGGTGGTCATGCTCAGTGCCCTCGTTCTCTAACAAGTACCTGTACTCTTGCTTTGGTGTCTCCACACCATAGACTTAAGATACGTCTATCCAAAGAAAAAGATCGTACACCAACCTTTCAGATCAATCACCATCCTCGTGATGATCCTACGGTTGGGAGCATTTTATGAGTTAATTATGAAAATTCATGTCTTAAATTCTCAACTCTTGAAAATATGAATTATCATTACCATTAACTCAAAGAAAGTATCACAGACACTTTTAAATATATAATGTGATAGAAAAATAACTTATTTATTAATTTATAGTCAAAATTATATAATTGTCCTTAGAAGTGTATTACAAGTGACAACCAATCTGGTTTTTAAGGCACACATCTAACAAACTCCCACTTGACCTAAAGCTAATTGGATAGAAATCTAAGTCCCATCTTCTCAAGGTGGGCTTTGATCTTCTGCTGGCTCAATGGCTTTGTCAGTGGGTCAGCCGCATTATCTACAGTATCGACTCTCTTTACCTCGACGTATCCCTTCTCAAGGTAGTCGTAGATAAGGTGGTATCGCTGCTCGATGTGCTTGGATTTTTGGTGAGACCTTGGCTCCTTAGTTAGGGCTATAGCACCAGTGTTATCATAGTACAGAGGGATGACATCTGATGGCATCAGTCTAAGCTCTGTGATAAACTTTTTGTACCAGAATGCCTCCTCTACAACTTCAGACACAGCGATGTACTCTGCTTGCATGGTGGAATCTGCTATCACCATCTGCTTAAAACTTTTTCAACTGACAGCACCACCATTATAAATAAATAGACTTTTAGATGTTGACTTTCAATCATCTATATCGGACATAAAATCTAAGTCTGTATATCCCTGGACCTGGAGTTCTCCATTATCAAAGACTAGAAACATATGCTTAGTCCTTCTCAAGTACTTAAGGATATATTTCACAAAAGTTCAGTGCTCTTCGTTTGGATTTGACTGATACCTGCTCGTGACACTGACAGCATGGGCAATATCAGGTCGTGTACATAGCATGGCATACATGAGGCTTCCTATTACTGAAGCATAAGGGATCTTGCTCATGTGTTCAATCTCCTCAGGTGTGTTGGGACACATATTCTTGGAGAGATTAATGCCATGTCTAAAAAGCACCAATCCCCTCTTGGAGTTTTCAATGCTAAACCTCTTTAGCACCTCCTCTATGTACATCTTCTATAAGAGACCCAATATCCTATTTAGTCCATCTCTATAAACCTTAATTCCTAGAATAAAGGATGCCTCTCCTAGATCTTTCATGGAGAATTCTTTAGACAATCATATTTTGACCGTAGTCAACATGAAAATATCATTCCTAATTAGGAGGATGTCATCCACGTACAGTATGACAAAGACAACAGCGCTCCCACTAATCTTTTTGAAAATATAGGGCTCCTCCTTATTCTTGATGAATCCAAATGATTTGATCACATCATTAAAATATGCATTTCAGCTCCGAGATGCTTGCTTAAGTCCATATATGGACCTTTGCAGCTTGTAGAACTTATGATCAGTATCACTTGATGTGAAATTCAGTGGCTGTTCCATATAGATATATTCTTCAAGATATCAATTTAGGAATACCATTTTCACGTCCATCTGCTAAATTTCATAATTGAAATAGGCTGCAATAGCTAGCAATGTGTGGATGGATTTGAGCATAGCTACTAGTAAAAAAGTATCCTGATAGTCAATGCCTTCGCACTAACTACATCCTTTCGCTACAAGCCTTGCTTTGAATGTCAGTACATTCTCATCGGCACTTATCTTTCTCTTAAAGATCCATTTACATCTAATAGGTACTACACCTTTAGGTGGATCCACCAAGGTCCAGACTTGGTTCGAGCATATTGAGTCAATCTCTGACTTCATTGCCTCTAACTATTTCTCGGAGTCGATATCTAATATCGTCTCATCATAGGTTTGGGGATCATGAACCCCTATTTTTTTGAGGAATATTTTCTCTACGTCCCTTAAAATAGTACCTAAGTACCTTTCAGGGGATGAGACAATCTTTCTGGTCTACGAGATGGATGAGATAGTGATTGGACTGGCTCAATCTGATTGGATTCCATAGGTTCTTTGGCTCGTGGCTCTTGAAGACTTTCTCCTCGAGTCTAATCTATCTTTTGATGCCACCATCTTGAATAAACTATTTTCAGAAAAGATGGCGAGTCGACTCATAATCACATTGTGATCTTTCGAAAGATAGAAATAATATCCTAATGACTCTATAGGATATCCTGTGAACTGAACTCTAAAGAACCTAGACTCTAACTTATCCGCCTATTGTCATTTGACATGGGCCAGACAATCCCAAATTCTAAGATGACTTAAACTTGATTTCTTACCATGCCATATCTCATATGGTGTGGTAGGAATGATTTTAGATGGAATCCTATTCAGTAGATATATAGCGGTCAACAAACTATGTGTTGAAAATTATGTTCCAAAGCCAATCATCAACCTATTGACGGTTGAGATATTATAATTAATTTATTAATTAATAAAAAATATTTTAGCATCTTTTTTCATCATAAATTTACATCTTCTAATGAACTCCATTGTTGTGATAAAGTCCTTAAGACTATTTAGTTTCGATAAAGAGAGGATTTATCAATTAGTCCTTAAATTTGTTCACGATCAAATGATAGGCTATTAATTAAGATGACAGCATTTATCGAGCATAAGTCGCTATATGCCATATAGGTTGGTTGTCCTCTTAACCAAGAAGTATGGAGACACTGGTATGGCATACAAGTGAGATGTATGGGTACATCGTCATAAAATATAACCAACTCCAAAGCATTCTGCTATCGAGAATATCTCTGATGGGATATAGGTATAAGTATCCCTTAGACCTAAGATCACCTCAGTAACTAGAAA
The DNA here is from genome assembly GCA_006176705.1 of Cocos nucifera. Taxonomy (NCBI): domain Eukaryota; kingdom Viridiplantae; phylum Streptophyta; class Magnoliopsida; order Arecales; family Arecaceae; genus Cocos; species Cocos nucifera. The sequence continues at coordinate 8,137 of QRFJ01001755.1, forward strand.
GCAACTCACTATGCTTTGGTACCGAACTAACTGAATTTCTAATTCAGTAATGGAAGGTTTTTAGGCATAGTCAAGTACTTACGAAGTCGGAGTGTGATCAAGATGGAATTGACCACTCTAAGAGTTGAAAAAGAATGTATCACTGTATTTCAATATAGAAAAATCTTGGCTAGGATAATCTATCTGATGGATTTGATATTTTGAAATATAATGTGGATAACTTGATCAGAGTTGATAGTTGAACTCTGAGGTGTCCTATGAGCATTATGGTCAAGAAGATGAATTATATGGAAACTACATTCACATGGGTTCTAAGGATAGTGTTCTACACCTTTCGACCTATCCGACCATCGGATATTATTGCTAGATGGTTACTTCAATTAGTGTAGAAATTTATTTCTATACTACCAACTTAGATTCGGATCTATGAGGTTACATACATTAGGTTCATGTTTCGATCGGATATCCGACCATCGGATATTATTGCTAGATGGTCACTTCAATTAGTGCAGAAATTTATTTCTATACTACTAACTTAGATTCGGACCTATGAGGTTACATACATTAGGTTCATGTTTCGATCGGATGGTTGATCAGTGATTTAGAATCATTTTAGGGTTAAACAATCAATACGATTGGTGTTTAACCTAGTGCAAGTGTTGCAAGAGGATTAATTAATAATTAGATTATTGATTGGCTTAATTTGATTAAGCCAGAGGGCTTAGATTAAGTCTAATTAAATATTATTTAATTAGATTTGATTTGGGCTTGATTGGATCAAGTCTAATTAGCTTATTGGATAAGTCAAGTGCAAGGAAGAACTAGTCCTAGTCTAACTAGGACTTGGGTCAACCCAATTTTCTAATTTATTTAAAAAATTAAATTAAAATTAAACCTAATTTAATCTAATTTAGTTAATTTTTTAATTAGATTAGAACATAATTTTATTTAGTTGATTTGGTTTTGATTTAATTTGGTTTGAGAAATCATGTTTGACCAAGTCATAGATGGAATCCTAGTGAGACTAGGATTCCACCTTGCGCCACCTTAGCCCTTCATGCCCCATGCCCTCTCTTTTTGTGTGACAGAGAGTCTCTCTCTGGTCTTCACGCATGCCCCTTCTCTCCATCTTATTCTCATATGGTTATTTTGTGGTTGACCAAGTCTAAGAGGAAGTTAGTTTTGATTTAGGATTCTATGAGATAGAATCCTTATAAACCAAAACATCTCCTTCCATGTGTGCCACCCATCTTCTATTTTTCCTCCCTAATTTCATGTGAGTGAGAGATTTTTTGTGCACCTCTCCTTGCTGGATTTACCAAAAAAAATTAGAGGAGGGGCACCTAAGAGTTGGGCGCCCCAACTACTTGCCAAATCTAGTCCTACCTTGTCTAGTTTTTGACCTAGACAAGGACTCTTCTTTTTCTATAAATTTTGGATGAATTTTGGCCTAATTTTTTCATAAAATATAGAGCTTTGGGATTAGTTTGGGCTGTACAATAAATATAGGATGAGGATCCTTGGGCATGGGGGTTCTATAGGCACCAAACTAGATGTCTAAGTGAAAGAAAAGAGAAGAAGAAGAGGGTCTTCTTCTAGGGCTATTTATTCCTCATCTCTCCTCCTTCTTTTGAGTTTTTTCTGAGAGAGTCTCAGATAAGAAAACTCTCCTCTTCCTTCTCATATTTTGGAGAGTCCAAGCTTTGAAGAAGAAAGTATCAGATCCATCGAAGAGAGATCAGCACAGTACTAGCATGCTGTGCTGATTTTCTGCATCAGGATCTCTGATCGTGTTCGTGGGCTCGTGTGGACGACTCCTAGAGGCTAGATGCATGTATGGCTCATAAATTCATCGTCAAGTTTGGATCAGCAAATTAGAATGTCTAACTTGCTCAGGTAATAGATATGATCTATTAACTTCATACCTGCATTTGATGTAGTATAGATCTAGGTTGATTTGATAAACCTTTTCTTTCTTGTTTGATTTTAATTTCTAATTTAATATCATATCTTGATCATGTAAAAGATCTAAGATCTATGTATTTATATATTTATTTAAATAAATATTTAATTTATTTAAGTCCTCCGCTGCATGATCTTGAAAAAGTTTCAAGATCTACTCATGAAACTCTTGATCTAGTTCCTTCACTATATCCCCAAAGAAACTCAGGGAGGTCTAAGCTCATCATGGATCGAACCATATCTAATAGGGTCTGATTTATCCATTCTAAAATTCTATTGAGTTGAGACATTTCAGGTGGAGTCCATTGAGCGACTATGCCATAATCCTTAAGATATTCTAAAAATTCCCGACTAAGGTATTCATCTTCTCGATCTGATTGAAGAACCCTATTGGTTTCTCTATTTATTTTTCTACTTTGAGTCTAAATTTCTTGAACTTTTCAAAAACTTCAGACTTGTATCGCATCAAATACACATATCTGTACCGAGATAAATCATCGGTAAAGGTGATGAAGTAGATGTAATTATCCCTGGCTAGCACATCAAATGGGCCGCATACATCAGTATGTACTAGGGCAAGAAGGTCTGTAGCCCTTTCTCCATGTCCCATAAAAGAAAGCTTGATCATTTTGCCATAAAGGCATGATTCATAAATTAGATATGATTCGAAAGTCAATGAACTCAATAGCCCAGATTTCTTCAATTTGTTAACCCTATATTCAGCTATATGACCAAGCCTAAGGTGCTAAAGATACCTATCATTTAGACTATCCCTAGGTCGCTTTGATCCTATGGCATTCACATTTTGCTTGATATTAAAAATAGAAACATCAATATGTAATTGATAAAGACCACTTGTAATTTTATTTCTTTCATAAAGAATATTATAATGGTCCTTAAGAAAACTAATTACATAGTCTTTCTATGCTAAACATGAAATAGAAATTAAATTCTTGCTTATTGTAGGCATATAAAAATAGTCCCTAAGTATTAAGTCTAATCCTAATGGTAATTGCAGAGGATAGGTTTCTACGACCACAGCAGCAACTCTTGCACCATTCTCGATGCATAAAATCATCTCACCATCCCTCAGCCTCCTGCTATTCTCAAAATCCTGCATAGAAGTGCACAAGTAAGCACTAGAACCAGAGTCAAGCACCCAACTAGATGCAGAGAAAACCATAAGATTAGATCTATAATGAGCATACCTCCAGAAGGACCTGCCTCCTTCTTGTTCTTCAGGCTGGCCAGGTAAAGAGGGTAGTTCTACTTTCAATGGCCGTCAGTGTTGCAATAAAAATATTTTTCTTTGTCAGTGGTTTTCTTCTTCGGCTTTGCCTTCTTCTTCTTCCCACCATCCACCTTCTGCTTCTTTATGGACTTCTTCTTTTTTTCAAAATATTTTCTCTTGAAAGAAGTCCACTCCATAGCAAGTACTGAGCATTTAGAATCTTTAACAAAAAACTCAATAATAACTAGCATATTCATGAGCTCAGCCAAGATATTCTAAAGTTTATTCATATGGTAGTTCATGATGAACTACCCATACGCATTAGTCAAGGATTGCAAAACTATGTCAGTCTGCAGATCCTGATCTAACTTGACATCAAACTTCTCAAGCTCTTCTAAGTCCTTGATCATCATTAGACAATGATCTTAGATTGACTGTCCATCACACATTTGAGCCTTAAAAAATCTTTTAGTGACTTGATATTTAACTGCGCGACTCTGTTCACCAAATAACTCTTGCAGGTGAGCCAACATTTGGCGGCTAGTCTTAATATCTTCATGTTGGTGCTGGAGCTCATCAGACATCAAGCCCAACATGTAATACCAGACTTTCTTATCTTCATCCATCCACTTCTCGAGAGACACTCTCTGATCAGTGGTTGGATGGGCTGGTAAGGTGGGAGGATACTGTTCCAGTACATGAGTCAACTTCTTAAAATCCAAAATAATTTTGATGTTCCAGAGTTAATCCTTGTAGTTGGGTCAGGTCAGTCTATGGGTGTTTAGGATACAAGCTAGAGGGTTGAACACAGACATTTTCCTATAGAGAGTCAAAGTTTCTAGTTAGAGTTTGTAATTAGACTTAATCAATTTATTTAAAAATTTTATTTTTAAATAAATTAGGCTCTCACTATTTACTCGGATCCCTATACTTTCTTGATAGAGATGCAAAATTCTCCATGATTATTGATTTCTAGTGGATGGTGCGGTCCCACCAACTGACTCACCATCTCACCTAATGGTTATTGGTGATGGATCAACCGATGAGTGGACAACTCTTGTCCAATGATTCTCTAATCATGGTGCACCCTAACCTGATCTCTAATTCATGAATCTCACCATGTCAAAAATATTGATCTACTCCGTAGTTAAGTCAGACCCACCATTTGCATAAATTGAATTTCTGATTGGGTCCCTTACTGTATCCAAAATATTGAGCTCAATCCATCATCCAACCTGTAGCATCCAATACCAAATAAACGTGGTTGCATCTTTTTGGTGCAACTAAACCACTGTATCAAGTCAAGAACAATCAACCTCGGAAAGGGCCCGCACATCTACAATGGTGGAAGACCCTAGACTTAATATTTTCTTAGAAAGATTTAATTTGGGTCTCTTTAAACTTGACTTGACTTAGTCATAATAATTATGATTAACCTAGTGGCATGGGTTGGCTCGAATTATTAGTCACCTCAAATCAGAACTGGGTTGACACAAATGGTTAGGTAAGTGAGACCGATGGAAGGGATATGCCATTAACTCGACAAGAATACATTTAGATCGAGTAGCTTCCAATTAAAAATCAGTCAATCATATCTACCAAACTTACCTTAGATACCAAATTATCGAATCAGAATTAATTGGATTAGCCTATAATCCAAGCTCGAACCATGGAGCCAAATTAGGTCTTAACTTGATCAAGTCATATCTCAATGTGATTCGATCTTGACCCAGACTTAATCCTATTAGGTTGGTTAAATCTAAGCTTTCTTTGATCCTACCTAACCAACTCTTGATTCGATTTGATCAACTGCTAGACCTAATTCAGCTATCCAAGTACGAACCTAATTTTATGAATATATCTTAGATCTAAAATTTATAATATTTAGATCTAATTAATTTCATAATCTTAATTTCTAATTAAGCTTTGGATTCATGAATAAAATATATAATAAAAATCTTAAGATTTCAGAATCTAGAATTTTATAGAAAAATAAGTTCTAATTTCTGATTAAGGACGAACGTGCAGCACCCCTACACGCCATAAGAACACCTCATCGAATGGAAGGAGAGGACCTTTAAACCCTACTTTATTCTTATGATCGAACGACCATGGAGAATTTCTTAATTAGAAATATAATTTTTTTACTACAAAACTAGTTATATCATATATCACATATAAAAATATCTAACTAATACATGTCTTGCATATATCTCATATATCATCAATATGCATACTTTTAGATCTAAAATATCACATATTAAATCTAAAAAATAAAATTTTAAATTTGATCATATCAAATATAAAACTATTCTAGACATCTTATAGAACTATTCCCAAGATCGATACCTAGCTCTGATACTAAATGAAGGAAAAATCCTATTTTTTGCTGCAGGATCGTGCAGATTTGATCAGATCTGAGATGGATTTTTTAAAAAATTCTTAAATGATCTGATTAGATCTAAGAGTTTTTAGATTTAATCATAATGATCTAACATTAAAAATTAAAATAAAAATTAAATTAGATTTAATTTCATATCTTGTTTGGATAATCTGATTACCCAACGATGATCCAGATGTTTCCTGAGGTTCTGGAAGGAGCCTCGTAACCTCTATCGATATCCAATCAAGAAGAATTTGGATGTCTTCTTCTTGCCAATCTTTTTTCGAAAGATCAAATCTGAATCTAATTTAGAAGTCCTTCAAAAAATTTCTGAAGGTAGCTTATCCATCTCATGAACACCGTCGCATAGATCCCGAACTCTTCACAAATTTGATTGAGAGCTTCTTCCCAAATTTATGTCTGACTTTTTAGGCATGTAGAAGAGAGGTAGAGAAAGGATAGAGGGGGTGTGGGATATCTGGAATGATAGCCTTTGGGTATGAAAAATATTTCTACATGAAGAGCCTTGGCGTAAGGGTTCTTATACAAAAGCATAGCGCCAAGTTAGAGTCCCTTGAAGGGAAATCCTGATTTCTCGGTCCAGGTTCGTCCAGATCTGATCAGATCAAGAGATATATTTCAAAAATTTTTCTCTTGATCCTAATCAGATCTTGATATATTTTAGATCTGATTCTTATTATTTTAATAAATAAAATAAAATAAGATAAATTAAATCAAATTTAATTTACCTGATTTGGGTAATCCTATTACCCTGTAGATGATCCTGATTACAGCGAAAGGTTCTGGATCTAGCCACGCAAGCACCTGGCCTCTACCGGTATCCACTCGGGTTGGATCTGGAGATCCTCTTCTTCTCTATCACGTCTCCAAAAATCAGATCTGGATCTGATCTGGAGGATCTTCAAAACTCTTTTGAAGATCTGCAGTCGTGCTTTTGCAGCAGCGCAGCCTTCTTGCTTTTGATCGCCTTTCCTTGATCTGAATCGCACCAACCAAAGTCCAAAACACCTTTTGGACATGGAGAGCAAGGGGAGAAGAAGCTATGGCATGGAGGAGGAGGGGAGAGGCAGCCTTGGGGTGTGGGGTTTCTCAATTGAATTGTATTAGCATGGAATCTGAGTTGGGCGCAGGGTCTTATTTATAGACTAAGCGTGATCCAACTCCTCTTCCTCCCAACCAATCACAACCCTTTGTGAAATCAGATCTAAATCTGATTGGTTGGAATAGAAACCCCTGGATTCCTCCTTAGAGGGCGCCTAAGACCAGTCAAAGTTGGTTCTTAGAAGAACTCTAATTGGAATCCAAAAAGGAGATGGAGTCCTTGTCCAACAAGGACTCCTAGGCGCCTCCTACTTGGGCTCACGCCACCCTTGGCGTGTGCCCTTCTCCTTGCCAGGTTCTGGCAGGGGGACAGGCCCCCACCAGCTCTCCAATAGGTGCATGACATGTGGTCAAAAGTCAAAAGGTCAATGGTCAATGTTTGACCAGTCAAAGGTAGACTTTTGACCAAAGTCAAAGAACAAGAAATGGCAGGTGACCAAAAATGGCAGGTAATGTCTTACAAATAAGACAACCTATTCTGACTTGGACAACCTCCAGTTAGACCATATGAAGGCCTCTGATTGAGCACAAACTCCTTTGGCTCAGTTAGGACAACTTATTTGTGATAGTAAAAGAAGAACGTTAGGTTCAATCGAGTGCTAGCATGATTTCCTTGAACCTAATTAAATCTCATTCAGATCAATTGAACTAGATTAGTTCAATTGATGATCACCAGATTCAAACCCTTGTTTGTGTGACCCAGTTAGGTTCAGTTCTGTATGGTAATGGGATATGTCATGATCTCTATCATAGACATCATCGAAACTCCTTTCGATGGATCAGAACTCTTCTGATTCGAACAGCTAGAATGATCGATCATCTAAATCATTTTAATTACTCCCAAAATCCACCAGTGACACCTAGCAGTATATGGTGGCAACCCATTAGAGCTGAATGCGAACCTCTTGGTGCAGCTACCTGTGTGATTAAGTTCTTCTATCTTGAGCCCTGATCAGATTAGGGTTAAGGTAAACTCGTCAAACCCTAGTCTCTGTCATATGATATAATCATTCGATTTGAGTCCAATGTGAAAACCTAAATAGAAACTCTTTCTATTATTTCACTCTGCCATGGCCATGGGCTTCAGGACTTTGATTCTCATGATTATCATAGGGCTGCTCCTCTACCACCGAGGTAGATAGATCCCATCTTGATGCAATCCAGTTCCTACAATGAACATGCTATAGCCAACATACACCTCAGGGTTCCATATGGCTAGGAGACCGAGTAATGGTGTAGTCAAACTATAACACCCTCAAGGTGAACTGTCGATGCATCTCAGGTCAAAGAACCAGACACACTACTGCAGCATCGAGTCAGTCATTGATGAGAAGGTAGACTTCCTAATGACTACTCGAGGTGGTCACGCTCAGTGCCCTCGTTCTCTAACGAGTACTTGTACTTTCGCTCTGATGTCTCCACACCGTAGACTCAAGACTCATCTACTAAAGAGAAGCGATCATACACCAACCTTCCGGATCAATCACCATCCTCGTGATGATCCTATGGTCGGGAGCTGTTTATGAGTTAATAATGATTATTCATGTCTTAAATTTTCAACTCTTGAAAATATGAATTATCATTACCATTAACTCAAAGGATGTATCACAGACACTAAATACACAGGTGTGATAGAAAATAACCCATTTTATTAATTATAGTCAAAATTACAATTTTGCCCCTAGAAGTGTAGCATCGAGTCAGTCATTGATGAGAAGGTAGACTTCCTAATGACTACTCGAGGTGGTCACGCTCAGTGCCCTCGTTCTCTAACGAGTACTTGTACTTTCGCTCTGATGTCTCCACACCGTAGACTCAAGACTCATCTACTAAAGAGAAGCGATCATACACCAACCTTCCGGATCAATCACCATCCTCGTGATGATCCTATGGTCGGGAGCTGTTTATGAGTTAATAATGATTATTCATGTCTTAAATTTTCAACTCTTGAAAATATGAATTATCATTACCATTAACTCAAAGGATGTATCACAGACACTAAATACACAGGTGTGATAGAAAATAACCCATTTTATTAATTATAGTCAAAATTACAATTTTGCCCCTAGAAGTGTATTACAAGTGTCAGCCAATTCTGGCTTCTAGGGCACATATATCTAACAATCTCCCACTTGTCCTAAAGCCAATTGGCTACAAGTCTAAGTCCCATCTTCTCAAGGTGGGCTTCGATCTTCTGCTGGCCCAACGGCTTTGTAAGTGGGTCTGCCACATTATCTGCGGAGTTGACTCTCTTGACCTCAACATAACCTTTCTCAAGGTAATCGCGGATGAGATGGTATCACCATTTGCTAGGAACTCTTCCAGCACAAACAGTTTGCCAGATGTCGACTTTTGATCATCTATATCGGACATGAAGTCCGAGTCTGTGTATCCTTGAACTAGGAGTTCTCCGTTACCAAAGACCAACATCATATCCTTAGTTCTTCTCAAGTACTTAAGGATACATTTCACAGAAGTCCAGTGTTCTTCACCTGGATTTGACTGATATCTGCTTGTGACACTCACAGCATGGGCTATATCAGGTCGTGTACATAGCATGGCATACATGAGGCTCCCTATTGCAGAAGCATAAGGGATCTTGCTCATGCGTTCTATTTCCTTAGGTGTGCTGGGGCACATCTTCTTGGAAAGATGAATACCATGTCTGAAGGGTATTAATCCCCTCTTAGAGTTTTCCATACTAAACCTCTTTAGTACTTCCTCTATGTACATCTTTTGTGAAAGTCTTAGCATCCTATTCGGTCTATCCCTATAGACCTTAATTCCTAGAATAAAGAATGCTTCACCTAGGTCTTTCATGGAGAATTCCTTGGACAACCACATCTTGACTGATGTCAACATGGGAATATCATTCCCAATAAGGAGGATGTCATCCACGTACAATATGAGGAAGACAACAGCACTCCCACTGACCCTTTTGAAAACACATGGTTCCTCTTTGTTTTGATGAAACCAAACTTTTTGATCACATCATTGAAACAAGTGTTCGAGCTCCGAGATGCTTGCTTAAGTCCATATATGGACCTTTGCAGCTTACAAACCTTGTGTTTAGTATCACTGGATGTGAAACCTAGTGGCTGTTCTATATAGATATCTTCCTCAAGATATCCATTTAGGAATATCATTTTCACATCCATTTGCCATATTTCATAATCGAAATAGGCTGCAACAGCAAGCAATGTGCGGATGGATTTTAGCATAGCTACCGGGGAAAAGGTATCCTGATAGTCAATGCCTTCACGTTGACTATAACCTTTTGCCACTAGTCTAGCCTTGAATGTCTCCACATTCCCATCTGCACCAATCTTTCTCTTGAAGATCCATTTACACCCAATAGGTACTATACCTTCTGGTGGATCTACCAAGGTCCAGACTTGGTTTGAGTGCATCGAGTCGATCTCTGACTTCATTGCCTCAAGCCATTTCTCAGAGTCGATATCTGATATCGCCTCGTTGTAGGTTTTGGGATCATCACCATGAGCACCATTACCTATGAGGAACATTTCCTCTACATCCTCTGAAATAATACCTAAGTATCTTTCAGGGGGACGGGAAACTCTTTCCGATCTACGAGGTGGAGGAGGTAGTGTTCTTATTGGCTCAACCTGATTTGGTTCCACTTGGTCCTTAGCTCTTTCCACTTGTGAGACTTTCTCATCAAGCTTAATCTGCTTTCCAATGCCACTATCTTGAATAAACTATTTTTCAAGAAATATGGCATGTCGACTCACAATCACATTGTGGTCTTCTGGAATGTAGAAATAGTATCCTAATGACTCTTTAGGATATCCTATGAATCGAGCTCTGAAGGACCTAAATTCTAACTTGTCCGCTTGTTGTCTTTTGACATGAGCCGGACAACCCCAAATTCTGAGATGACTCAGACTTGGTTTCTTACCATGCCATATCTCATATGGTGTGGTAGGAACGGTTTTAGAGGGAACCCTATTCAGTAGATAAATTGAAGTTAATAATGAATGTCCCCAAAGAAAATCAGGGAGGTCTGTGAAGCTCATCATAGATCGAACCATATCTAATAGAGTCCGATTTCTCCATTCTGAAACCCCGTTGAGTTGAGGTGTTCCTGGTGGAGTCCATTGAGAGACTATGCCATTTTCCTTAAGATAGTCTAGGAATTCCCGGCTAAGGTATTCACCTCCTCGATCTGATCGAAGAACCTTAATGGGTTTTTCAGTTTGTTTTTCTACTTCATGTCTGAATTCTTTGAACTTTTCAAAGGCTTCAGACTTGTGTCTCATAAGATACACATACCCATACCTAGACAGATCATCAATAAAGGTAATGAAGTAGACAAAATTGCCTCTAGATGGCACATCAAATGGGCCGCACACATCAGTATGTACTAGGGCAAGGAGATCTGTGGCCCTCTCCCCATGTCAACAAAAGGGAGTTTAGTCATTTTGCCTTGAAGACAAGATTCATAAGTTGGATATGACTCAAAAGTCAATGGACTCAATAGCCCATTTTTCTCCAATTTGTTAATCCTATCTTCTACTATATGACCTAATCTCAGGTGCCATAGATATCTGTCGTTTGGACTATCCCTAGGTCGTTTGGCATTCACGTTTTGCTCGATAGTTAAAATAGGTACATCAATATGCAACTGATAAAGACCATTAACAAGGAAACCATTTGCAATTTTATTTCTTTCATAAAGAATGTTACAATGGTCCTTAAAGAAGGTGATCACATAACCTTCTTGTGCTAAGCATGAAACAGAAATCAAATTCCTACTAGCTGCAGGCACATAATAACAGTCCTTTAAACTAAGTCTAAACCAGATGGTAATCGAAGAGGGTATGTTCCCACGGCTATTGCAGCAACTCTTGCTCCATTACCGATGCGTAGGATCATGTCTCCATCCCTCAGCCTCCTGCTATCCTCAAGACCCTGCATAGAAGTGCACAGATGAGCACTAGAACTAGAGTCAAGCATCCAACTGGATGCAGAAGAAACCGTAAGGTTAGACTCAATAACGAGCATACCTCTAGAAGGACCTTCCTTCTTGTTCTTTAGGGTGGCCAGGTAAATAGGGCAGTTCCACTTCCAATGGCCGTCGCTGTTGCAATGGAAACACTTTCCTTTGCCATCGGCCTTTTTCTTCGATTCTGCCTTCTTCTTCTTTGATCCTTCCACCTTTTGCTTTTTCACAGACTTCTTTTTCTTTCCATAAGACTTTCTTTTGGAAGAAGTCCGTTCCATAGCAAGAACTGAGCCTTTAGAACCTTTCATAGAAAGCTCAGCGGTAACCAGCATATTCATCAACTCGGCCAAGGAATTTTGAAGTTTATGCATGTGGTAATTCATGATGAATTGCCCATATGCATCAGTCAAGGATTGCAGAATAATATCATTCTGCAGATCCAAGTCCAACTTCACACCGAGCTTCTCAAACTCTTCCATGTCCTTGATCATTGTCAGACAGTGATCTTGGACTGACTGCCCATCACGCATCTTAGCCTTAAAAAGTCATTTTGTGACTTGATATTTGGCTGCGCGACTCTGTTCACCAAACATCTCCTGTAGGTGAGCCAACATTTGGCGAGCAGTCCCGATATCTTCATGTTGGCGCTGGAGCTCATCAGACATCGAGCCCAACATGTAGTATCTGGCCTTATTATCTTCGTCAATCCATTTTTCCAGAAATGCTCTCTATTCAGTGGATGGACGAGCTGGTAAGGTGGGAGGGTCCTGGTCTAAAACATGGGTTAACTTCTTGAAACCCAAAATAATTTTGTAGTTCCTGAGCCAATCTTTATAATTGGGTCCAGTCAGTCTATGTGTATCCAGGATACGTGCTAATGGATTTGACGCAGACATATTCCTGTAGAGAGTCAAAGATTCTAGTTAGATACTGTAATTTTGACTTGACCAATTTGTTTAGAAATTTTATTTTTAAACAAATTAGCTCCCACTATTTTTCGGATCCCTACACTCCCTCTGTAGAGATGCGAAAATCTCCGCGATTGATGATTTTTAGTGGGTGGTGCGGTCTCACCAACTGACTCATCACCTCACCTAACAGTTATTGGTGATGGGTTAGCCAATGAGTGAACAACTCTTGTTCAATGATTCTCTAATCATGGTGCACCCAAACTTGGTCTCTAATTCATGAATCTCACCGTATCCGAAATATTGATCCACTCCTTAGTTAAGTCAGACCCACCATTTGCATGGACTGGGTTCCTAACCGTATCCGGAATATTGAGCCCAACTCATCCTCCAGCCCATAGCATCCAATGCCTAATAGACATGGTTGCATCTTCCCGGTGCAACTGAGCCACTGTATCCAGCTGAGAACAATCAACCCCGGGATGGGCCCTCACATCTACAATGGTGGAAGACCTCAGACTTAATCTTTTCTTAGGGAGAATTGATTCAGGTCTCTTTAAACTTGACTTGGCTTAGTCATAACAATTATGACTAACCTAGTGGCATGGGTTAGCTCGGATTATTGACCACCTCAGATCAGAACCGTGTCAACAGATATGGCCAGGTAAGTAAGACCGATGGAAGGAATATGCCATTAACTCGTACAAGAACGCATTCAGGTCGAGTAGCTTCCAATTAAAAACCAATCGGTCGTCTATGCCAAACTTACCTTAGACACCAAATTATTGAGTCAGAACCAATTGGGTTAGCCTATAATTCAGACTCTAACCTCTGAGCCTAATTAGGTCTTGCTTGATCGTGACTCGATCTTGACCCAGACTTAATCCTATTAGGCTGGTCAATTTAAGCATTGTTGATCCCCTCTAACCAACTCTTGATTCGGTTTGATCAACCGCTTAGACCTAATTGAGCTACCCAAGCCCGAACCCAGTATTATGAATATGTCTTAGATCTGAAATTCTCAATTTTAGACCTAATCGATATTCCATAAACTTAATTCTTAATTAAGTTGGGTTCATAAACAAAATATGCACAATAAATCCTAGAATTTCAGGATCTAGGGTTTTGCAGAAAGTAAGTTTTCGGTTTCTGATTAAGGACGAACACGCAGCACCCCTACACGTCATAAGAACACCTCATCAAATGGGAAGAGAGGGCCTTTAAACCCTTCTTCGTTCTTATGATCGGACGGCCAAGAGGAACGCCTTAATCAGGAACATGTAAATCTACAAAACAAGTATAGATCTATATCATATATCTCATATACAAATTAGATCTAATCAAGGCACATTTTTGCATACATCTCATGTATCAAATCATGCATATTTTCAGATCTAAATTATCTCATAATAATCTGAAAAAATTAGATTTAAATTGATCTAATCAAAATAAATTCTAATCTAGACAATTATGTAGAACTATTCTACAACTAGTCTAGAATGCATCAATCATATCTCATATGATATTTAAAATTAAATAATTTTTATTTGCTGTTTATCAGATATTATTATAACACTTATAATATCAGAAAATAATAAATAAGAAGATCTAAAATATGATTTAATCAGATTAAATCAAAGACATGCAAAACCATTCTATAGAACTATTCTATTCTAGAACTAGTCATGGATATCTTCTTAATCTTAGATCCAAATCATTTAATTTTAATTTTTCTGATTTCAGATCTGATCATATCTCATATGATATCTGAAAATACTTTATTTTTTAATTAAAATAAATTTAAAATTAGATCTAAACAATTTAGAACCATGGCTCTGATACCAGTTGAAGGGAAATCCTGATTTTCCGGTCCAGGTTCTTTCAGATCTGATCAGATCAAGAGATATATTTCAAGATCTAATTTTTGGAGGAATCTTCAAAACTCTTATTGAAATCTGTGTCATCCTTTTTTCCAGCGCAGCCTTCTTCTTTTGATCGCCTTTCTTGACCTGAATCGCACCAACCAAGTCAAAACCTTTTGGATGTGGAGAGCAAGGGGAGAAGTTTGGCATGGAGGAAGAGGGGGGAGGCAGCAGTGTGGGTGGTTTCTCTAATTGCATTAGCTGGAATCTGAGTTGGGCGCAGGGTCTTATTTTAGACTAAGCGTGATCCAACTCCTCTTCCTCCACAATCAAACCTTTGTAATCAGATCTAATCTGATTGTTGGAATAGAGACCCCTGATTCCTCCTTAGAGGGCGCCTAAGACCAATCAAACTGGATTCTTAGTAGAACTCTGATTGGAATCCAAAAGGGAGGTGGAGTCCTTGTCCAACAAGGACTCAGGCGCCTCCTACTTGGGCTCACGCCACCCTTGGCGGTGCCTTCTCCTTGCCAGGTTCTGGCAGGAGGACAGGCCCCACCAGTCTCTCAATAGGTGCATGACATGGTCAAAAGTCAAAGTAATGGTCAACATTTGACCAGTCAAAGGTCAACTTTTTGACCAAAGTCAAAGGACAAAAATGCAGGTGATCAAAATGGCAGTCATGTCTTACAAATAAGACACATTTCTACTGGACAACTCCAGTCAGACCATATGAAGGCCTCTGATTGAGCACAAACTCCTTTGGCTCAGTCAGGACAACTTATTTATGATAGTAAAAGAAGAACGTTAGGTTCAATCGAGTGCTAGCACGATTTCTTGAACCTAATTGAATCTCTTCAGATCAATTGAACTAGATTAGTTCAATTGATGATCACCAGATTCAACCTTGTTTGTGTGACCAGTTTAATTCAGTTCTGTATGGTAATGGGATATGTCATGATCTCTATCATAGACATCATCGAAACTCTTCGATGGATCAGAACTCTTCTGATTCGAACAGCTAGAATGATCGATCATCTAAATCATTCTAATTGCTCCCAAAATCTCCAGTACACCTAGCAGTATATGGTGGCAACCCATCAG
>QRFJ01001755.1:24674-279609 GCA_006176705.1 Cocos nucifera
AAGCTGCAAAGGTCCATATATGGACTTAAGCAAGCATCTCGAAGCTGGAACACTCGTTTCAATGATGTGATCAAAAAGTTTGGTTTCATAAAAAATGAAGAGGAACCATGTGTTTTCAAAAGGGTCAGTGGGAGCACTGTTGTCTTCTTTGTATTGTACATGGATGACATCCTCCTTATTACGAAAGATATTCCCATGTTGACATCAGTCAAGATATGGTTGTCCAAGTAATTCTCCATGAAAGACCTAGGTGAAGCATCCTTTATTCTAGGAATTAAGGTCTATAGGGATAGACCGAATAGGATGCTAGGACTTTCACAGAAGATGTACATAGAGGAAGTACTAAAGAGGTTTAGTATGGAAAACTCTAAGAGGGGATTAATACCCTTCAGACATGGTATTCATCTTTCCAAGAAGATGTGCCCCAGCACACCTGAGGAAATAGAACGCATGAGCAAGATCCCTTATGCTTCTGCAATAGGGAGCCTCATGTATGCCATGCTATGTACACGACCTGATATAGCCCATGCTGTGAGTGTCACAAGCAGATATCAGTCAAATCCAGGTGAAGAACACTGGACTTCTATGAAATGTATCCTTAAGTACTTGAGAAGAACTAAGGATATGATGTTGGTCTTTGGTAATGGAGAACTCCAAGTTCTAGGGATACACAGACTCGGACTTCATGTCCGATATAGATGATCGAAAGTCGACATCTGCCAAACTGTTTGTGCTGGAAGAGTTCTAAGCAAATGGTGATACCACCCCATCCACGATTACCTCAAAAATGGTTATGTCGAGGTCAAGAGAGTCAACTCCACAGATAATGTGGCAGACCCACTTACAAAGCCGTTGGGCCAGCAGAGGTTCGAAGCCCACCTTGAGAAGATGGGACTTAGACTTGTAGCCAATTGGCTTTAGGACAAGTGGGAGATTGTTAGATATATGTGCCCTAGAAGCCAGAATTGGCTGACACTTGTAATACACTTCTAGGGGCAAAATTGTAATTTTGACTAAAATCAATAAATGGGTTATTTTCTATCACATATGTGTATTTAGTGTCTGTGATACATCCTTTGAGTTAATGGTAATGATAATTCATATTTTCAAGAGTTGAAAATTTAAGACATGAATAATCATTATTAACTCATAAATTGCTCCTGACCATAGGATCATCACGAGGATGGTGATTGATCCGGAAGGTTGGTGTACGATCGCTTCTCTTTAGTAGATGAGTCTTGAGTCTACGGTGTGGAGACACCGGAGCGAAGAGTACAGGTACTCGTTAGAGAATGAGGGCACTGAGCGTGACCACCTCGAGTAGTCATTAGGGAGTCTACCTTCTCGTCAATGACTGACTCGATGCTGCAGTAGTGTGTCTGGTTCTTTGACCTGAGATGCATCGGCAGTTCACCTTGAGGGTGTTATAGTTTGACTACACCATTACTCGGTCTCCTAGCCATATGGAACCCTGAGGTGTATGTTGGCTATAGCATGTTCATTGTAGGAACTGGATTGCATCAAGATGGGATCTATCTACCTCGGTGGTAGAGGAGCAGCCCTATGATAATCATGAGAATCAAGTCCTGAAGCCCATGGCCATGGCAGAGTGAAATAATAGAAAGAGTTTCTATTTAGATTTTCACATTGGACTCGAATCGAATGATTACATCATATGACAGAGACTAGGGTTTGACGAGTTTACCTTAACCCTAATCTGATCGGGGCTCAAGATAGAAGAACTTAATCACACAGGTAGCTGCACCAAGAGGTTCGCATTCAGCTCTGATGGGTTGCCACCATATACTGCTAGGTGTCACTGGTGGATTTTGGGAGCAATTAGAATGATTTAGATGATCGATCATTCTAGCTGTTCGAATCAGAAGAGTTCTGATCCATCGAAAGGAGTTTCGATGATGTCTATGATAGAGATCATGACATATCCCATTACCATACAGAACTGAACCTAACTGGGTCACACAAACAAGGGTTTGAATCTGGTGATCATCAATTGAACTGATCTAGTTCAATTGATCTGAATGAGATTCAATTAGGTTCAAGGAAATCGTGCTAGCACTCGATTGAACCTAACGTTCTTCTTTTACTATCACAAATAAGTTGTCCTGACTGAGCCAAAGGAGTTTGTGCTCAATCAGAGGCCTTCATATGGTCTAACTGGAGGTTGTCCAAGTTAGAGAAGGTTGTCTTATTTTATAAGACATGACCTGCCATTTTTGATCACCTGCCATTTTTGGTCCTTTGACTTTGGTCAAAAGTTGATCTTTGACTGGTCAAATGTTGACCATAGACACTTTGACTTTTGTCCACGTGTCACGCACCTATTGGAGAACTGGTGGGGCCTGTCCCCCTGCCAGAACCTGGCAAGGAGAAGGGCGCACGCCAAGGGTGGCGTGAGCCCAAGTTGGAGGCGCCTTGGAGTCCTTGTTGGACAAGGACTCCACCTCCCTTTTGGATTCCAATCAGAGTTCTACTAAGAATCTAGTTTGACTGGTCTTAGGCACCCTCTAAGGAGGAATCCAGGGGTCTCTATTCCAACCAATCAGATTTAGATCTGATTTTTGGAGGCGTGATAGAGAAGAAGAGGATCTCTAGATCCAATCCGAGTGGATACCGGTAGAGGCCAGGCGCTTGCGTGGCTAGAGCCAGAACCTTCCGCTGCAATCAGGATCATCTACAGGGTAATAGGATTACCCAAATCAGGTAAATTAAATTTGATTTAATTTATCTTATTTTATTTTATTTATTAAAATAATAAGAATCAGATCTGAAACATATCATTATCTGATTGAGATCAAGAGAAAAAATTTTGAAATATATCTCTTGATCTGATCAGATCTGGACGAACCTGGATCGAAAAATCAGGATTTCCCTTCAACATATCCATACCAAGATAAATCATCGATAAAGATTATGAAGTAGTCAAAGTTGCCTCTAGCCGGCACATCAAATGGACCGCACACATCAGTATGTACTAGGACAAGTAGTTCTATGGTCCTTTTCTCATGCCCTACAAAAGGGAGCTTAATCATTTTGCTATGAAGACATGATTCACAAATTGGATATAATTCAGAAGTCAACAAACTCAATAGCCGGATTTTTTTAATTTATAAATCTTATCTTTTGCTATATGATCAGCCTTAGGTGCCATAGATACCTATCATTTGGACTATTTCTGGGCTATTTTGATCTTACGGCATTCATATTTTGCTCAATATTAAAGATAGATATATCATTTGGACTATTCCTAAGCTATTTGGATCAGAACTTTTCTGATTCAAAATAACTAGTATGATCGATCATCCAAATCATTCTAGTTTCTTCCAAAATTCATCAGTGACACCTGCAGCATATGGTGGCAATCCATCAGAACTTAAAGCAAACCTCTTAATACAGTTACTTATGTGATTAAATTTCTCTATCTTGAGCCCTAAATGGATTAGGATTAAGATGATCTCATCAAACCCTAATATCCATCATATAAATTAATCATTCAATTCAAGTCTAATATGAAAACTATAATAGAAACTCTTTCTATTATTTCACTCTGCCATGGCCATGGGCTTATGGACTTGATTCTCATGATCATCATAGCGCTACTTCTCATCTACCAAGGTAGATAGATCTCCTATTGGTGTAATCCAATTCCTACAATGAACATGCTATAGCCAACATACATCTTAGGATTCTGAATGGCTAGGAGATCGAGTTATGGTGTAGTCAAACTATAACACCCTCAAGATGAATTGCCGATGCACCTTAGGTCAAAGAACCAGATACACTATTGCAACTTCGAGCCAGTCATCGATGAGAAGGTAGACTTTCACATGACCGCTCGAGGTGGTCACGCTCAGTGCCCTCGTTCTCTAACGAGTACCTGTACTCTCACTCTGGTGTCTCTATACCATAGACTCAAGACTCATCTATCCAAAAGAAGAGATCGCACATCAACCTTCTAGATCAATCATCATACTCATGATGATCCTACGGTCAGGAGCATTTTATGAGTTAATAATAAAAATTCATGTCTTAAATTTTCAACTCTTAAAAATATAAACTATCATTACCATTAACTCAAGGATTGTGTCATAGACACTTTCAAATACACACCGTGATAGAAAATAATTCATTTTATTATTTATAGTTAAAATTATAATTTTGTCCTTAGAAGTGTATTACAAGTGTCAGTCAATCTGGCTTCTATGGCACACATATTTAATAAAAAGACCTACAGAAATGACATTCAATAAAAAGTTGATCAAAAATGACATTCATTAAGAATATCTTTATTTGAATTGATTACAAGGTTCATGATTCCTAAAAATAGAATCAAAATTTATCTTCCATCTCCAACATTCAGGAACCTCTCATCTTGATCAAATCTCCTACTAATCTACAAGTCCTGCATAGAATTACAAATATGATAAGGGCTTCCAGTATCTAATACCCAAATAGTAGAATCAAATAAGAAAAAATTGCAAGATGTTATCATATAATTATCTTTCCCAGCAATCACTTGCTTCCTTCTTGGCCTGTTCAGATCCAAGGAGGCAATGTGCAGAGGACAGTTCCTCTAATAGTGTCCCTGCTTCTTGTAGAAGAAGCACTCTGTCTAGCTCTGATCGAGCTTGTGCTTCTTGATCCGGTCCTATGCACTCTGATCGAGCTTGTTTTTTTTCTCTTTCTTAAAGGATCAATGATCAGAAGAAGACCCTCCCACTACATTCACCATCTTCTTGTAGAGTTGGTGATCCTTCTCAAAGTTCTACAGCAATCCCAACAATCCGTAGTAGTTGACTGTAGACTTTGTCATTCTGAAATGAGTTAGGAAGGGGAGGAAGGACTTGGGCAAGGAATTAAGGATTGCATCCTTACCAAGCTGCTCATGCAGGAGAAAGCCCAGCTTGCTAAGGCACTCGATCATCTCGGTCATGTACAATACATGATCGATGACTGAGGCCCCATCCCTCATCCGAGCGTTGAAAATAGTATAACTTGTTTTGTGCCTTTCAACATTGTCAGATGTGCCAAAGGAGTCATTCAACATTTGAAGCATCTCCTATAGATGGGCATTTTCAAATCTATGGCTGAACTCGTCATTCATTGTCGCTAGCATTATACACCGAACAGTGGTGCGATCATTGAGCTACTTATAATAAGTGTCTCGAATCACCCTCTAGCATTCGGAGCTTGCTCCTTAGGTGCAGGATCCGTTATGACATAAAGGATCTGCTCATGCTCCAACACGATTTTCAACTTATGATACCAGCTATCGTAGTTAGGTCCCATTAATTTATCATTATCTAATAATGATCGGAGTAATAGGTTAGTTGCCATTTCTACATAATAAGAAAAATCAAACCTAATTAGTATATGAATCAATTATCCTAAAGACTTGGACATTAGTCTAAAGGTTCTCTCACTATTTTATATGAATTGGTACCCTTTATCTTCAATTCGAGGAATTACTTTAATTTCTTAGTAGGTACTATAATCCATATAGACTACATAAGAGCCCAACTTTGGTTGGTCAATCCATGTGCACCTATGAATAGGTTCAAAACCAATTGTTTCTCTAAATAATTTTTAGTAATATCAATTTTTCCTTGGAGACCTAATCAGTAGGCTTTGGCCTCTACTAAAAAAATTTGGTTAACTCCAACCATTAACATGACCACATTTGGTCTTATCTAACCAATAAATGATCAGGCCTAACTTTGGTCGCCCAACCCAAACACTATCAGAAAGACTAAACCAAATCATTATTTTATGAATGATAATTTCATTAGTCAATAAGCACCAGGCCTTTGGGCCTTTAGTGATTATCAAATTAATGAACCCATTATCACTCTACTTAATGGGAGGCTATGATTTAGTTATCTATATAACTATTTTATTTTTAAGAACCTAATAATTTTAGAGGATTTAGTTAACATATTTAAGAAAAGCGAGCCAATTTTGATCCTCCCACTGACTTCACCAAGTCAGATAAAAAAGGGTCTAATCTAAGCTGGCACTAGGAGCACCTAAATTAGTTAGACTGATTTACCTAATTGATATGGGTGATCCCAAATCACCAAGTGATCTAATCAAAATCTAACTCACTAAGATGGCCAGGTAAGTGAGATCAGTGGAAGGGATATGTCATTAACTCGTCAAAGACCAAATCAGTGTGAGTAGCTTTCAATTAAAAACTATTGGTCAAACTGTCAAACTTATCTTAGACACCATCCGGTTTATTAGTTTTAATTTGACCAACCTAGTAATTTTGGGTTCGACCGTATAGCCATGAATCAAGTCTATTTGGTTCTCATTAAAGGCATGGACTTGACCAACTATAACTATTATAATTGAGTCTGTAGAGTTCTTGACCTAATCTAAATTAATATTTAATTCGATTTGATCAATTACTCTAATTTAGTCCACTCTTTAACCAACCTTAGGTCTAACCCAATTTATGGACCTAATTCAACTAATCCAATAACCCATGTTTTATGATAAATGACTTAGAGTCTTAATTCACAATTCTAGATACTAAATCAATATACTTAATTTTTAATTAAGTTTATGGGCTGTGGTTAGGGTTCATCATTTTAAAAAATATTTTTTTAATTTTTGAAAGGTTCTTTATAACTTAGTATTATTCATCAATTAAGTCGACTCACTTTAAAATTGAATCGGCTTAATTCACAAATAATACTAGTTGTAGGATTTAATCTAAAACTATGTACACCACGTAATACTAAATCATGAATCAAACTTTATCTAATTATGCATTCAAGATCATAAATCAGATTAAAGCCTAATATAATTATATCATAAAAATATTAGATAAAATCTAAGATTTTATGCTTAACGATATAGATCAGCAACATATGAGGACAACCTTTTCACTATAGGAGGTAAATCCTACAGCAAGACAACCTGCAGTCCATGCGAACTTGATTTTAATTTTTAGATCTAATTAATCAAATTATTAGATTAATATTTAGATCAAATCTAAATTATCAATCTAAAATATGCAAGCATATCATGTTTAGCGAACCTTGCTCTGATACCATTTGAAGAAAGCAGTGTAGGGTTTGCAGTGCTACTTTCAAAAAATATTTTAAAAATAGCTAAAATATAGCAAAAAAATTAATTAATTTAATTAATTAATTTTTGATCTTATCAAAATATTAAGCCCTACACTAAGAATCCAAATACAATATGCATGCATTCATATAGATCAGAAAATAAAACTATGCAGCAAATATTTTACTACATCTATCTGTTCAGAACATAATACCTTTTTGTGGATAGTTGATCACCATAATCTGAATCTACCAAATAATGCTCTGGTATCATACCATAGCCACACATATGTCTGGCCTCTATGGTTGGTCCACACGGAGCTTCTGATCCCGATCAACTCCACTAGAGTGCTAGCTTCTCATCGAAGCCTTCAACGGCTGATCACGATCGATCCAATTGATCATGTACTTTCTAATGAATGAGGGCACTTATCGTGACCCTCGGCAGTCATTAGTTAGATATATGTGCCCTAGAAGCCAGAATTGGCTGACACTTGTAATACACTTCTAGGGGCAAAATTATAATTTTGACTATAATCAATAAAATGGGTTATTTTCTATCACATATGTGTATTTAGTGTCTGTGATACATCCTTTGAGTTAATGGTAATGATAATTCATATTTTCAAGAGTTGAAAATTTAAGACATGAATAATCATTATTAACTCATAAAATGCTCCCGACCATAGGATCATCACGAGGATGGTGATTGATCCGGAAGGTTGGTGTACAATCGCTTCTCTTTAGTAGATGAGTCTTGAGTCTACGGTGTGGAGACACCGGAGCGAGAGTACAGGTACTCGTTAGAGAACGAGGGCACTGAGCGTGACCACCTCGAGTAGTCATTAGGAAGTCTACCTTCTCGTCAATGACTGACTCGATGCTGCAGTAGTGTGTCTGGTTCTTTGACCTGAGGTGCATCGGCAGTTCACCTTGAGGGTGTTATAGTTTGACTACACCATTACTCGATCTCCTAGCCATATGGAACCCTGAGGTGTATGTTGGCTATAGCATGTTCATTGTAGGAACTGGATTGCATCAAGATGGAATCTATCTACCTCGGTGGTAGAGGAGCAGCCCTATGATGATCATGAGAATCAAGTCCAGAAGCCCATGGCCATGGCAGAGTGAAATAATAGAAAGAGTTTCTATTTAGATTTTCACATCGGACTTGAATCGAATGATTACATCATATGACAGAAAGACTAGGGTTTGACGAGTTCACCTTAACCCTAATCTGATCGGGGCTCAAGATAGAAGAACTTAATCACACAGGTAGCTGCACCAAGAGGTTCGCATTCAGCTCTGATGGGTTGCCACCATATACTGCTAGGTGTCACTGGTGGATTTTGGGAGCAATTAGAATGATTTAGATGATCGATCATTCTAGCTGTTCGAATCAGAAGAGTTCTGATCCATCGAAAGGAGTTTCGATGATGTCGATGATAGAGATCATGACATATCCCATTACCATACAGAACTGAACCTAACTGGGTCACACAAACAAGGGTTTGAATCTGGTGATCATCAATTGAACTGATCTAGTTCAATTGATCTGAATGAGATTCAATTAGGTTCAAGAAAATCGTGCTAGCACTCGATTGAACCTAACGTTCTTCTTTTACTATCATAAATAAGTTGTCCTGACTGAGCCAAAGGAGTTTGTGCTCAATCAGAGGCCTTCACTATGGTCTGACTGGAGGTTGTCCAAGTCAGAAAAGGTTGTCTTATTTTGTAAGACAATTACCTGCCATTTTTGGTCACCTGCCATTTCTCATCCTTTGACTTTGGTTGACTTTGGTCAAAAGTTGACCTTTGACTGGTCAAATGTTGACCATTGATACTTTGACTTTTGTCCACATGTCATGCACCTATTGGAGAGCTGGTGGGGGCTTGTCCCCCTACCAGAACCTGGCAAGGAGGAGGGCGCACGCCACCCTAGGGTGGCGTGTGCCCAAGTTGGAGGCGCCTAGGAGTCCCTTGTTGGACAGGGACTCCATCTCCTTTTTGGATTCCAATTAGAGTTCTTCCTAAGAACCAACTTTGACTGGTCTTAGGCATGCCCTCTAAGGAGGAATCCAAGGGACTCTATTCCCACCAATCAGATTTAGATCTGATTTCACAAAGGGTTGTGATTGGTTGGGAAGAAGAGGAGTTGGATCACGCATAGTCTATAAATAAGACCCTGCGCCCAACTCAAAATATCATTAAAAAATTCTCCATGCCCCAAGGCTGCCTCTCTCCCTCCTCCTCCATGCCAAGTCCATCTTCTCCCTCTCCTCTCCATGTCCAAAAGTAGTTTTGGATTTGGTTGGTGCAATCCAGATCAAGAGAAAGGCGATCAGAAAGCTAGAAGGCTGCGCTGCTGCAAAGGACAACTGCTGATCTTCAAAAGGAGTTTTGAAGATCCTCCAGATCAGATCCAGATCTAATTTTTGGAGATGTGATAGAGAAGAAGAGGATCTCTAGATCCAGTCCTGAGTGGATACCGGTAGAGGCCAGGCGCACTTGCGTGGCTAGATCCAGAACCTTCCGCTGCTTACAGGATCATCAACGGGTAATAGGATTACCCACATCAAGGTAAATTAAATTTGATTTAATTTATCTATATTTTATTTTTATTATTAAAATAATAAGAATTAGATCTAAAATATCAGATCTGATTTAGATCAAAGAAAAAAAATTTTTGAAAATATATCTCTTGATCTGATCAGATCTGAACGAACCTGGATCCGAAAAAAATCAGGATTTTCCTTCAACTGGTATCAGAGCCAAGGTTCTAAAAGTATTTAGATCTGAATTTTAAATTTATTTTAATTAAAAAATAAGTGATTTCAGAGATGTCACATGAGATGTGATCAGATCTGAAAATCAGAAAAAATTAAAATTAAATGATTTGGATCTAAGATTAGAAAATATGCATGACTAGTTCTAAAATAGAATAGTTCTATAGAATAGTCTTGCATGTTTTAATTTAATTTGATTAAATCATATTTTAGATCTATTTATTTACTATTTTTTGATATTATAATTATTATAATAACATCTAAAAAATAGCAAATAAAAATTATTTAATTTTAAATATCATATGAGATATGATTGATGCATGTCTAGACTAGTTGTAGAATAGTTCTACATAATTGTCTAGATTAGAATTTATTTTGATTAGATCAATTTAAATCTAATTTTTTAGATTATTATGAGATAATTTAGATCTGAAAATATGCATGATTTGATACATGAGATGTATGCAAAATATGCCATGATTAGATCTAATTTGTATATGAGATATATGATATAGATCTAAAACTATTTTGTAGTATTGCATGTTCCTGATTAAGGCGTTCCTCTTGGCCGTCCGGTCATAAGAATGAAGAAGGGTTTAAAGGCCCTCTCCTTCCCATTCGATGGGGTGTTCTTATGATGTGTAGGGGTGCTGCGTGTTCGTCCTTAATCAGAAACCCAAAACTTACTTTCTGCAAAATCCCTAGATCCTGAAACCCTAGGATTTATTGTGCATATTTTGTTTATGAACCCTACTTAATTAAGAATTAAGATTATGAAATATTAATTAGGTCTAAAATTGAGAATTTTAGATCTAAGACATATTCATAATACTGGGTTCGGGCTTGGGTAGCTCAATTAGGTCTAAGCGGTTGATCAAACCGAATCAAGAGTTGGTTAGATGGGATCAACAATGCTTAAATTGACCAGCCTAATAGGATTAAGTCTGGGTCAAGATCGAGTCACGATCAAGCAAGACCTAATTAGGCTCAGAGGTTAGAGTCTGGATTGTAGGCTAACCCAATTGGTTCTGACTCAACAATTTGGTGTCTAAGGTAAGTTTGGCACATACGACCGACTGGTTTTTAATTGGAAGCTACTCGACCTGAATGCATTCTTGTACGAGTTAATGGCATATTCCTTCCACCGGTCTCACTTACCTGGCCATATCTGTTGACACAGTTCTGATCTGAGGTGGTCAATAATCCGAGCTAACCCATGCCACTAGGTTAGTCATAATTGTTATGACTATGACCAAGTCTAGTTTAATGAGACCTGAATCAATTCTCCCTAAGAAAAGATTAAGTCTGAGGTCTTCCACCATTGTAGATGTGCGGGCCCTTCCCGGGGTTGATTGTTCTCGGCTGGATACAGTGGCTCAGTTGCACCGGAAAGATGCAACCATGTCTATTAGGCATTGGATGCTATGGGCTGGAGGATGAGTTGGGCTCAATATTTTGGATACGGTGAGAGACTCAATTAGGAATCCCAGTCTATGCAAATGGTGGGTCTGACTTAACTAAGGAGTGGATCAATATTCCGGATACGGTGAGATTCATGAATTAGAGACCAAGTTTGGGTGCACCATGATTAGAGAATCATTGAACAAGAGTTGTTCACTCATTGGCTAACCCATCACCAATAACTGTTAGGTGAGGTGATGAGTCAGTTGGTGAGACCGCACCACCCACTAGAAATCATTAATCATGGAGATTTTTGCATCTCTACAGAGGGAGTGTAGGGATCCAAGAAAATAGTGGGAGCTAATTTGTTTAAAAATAAAATTTCCCTAAATAAATTGGTCAAGTCATAAATTACAGTATCTAACTAGAATCTTTGACTCTCTACAGGAAAATGTCTGCGTCCAACCCATTGGCACGTATCCTGGACACACATAGACTGACCGGACCCAATTATAAAGATTGGCTCAGGAACTACAAAATTATTTTGGGTTTCGAGAAGTTAACCCATGTTTTGGACCAGGACCCTCCCACCTTACCAGCCCGTCCATCCACTGAACAGAGAGCGTCTCTGGAAAAATGGATAGACGAAGATAATAAGGCCAGATATTACATGTTGGGCTCGATGTCTGATGAGCTCCAGCGCCAACATGAAGATATCGGGACTGCTCGCCAAATGTTGGCTCACCTGCAGGAGATGTTTGGTGAACAGAGTCGCGCAGCCAAATATCAAGTCACGAAATGACTTTTTAAGGCTAAGATGCGTGATGGGCAGTCAGTCCAAGATCACTGTCTGATGAATGATCAAGGACATGGAAGAGCTTGAGAAGCTCGGTGTGAAGTTAGACTTGGATCTGCAGAACGATATTATTCTGCAATCCTTGACTGATGCATATGGGCAATTCATCATGAATTACCACATGCATAAACTTCAAAATTCCTTGGCCGAATTAATGAATATGCTGGTTACCGCTGAGCTTTCTATGAAAGGTTCTAAAGGCTCAGTTCTTGCTATGGAATGGACTTCTTCCAAAAGAAAGTCTTATGGAAAGAAAAAGAAGTCTGTGAAAAAGCAAAAGGTGGAAGGATCAAAGAAGAAGAAGGCAGAGCCGAAGAAGAAGGCCGATGTCAAAGGAAAGTGTTTCCATTGCAACAGCGACGGCCATTGGAAGCGGAACTGCCCTACTTACCTGGCCACCCTGAAGAACAAGAAGGAAGGTCCTTCTGGAGGTATGCTCGTTATTGAGTCTAACCTTACGGTTTCTTCTGCATCCAGTTGGGTGCTTGACTCTGGTTCTAGTGCTCATCTGTGCACTTCCATGCAGGGTCTTGAGGATAGCAGGAGGCTGAGGGATGGAGACATGATCCTACGCATCGGTAATGGAGCAAGAGTTGCTGCAGTAGCCGTGGGAACATACCCTCTTCGATTACCATCTGGTTTAGACTTAGTTTTGAAAGACTGTTATTATGTGCCTGCAGCTAGCAGGAATTTGATTTCTGTTTCATGCTTAGCACTAAGAAGGCTATGTGATTACCTTCTTTAAGGACCATTGTAACATTCTTTATGAAAGAAATAAAATTGCAAATGGTTTCCTTATTAATGGTCTTTATCAGCTACATATTGATGTACCTGTTCTAACTATCGAGCAAAACGTGAATGCCAAACGACCTAGGGATAGTCCAAATGACAGATATCTATGGCACCTGAGAGATTAGGTCATATAGCAGAAGATAGGATCAACAAATTGGAGAAAAATGGGCTATTGAGTCCATTGACTTTCCGAGTCATATCCAACTTGTGAATCTTGTCTTCAAGGCAAAATGACTAAACTCCCTTTTGTTGGACATGGGGAAAGGGCCACAGATCTCCTTGCCCTAGTACATACTGATGTGTGCGGCCCATTTGATGTGCCGGCTAGAGGCAATTTTGTCTACTTCATTACCTTTATCCGATGATCTGTCTAGGTATGGGTATGTGTATCTTATGAGACACAAGTCTGAAGCTTTTGAAAAGTTCAAAGAATTCAGACATGAAGTAGAAAAATAAACTGGAAAAATCCATTAAGGTTCTTCGATCAGATCGAGGAGGTGAATACCTTAGCCGAAAATTCCTAGACTATCTCAAGGAAAATGGCATAGTCTCTCAATGGACTCCACCAGGAACACCTCAACTCAACGGGGTTTCAGAATGGAGAAATCGGACTCTATTGGATATGGTTCGATCCATGATGAGCTTCACAGACCTCCCTGATTTTCTTTGGGGACACTTCATTGTTAACTTCAATTTATCTACTGAATAGGGTTCCCTCTAAAACCGTTCCTACCACACCGTATGAGATATGGCACGGTAAGAAACCAAGTCTGAGTCATCTCAGAATTTGGGGTTGTCCGGCTCATGTCAAAAGACAACAAGCGGACAAGTTAGAGTTTAGGTCCTTCAGAGCTCGATTCATAGGATATCCTAAAGAGTCATTAGGATACTATTTCTACATTCCAGAAGACCACAATGTGATTGTGAGTCGACATGCCATCTTTCTTGAAAAATAGTTTATTCAAGATAGCGGCATTGGAAAGCAGATTAAGCTTGATGAGAAAGTCTCACAAGTACAACGAGCTAAGGACCAATTGGAACCAAATCAGGTTGAGCCAATAAGAACACTACCTCCTCCACCTCGTAGATCGGAAAGAGTTTTCCATCCCCCTGAAAGATACTTAGGTATTATTTCAGAGGAAGTAGAGAAAATGTTCCTCGTAGGTAATGGTGCTCATGGTGATGATCCCAAAACCTACAAAGAGGCGATATCAGATATCGACTCCGAGAAATGGCTAGAGGCAATGCAGTCAGAAATTGACTCGATGCACTCAAACCAAGTCTGGACCTTGGTAGATCCACCAGAAGGTATAGTACCTATTGGGTGTAAATGGATCTTCAAGAGAAAGATTGGTGCAGATGGGAATGTGGAGACATTCAAGGCTAGACTAGTGGCAAAAGGTTATAGTCAACGCGAAGGCATTGACTATCAGGATACCTTTTCCCCAGTGGCTATGCTAAAATCCATCCGCACATTGCTTGCCGTTGCAGCCTATTTCGATTATGAAATATGGCAAATGGACGTGAAAACGGCATTCTTAAATGGATATCTTGAGGAAGATATCTATATGGAACA
Source organism: Cocos nucifera (assembly GCA_006176705.1). NCBI lineage: Eukaryota > Viridiplantae > Streptophyta > Magnoliopsida > Arecales > Arecaceae > Cocos > Cocos nucifera. The sequence continues at coordinate 39,177 of QRFJ01001755.1, forward strand.
GCCGCTAGGTTTCACATCCAGTGATACTGATCACAAGGTTTGCAAGCTGCAAAGGTCCATATATGGACTTAAGCAAGCATCTCGGAGCTGGAACACTCATTTCAATGATGTGATCAAAAAGTTTGGTTTCATCAAAAATGAAGAGGAACCGTGTGTTTTCAAAAAGGTCAGTGGGAGCGCTGTTGTCTTCCTCGTATTGTACGTGGATGACATCCTCCTTATTGGGAATGATATTCCCATGTTGACATCACAGTCAAAATATGGTTGTCCAAGGAATTCTCCATGAAAGACCTAGGTGAAGCATCCTTTATTCTAGGAATTAAGGTCTATAGGGATAGACCGAATAGGATGCTAGGACTTTCACAGAAGATGTACATAGAGAAAGTACTAAAGAGGTTTAGTATGGAAAACTCTAAGAGGGGATTAATACCCTTCAGACATGGTATTCATCTTTCCAAGAAGATGTGCCCTAGCACACCTGAGGAAATAGAACGCATGAGCAAGATCCCTTATGCTTCTGCAATAGGGAGCCTCATGTATGCCATGCTATGTACACGACCTGATATAGCCCATGCTGTGAGTGTCACAAGCAGATATCAGTCAAATCCAGGTGAAGAACACTGGACTTCTGTGAAATGTATCCTTAAGTACTTGAGAAGAACTAAGGATATGATGTTGGTCTTTGGTAATGGAGAACTCCAAGTCCAGGGATACACAGACTCGGATTTCATGTCCGATATAGATGATCGAAAGTCGACATCTGGAAGTCTGTTTGTGTGCAATGGTGGTGCTGTCAGCTGGAAGAGTTTCCAAGCAAACTGTGATAGCAGATTCCACCATGGAAGCAGAATATATCGCTGCATCAGAGGCTGCGAAGGAAGCATTCTGGTACAAGAAGTTTGCTGCAGAAATTGGAGTAATGCCATCAGATGCCATTCCTCTATACTGCGACAACAATGGCGCCATAGCCCTTGCTAAGGAGCCGAGGTCTCACCAGAAATCCAAGCACATTGAGCGGCGATACCACCTCATCCGCGATTACCTCGAGAAGGGTTACGTCGAGAGTCAAGAGAGTCAACTCCGCAGATAATGTGGCAGACCCACTTACAAAGCCGTTGGGCCAGCAGAAGATCGAAGCCCACCTTGAGAAGATGGGACTTAGACTTGTAGCCAATTGGCTTTAGGACAAGTGGGAGATTGTTAGATATATGTGCCCTAGAAGCCAGAATTGGCTGACACTTGTAATACACTTCTAGGGGCAAAATTATAATTTTGACTATAATCAATAAAATGGGTTATTTTCTATCACATATGTGTATTTAGTGTCTGTGATACATCCTTTGAGTTAATGGTAATGATAATTCATATTTTCAAGAGTTGAAAATTTAAGACATGAATAATCATTATTAACTCATAAAATGCTCCCGACCATAGGATCATCATGAGGATGGTGATTGATCCGAAAAGGTTGGTGTACAATCGCTTCTCTTTAGTAGATGAGTCTTGAGTCTACGGTGTGGAGACACCGGAGCGAGAGTACAGGTACTCGTTAGAGAACGAGGGCACTGAGCGTGACCACCTCGAGTAGTCATTAGGAAGTCTACCTTCTCGTCAATGACTGACTCGATGCTGCAGTAGTGTGTCTGGTTCTTTGACCTGAGGTGCATCGGCAGTTCACCTTGAGGGTGTTATAGTTTGACTACACCATTACTCGGTCTCCTAGCCATATGGAACCCTGAGGTGTATGTTGGCTATAGCATGTTCATTGTAGGAACTGGATTGCATCAAGATGGAATCTATCTACCTCGGTGGTAGAGGAGCAGCCCTATGATGATCATGAGAATCAAGTCCAGAAGCCCATGGCCATGGCAGAGTGAAATAATAGAAAGAGTTTCTATTTAGATTTTCACATTGGACTCGAATCGAATGATTACATCATATGACAGAGACTAGGGTTTGACGAGTTCACCTTAACCCTAATCTGATCGGGGCTCAAGATAGAAGAACTTAATCACACAGGTAGCTGCACCAAGAGGTTCGCATTCAGCTCTGATGGGTTGCCACCATATACTGCTAGGTGTCACTGGTGGATTTTGGGAGCAATTAGAATGATTTAGATGATCGATCATTCTAGCTGTTCGAATCAGAAGAGTTCTGATCCATCGAAAGGAGTTTCGATGATGTCGATGATAGAGATCATGACATATCCCATTACCATACAGAACTGAACCTAACTGGGTCACACAAACAAGGGTTTGAATCTGGTGATCATCAATTGAACTGATCTAGTTCAATTGATCTGAATGAGATTCAATTAGGTTCAAGAAAATCGTGCTAGCACTCGATTGAACCTAACGTTCTTCTTTTACTATCATAAATAAGTTGTCCTGACTGAGCCAAAGGAGTTTGTGCTCAATCAGAGGCCTTCATATGGTCTGACTGGAGGTTGTCCAAGTCAGAAAAGGTTGTCTTATTTTGTAAGACATTACCTGCCATTTTTGGTCACCTGCCATTTCTCGTTCTTTGACTTTGGTCAAAAGTTGACCTTTGACTGGTCAAATGTTGACCATTGATACTTTGACTTCTGTCCACATGTCATGCACCTATTGGAGAGCTGGTGGGGGCTTGTCCCCCTGCTAGAACCTGGCAAGGAGGAGGGCGCACGCCAAGCCCGGCTTGCGCCCAAGTTTGAGGCGCCTAGGAGTCCCTGTTGGACAGGGACTCCATCTCCTTTTTGGATTCCGATTAGACTCCTCCTAAGAACCAACTTTGACTGGTCTTGCATGCCATCTAAAGATGAATTCAAGGGATTCTATTCCCACCAATTAGATTTAGATCTGATTTCACAAAGGGTTGTGATTGGTTGGGAAGAAGAGGAGTTGGATCATGCATAGTCTATAAATAAGACCCTGCGCCCAACTCAAAAATATCATCAAAAATTTCCCATGCCCCAAGGCTGCCTCTCTCCTCCTCCTCCATTCCAAGTCCATCTTCTCCCTCTCCTCTCTATGCCCAAGTAGTTTGGGATCTAAGTTGGTGCAATCTAGACGAGAGAAAGGCGACAGAAAGTTAGAAGGCTGCACTGCTGTAAAGGACAACTGCTAATCTTCAAAAGCTATTTTGAAGATCCTCCAAATCAGATTCAGATTTGATTTTTAGAGATGTGATAGAGAAGAAGAGGATCTCCAGATCCCGCTTGAGTGGATACCGATAGAGGCCAGGCACTTGCGTGGCTAGATCCAGAACCTTCCGCTGCTTATAGGATCATCAATGGATAACAGGATTACCCTACATTAAGGTAAATTAAATTTATTTTATTTTATCTATATTTTATTTTTATTATTAGAGTAATAAAAATTAGATCTAAAATATTTCAGATCTGATTCGGATCAAAGAGAAAAAATTTTGAAATATATCTCTTGATCTGATCAGATCTGAACGAACCTGGTCTGGAAAATCAGGATTTCTCTTCAAAAATTAGGTATCATTAGAGGTGAAAATCAAAAGAGAAGAGAGGCATGAGAAAAAATAAAGAGTTGTAGGACCCTGCTCACCTTCACTCCAAGATTTTTCTACCCAAAACTAAATCCCAATCACATTGAACTTTTTACCACAAAATGCTAATCCCCTGTGTTGCATGCACAAAAACTTCTCATAATTTATTGATGTGAATACCATGGGAAAGGCATGTGGAAAGAGATAAGGGTTGGAGGTTGAACTTATTTCTGAAGGAAAATCCTGATTTTTCAGACTAGGTTCGTTCAAATCTGATCAGATCGAGAGATATATTTTAAAATTTTTCTCTCAATCCCAATCAGATTTGGGATGTTTCAGATCTAATTTTATTATTTTAATAATAAAAATAAAATAAAGATAAATTAAATTAAATTTAATTTACCTAATTTGGGTAATCCTTTTACCCTGTTGATGATCCTGTTTGCAGCGGAAGGTTCTGGTCTACCCACACAAGCGCCTGGCCTCTACCGGTATCCACTCAGGCTAGATCTGGAGATCCTCTTCTTCTCTATCACACCTCCAAAAATTAGATCTGGATCTGATCTGGAGGATCTTCAAAACTCCTTTTGAAGATCTACAGTCGTCCTTTGCAGCAGTGCAGCCTTCTTGCTTTTGATCGCCTTTCTTTGATCTGGAATCGCACCAACCAAGGTCCAAAACTCCTTTTGGACGTGGAGAGCAAGGGGAGAAGATGGTTTGGCATGGAGGAAGGAGGGGAGAGGCAGCCTTGGGGCGTGGGGAACTTTGATCTCAATTCAATTTTTCTTTGTTTGAGTTGGGCGCAGGGTCTTATTTATAGACTAACTGTGATCCAACTCCTCTTCCTCCCAACCAATCACAACCCTTTGTGAAATCAGATCTAAATCTGATTGGTGGGAATAGAGTCCCCTGGATTCCTCCTTAGAGGGTGCCTAAGACCAGTCAAAGTTGGTTCTTAGTAGAACTCTAATTGGAATCCAAAAGGGAGATGGAGTCCTTGTCCAACAAGGACTCCTAGGCGCCTCCAACTTGGGCTCACGCCACCCTTGGCGTGCGCCCTTCTCCTTGCCAGGTTCTGGCAGGGGGACAGGCCCCCACCAGCTCTCCAATAGGTGCATGACATGTGGTCAAAAGTCAAAGTGGTCAATGGTCAACATTTGACCAGTCAAAGGTAGACTTTTGACCAAAGTCAAAGAACAAGAAATGGCAGGTGACCAAAAATGGCAGGTAATGTCTTACAAATAAGACAACCTTTTCTGACTTGGACAACCTCCAGTCAGACCATATGAAGGCCTCTGATTGAGCACAAACTCCTTTGGCTCAGTCAGGACAACTTATTTATGATAGTAAAAGAAGAACGTTAGGTTCAATCGAGTGCTAGCACGATTTCCTTGAACCTAATTGAATCTCATTCAGATCAATTGAACTAGATCAGGTTCAATTGATGATCACCAGATTCAAACCCTTGTTTGTGTGACCCAGTTAGGTTCAGTTCTGTATGGTAATGGGATATGTCATGATCTCTATCATCGACATCATCGAAACTCCTTTCGATGGATCAGAACTCTTCTGATTCGAACAGCTAGAATGATCGATCATCTAAATCATTCTAATTGCTCCCAAAATCCACCAGTGACACCTAGCAGTATATGGTGGCAACCCATCAGAGCTGAATGCGAACCTCTTGGTGCAGCTACCTGTGTGATTCAAGTTCTTCTATCTTGAGCCCCGATCAGATTAGGGTTAAGGTGAACTCGTCAAACCCTAGTCTCTGTCATATGATGTAATCATTCGATTCGAGTCCAATGTGAAAATCTAAATAGAAACTCTTTCTATTATTTCACTCTACCATGGCCATGGATTTCTGGACTTGATTCTCATGATCATCATAGGGCTGCTCCTCTACCACCGAGGTAGATAGATTCCATCTTGATGCAATCCAGTTCCTACAATGAACATGCTATAGCCAACATACACCTCAGGGTTCCATATGGCTAGGAGACCGAGTAATGGTGTAGTCAAACTATAACACCCTCAAGGTGAACTGCCGATGCATCTCAGGTCAAAGAACCAGACACACTACTGCAGCATCGAGTCAGTCATTGACGAGAAGGTAGACTCCCTAATGACTACTCGAGGTGGTCACGCTCAGTGCCCTCGTTCTCTAACGAGTCCCTATACTCTCGCTCCGGTGTCTCCACACCGTAGACTTAAGACTCATCTACTGAAGAGAAGCGATTGTACACCAATCTTCCGGATCAATCACCATCCTCATGATGATCCTATGGTTGGGAGCAATTTATGAGTTAATAATGATTATTCATGTCTTAAATTTTCAACTCTTGAAAATATGAATTATCATTGCCATTAACTCAAAGGATGTATCACAAACACTAAATACACATATGTGATAGAAAATAACCCATTTATTGCTTTTAGTCAAAATTATAATTTTTCCCCTAGAAGTGTATTACAAGTGTCAGCCAATTCTGGCTTCTAGGGCACATATATCTAACAGTTTCAACCTCCCAACCAACATCAAATTCAAAAATCTTCTTATCCCTATCTAACAACCATACCAGAGTATTTGATGCGCAAAAGGATTCTCCTTCTGCGTGTCCACTTTGAGAATGCACAAAAAAATTGCATGAAGTAAAATAAAAGTGGGTGTGGGAAAGGATAAGAACGAGAGGGAGTTGAGAAGTTTCAACTTCTACATTGAATTCAAAATTCAAATTATTTTGACCAGTCCAACAATTGGACTAGGTCAAAGGTAGAAGAGATAAGGGGTGCAAAAGGTAACTGGGTGTGAGAAAAAATTCATGTTAAATAAAGCGAGGCGTGGGCCAAAGGTTGGTCAAATATTGTAGGCGCAGGGAGTTGAAAGTTCAAACCTTCTTTGACTTTTCAAATTTGGTTTCAACTAAACCAATTATTCCAAATCAGGTCAAATCTAACTAAATTATGTTTAACCCAACTTATTAAATTTCTAATTAAATTAAAAATTAATTTGGTCCAGCCCTTGATTAAATCAGGGTCAAATCTCCCACAGCGATTAGGTCAACTCACGACCTGATTGGGTCAAACCCAATCGAATCCAATTCAATCAAACTTGATCAAATCCCCATTGCTTAATCAAATTAAGTTAATCAATAATTAAATTACTAATTAATTCTTCAATAAATATAGAATCTCAATCGGATGGATGTGTGGGCAATAGAGTCCATCAACATGAAACTCCTGAAGAGTCCCAAACCAGTGGGCCTCTTGAATCCAGTATCCCAAATAAATCAAACTCATGATCATAGAGTTCTAGACTAGTGGAACTCTTGATCAAAGTATCATAGATGAGTAGGACTCATAGTCCCAGTCCAGTAAGACTCTTGGTCATAGAGTCTCAATCCAATGGGACTCTTGACTATAGTGTCCTAGGTCATTAGGACACATGATCAGCCATCAGATCAAGTAGAAACTCCTTATGTGTGTAACCCCATAGGTTCGAATTCTAAGCTGATAACATAAGAATCAATTTTCTATATTAATCGATATGACCATCTAGCAATGGCATCCGGCATCCGGATAGGTCGAAAAGTCGCAACGCAATAATGACGAACCTATGAAATATGGTTATCGTATAATTCATCCCCTTGACCTCGATGCTCAAAGGATAATTTAGGATTTATTGTCAATCCTAAAATTCATCCATAGTGTATTTCAAAATTTAGCAACCGTCATATAGACTACCTCGGTCGAGGATTTGCTAAATTGTAATACATCGATGCACTTACTCCAACACTTGGAGAAGTCAATCCCATCTTGACTCACACATTGACAAGCCAAATACTTGACTGCACCCAATAGCCTTCCATCACTGAATTAAAAATTCAGATAGTCTGATACCTAAGTACAATGAGTTTCTTACAAGTCACCATGGTGATCTCAGATCTAAAGGACACTTATACCCATATCCTTTGGAACTAATCTTGATAGAAGAAAAGCTCCAGAGTTAGTCACGTTCAGTGTAGATGTACCCATACATCTCACTTGCATGCCATATCAGTGTCTCAACATTCTTTGGTTATGAGGACAACCAATCTATATAGCACACAATGACCTATACTCGATAAATATTGTCGTCCTAAGTAACAACGTATCTTTTGATCATGAACAATTTAAGAACTAAATGATAAATCCTCCTTTGTCGAATCTAGATAGTCCTAAGAATTTCATCACAACATAGGAGTTCATTAGAAGATAATAGATTTTGTGATGAAAAATGCTAAAATAACTTTTATTAATTTATGATTCATATATAATTATAAATGTGTAGCCCTACCATTAACAGGCTGACGATTGACTTTGGAACATATTTTCAACATGGACAACCCCAAATTTTATGATGACTTAGACTTAGTTTCTTATCATGCCATATCTCATATGGTGTGGTAGGAATAATTTTAGATGGAACCCTATTCAATAGATATATAGTAGTTAACAAACTATATCCCCAAAGAAACTTAGAGAGGTCCATGAAGCTCATCATGGATCGAACCATATCTAATAGGACCTGGTTTCTCCATTTTAAAATTCTATTGAGTTGAGGCATTCTAGGTGGAGTCCATTGAGAGACTATGCCATTATCCTTAAGATAGTTTAAAAATTTCTGACTAAGATATTTGCCTCCTCGATCTGATCGAAGAACCTTAATAGATTTTCCTATCTATTTTTCTACTTCAAGTCTGAATTTTTTGAACTTTTTAAAAGCTTCAAACTTGTGTCGCATCAAATACACATACCCATGCCAAGATAAATCATCGGTAAAGATGATGAAGTAGACATAATTGTTCCTGACCGGCACATCAAATGGGCCACATACTGAAGGAAAAAATCTATTTTCCAGGTCAGGTTCGTTCAGATCTGATTTGATCAAGAGAAATATTTTTAAAAAAAAATTTCTTAAATCTAAATCAGATCTAATACTTTTCAGATCTAATTTGATGGATCTAATAAATTAAATTAAATTAAATTAAATTAGATTTAATTTATATCTTGTTCTTGGGTAATCTAATTATCCTGTGATGATCCTGCTGATTGCTTGAGGTTCTAGATGTAGCCATGCAAATGCCTGACCTCTATTGGTATCCACTCAGACAAGATCTAGATATGTCCTCCTTCTCGATCTATCCTCCAATGATTAGATTTAGATCTGATCTTGAAGGTCTTCAAAATAACTTTTGAAGATTCGATGTCGTCTCTTGCAACAGTGCTGCCTTCTTCCTTTCTTATCACTTTTTTCTTGCTTGGATCGCACCAAACTGAAGCCCAAAGCTCCTAGGGCATGGAGAGGAGAGAGAGGAGCTGATGAAGGCATGGAGGAGAGAGGGAGAGAGCAATGTGAGATGGGCAAAGGGAGAGCCTCTCTAAACCTAGGCACAGATAGGGTTTATATAGATCCTACTGCACCATGCAGTGCCACATCTCCTGACCAATCATGTTTCTTCATGCAATCAAATCTAAATTTGATTGGTGGGATGACATCACTTGATCTAATCAGATGAGAGCCCCTCTCCAACACCCTTAGGTGGTGCCAAGATTGGTCAAAGCAAGTCCTTTGGCGCCACCTAGTTTGATTCCAAGAAGCAACTTGGAGTCCCATTTGTATGAAACTCCAAGCATCCCTATCCTTGGGGGAGGCAAGGCGTGCACCCCCTTTTTTCCTCTTTCTAGCAAGGGGACAAGCCTCTATCTGCTCTCTTGGGGGTGCATGACATATGGGTAGATGTCTAAGTGTCAATGATCCATGTTTAACCAAAGTCAAAAGACAAGAATTAGTAGGTGATGAAAAATGGCAGGTGTTGTCTCAAATTTATCTCATAAATTAACACAATCCTTTTTTGATCTGAACAAGCTCCAATCAGACCAAGTAAAAATATTTGAGTGAGCCCAAACACATTTGGCTTAGTCAAGATAATATTTAATGATTGTAGAAGGAGAACATTAGGCTCAATCGTGTGCTAGCATGATTTTCTTGAATCTAATTGAATCTAATTCAAATCAATTAAACTGGATTAGTCTAATTGATGATATCCAAATCCAAACCCTTATTTATGTGATCCAGTTAGATTCAGTTCTGTATGATAATAGGATATGTCGTGATCTCTATCATCGACATCATTGAAACATCTTCTAATGGATCAGAATATTTCTGATTTAGACAACTAGAATGATTGATCATCCAAATCATTCTAATTGCTCCCAAAATCCACCAGCAACACCTAGCAGTAAATGGTGGCAACCCATCAAAACTAAAAACAAACCTTTTGGTGTAGTTACATGTGTCATTAAGTTCTTCTATCTTGAGCTCTGATCAGGTTAGGGTTAAGGTGAACTTGTCAAATCCTAATTTCTATCATATGATTTAATCATTTGATTCAAGTCCAATGTGAAAATCTTAATAAAAACTCTTTCTATTATTTCACTGTGCCATGGCCATGGGCTTATGGACTTGATTCTCATGATCATCATAGGGATACTCCTCATCTACCGAGGTAGATAGATTCTCTCTTGGTGCAATCCAATTCCTATAATGAACATGCTATAGCGAACATACACCTCAGGATTTCGAATGGCTAGGAGACCGAGTCATGGTGTAGTCAAACTATAACACCCTTAAGATGAACTGCTAATGCACCTCAAGTCAATGAACCAGACACACCACTATAGCTTCGAGCCAGTCATCGATGAGAAGGTAGACTTCCTTATGACTACTCGAGGTGGTCACGCTCAGTGCCCTCGTTCTCTAACGAGTATCTATACTCTTGCTCCAGTGTCTCTACACCATAGACTCAAGACTCATCTACTATAAAGAAGTGATTGCATACCAACCTTTCGAATCAATCACCATCCTCATGATGATCCTACGATCGGGAGCATTTTATGAGTTAATAACGAATATTTATGTCTTAAATTTTCAACTCTTGAAAATAAGAATTATCATTACCATTAACTCAAGGGATGTACGCAGATACTGAATATACATTATGATAGAAAATAATCTATTTTATTATGTATAGTTAAAATTATAATTTTGCTCTTAGAAGTGTACAACAAGTGCAGCCATTTTTGGCTTCTAGGGCACACATATCTAACAAACTTTCACTTGATTTAAAGCCAATTGGCTACAAATCTAAGTCCCATCTTTTCAAGCTGGGCTGTGATCTTCTGCTGGCCCAGCGGCTTTATGAGTGGATCCGTCGCATTGTCTGCGGAGTCGACTCTCTTGACCTCGATGTAATCCTTCTCGAGATAATCACGGATGAGGTGATATTGCTGCTCGATATGCTTGGATTTTTGGTGAGACCTCGGATCCTTAGCAATGGCTATGGCACCATTGTTATCGCAGTAAAAAAAAATAGCATCTGATGGCATCACTCCAATCTCTATGGCAAACTTTTTGTACCAGAACGCCTCCTTCGTAGCTTCTGACACAGCGATGTATTCTGCTTCTATGGTGGAATCTGCTATTATTGTCTGCTTGAAACTCTTCCAACTGACAGCATCATTATTACACACAAACAGACTCCCAGATGTCGACTTTCAATCATCAACATCGGACATAAAATTTAAGTCTATATATCCCTAGACTTGGAGTTCTCCATTACCAAAAACCAACAACATATCCTTAGTTATTCTCAAGTACTTAAGGATACATTTCACAGAAGTCCAATGTTCTTCACCTAGATTCGACTGATATCTACTCGTGACACTCACAGCATGGGCTATATCAAGTTGCGTAAATAACATGGCATACATGAGGTTCCCTATTACTGAAGCATAAGGGATCTTGCTCATGCGTTCTATTTCCTCAGGTATGTTAGGGCACATCTTCTTGGAGAGATAAATGCCATGTCCGAAGGGTACCAAACCTCTCTTAGAGTTTTTCATGCTAAACCTCTTTAGCACTTCCTCTATGTACATCTTTTACGAAAGTTCCAACATCCTATTCGGTCTATCTCTATAGACCTTAATTCCTAGAATATAGGATGCTTCTCCCAGGTCTTTCATGAAGAATTCTTTAGATGATCACATTTTAACTATGGTCAACATAGGAATATCATTTCCAATAAGAAGGATATCATCCACGTACAACATGAAGAAGATAACAGCACTCCCACTAACCTTTTTGAAGATACATGGTTCCTCCTCATTTTTGATGAAATCAAATAATTTGATCACATCATTAAAATGAGTATTCCAACTCCAAGATGCTTGCTTAAGTCCATATATGAACCTTTGTAGTTTGCATACCTTGTGATCAGCATCACTAGATGTGAAACCTAGCGACTATTCCATGTAGATATCTTTCTCAAGGTATCCATTTAAGGATGCCATTTTCACGTCCATTTGCCATATTTCATAATCAAAATAGACTGCAATAGCAAGCAATGTGCAAATGGATTTTAGCATAGCTACTGACGAAAAGGTATCCTGATAGTTAATGACTTCGCGTTGACTATACCCTTTTGCCACTAATCTAGCTTTGAATATCTCCATATTCCCATCTGCACCAATCTTTCTCTTGTAGATCCATTAACACCCAATAGGTACTATACCTTCTGATGGATCTACAAAGGTCCAAACCTGATTTGAGTGCATCGAGTCAATTTCTAACTACATTATCTCTAACCATTTCTCAGAGTCAATATCCAATATTGCCTCATCATAGGTTTTGGGATCATCACCATGAACCTCATTACCTATGAGGAATATTTTCTCTACTTCCTCTGAAATAGTACTTAAGTACCTCTCAGAGGGATGAAAAACCCTTTTCGATCTACGAGGTGCAGGAGGTAGTGATTGAATTGGCTCAACTTGATTTGGTTCCATTTGGTCCTTAGCTCGTTGCTCTTGTAAGACTTTCTCCTCGAGCTTGATCTACTTTTCTATGACGCTATCTTAAATAAACTATTTTTCAAAAAATATGGCATGTCGACTTACAATTACATTATGATCTTCTAGAATGTAGAAATAATATCCTAATGACTCTTTAGGATATCATATAAACCAAGCTCTAAAGGATCTAAAGTCTAACTTATCCATTTGTTGTCTTTTGACATAAGCCGGACAATCCCAAATTCTCAGATGACTCAGACTTGGTTTCTTACCATGCCATATCTCATATGGTGTGGTAAAAATAGTTTTAGAAGGAACCCTATTCAGTAAGTATATTGCAGTTAACAAACTACGTCCCCAAAAAAAATCAGAAAGGTCTGTGAAGCTCATCATGGATTGGACCATATCTAATAGGGTCTGGTTCCTTCTTTCTGAAACCCCATTAAGTTGAGATATTCCAGGTGGAGTCCATTTAGAGATTATGCCATTTTTCTTAAAATAGTCTAGGAATTTTTGACTAAGGTATTCACCTCCTCGATCTGATCGAAGAATGTTAATGAATTTTTCAGTTTGCTTCTCCACTTCATGTCTGAATTTCTTGAACTTTTCAAAAGCTTCAGACTTGTATCTCATAAGATATACATACCCATACCTAGATAAATCATCGGTAAAGGTTATGAAGTAGACAAAGTTGCCTCTAGCCGGCACACCAAATGGGCTGCACACATCAGTATGTACTAGGGCAAGAAGATCTGTGGCCCTTTCCTTATGTCCTACAAAAGAAAGCTTAGACATTTTGCCATGAAGACAAGATTCACAAATTGGATATGACTCAAAAGTCAATGGACTCAATAGCTTGATTTTCTTCAATTTGTTAACCCTATCTTCTGCTATATGACCTAGTCTTAGGTGTAATAGATACCTATCATTTGGACTATCCCTAGGTCATTTCATGGCGTTCATATTTTGCTCGATATTAAAAATAGATACATCAATATGTAATTGGTAAAGATCATTAATAAGGAAACCACTTGCAATTTTATTTCTTTCATAAAGAATGTTACAATGGTCCTTAAGAAAACTAATTACATAGCCTTCTAGTGCTAGGCATGAAACAGAAATCAAATTTCTACTTACTGCAGGCACATAATAACAATCTTTTAATACTAAGTCTAAATCAGATGGTAGTCAAAGAGGGTATATTCCTACAGCCACAGCAGCAACTCTTGCTCCATTTTCAATGCGTAGTATCATCTCACCATTCCTCAGCCTCCTATTATCCTCAAGACCCTGCATGGAAGTGCATAAATGAGCACTAGAACTAGAGTTAAGCACCCAACTGGATGCAGAAAAAATCATAAAGTTAGACTTAATAACGAGCATACCTCCAGAAGAACCTGTCTCCTTCTTATTCTTCAGGGTGGCCAAGTATGTAGGGCAGTTTTGCTTTCAGTGGCCATTAGTGTTGCAATGAAAATACTTTTCTTTATCAGCAGCCTTCTTCTTTAGCTCTATCTTTTTCTTCTTTCCTCCTTCCATCTTTGGATTTTTTACAGACTTCTTCTTTTCAAAAGACTTTCTATTGGAAGAAGTTCATTTCCTAGTAAGCACTGAGCCTTTAGAATCTTTCATAGAAAGCTCAGCAATAACCAGCATGTTCATAAGCTCGGCCAGGAAATTTTAAAGTTTATGCATATGATAGTTCATGATGAACTGCCCATATGCATTAGTCAAAGATTGCAGAATTATATCATTCTGCAGATCCATGTCCAACTTCACATCGAGCTTCTCAAACTCTTTCAAGTCCTTGATCATCATCAGATAATGACCTTGGACTGACTGCCCATCATATATTTTAGTCTTGAATAGTCGTTTAATGACTTGATACTTGGCTGCGCGACTCTGTTCATCAAACATCTCTTGTAGGTGAGCCAACATTTGATGGATAGTCTTGATATCTTCATGTTGGCATTGAAGCTCATCAGACATCGAGCCCAACATGTAATATCTGGCCTTGTTATCTTCATTCATCCACTTATCAAGAGACGCTCTCTATTCAGCGGATGGACAAACTGGTAAGGTGGAAGGGTCCTGATCCAATACATGAGTTAACTTCTTGAAACCAAAAATAATTTTAAAGTTTCGGAGTCAATCCTTGTAATTGGGTTCGGTCAATCTATGGGTATCCAGGATACGTGCTAGTGGGTTGGACGTAGATATTTTTCTATAAAGAGAAAGTTTCTAGTTAGATATTGTAATTAAGACTTGACCAATTTATTTAGGAGTTTTAATTTTAAACAAATTAGCTCCCACTATTTTCTTGGATCCCTACACTTCCTCTGTAGAAATGCGAAAACCTCCATGATTAATGATTTCTAGTGGGTGGTGCGATCCCACCAATTGACTCATCATGTCACCTAATAGTTATTGATGATGAATTAGCCAATGAGTGAACAACTCTTGTTCAATGATTCTCTAATCATGATGCACCCAAACTTGGTCTCTAATTCATGAATCTCACCATGCCTGAAATATTGATCCACTCCTTAGTTAAGTCAGACCCACCATTTTGTATAGATTGGATTCTTAATTAAGTCTCTCACCATATCTGAAATTTTGATCCCAATCCATCCTCCAGCTCGTAGCATCTAATGCCTAATAGATATGGTTGTCTCTTTTCAGTGCAATTGAACCACTGTAACCAGTCAAGAATAATCAACCCGGAAAAGGGCCCGCATATCTACAATGGTGGAAGACCTTAGATTTAATCTTTCTTAGGAAGATTTAATTTAGGTCTCATTAAACTAAACTTGACATAGTCATAACAATTATGACTAACCTAGTGGCATGGGTTAGCTCGGATTATTGGCCACCTCAAATCAGGACTGAGCCAACAAATATGGCTAGGTAAGTGAGACCGGTGGAAGGGATATGCTATTAACTCGATCAGAATGCATTCGAGTCGAGTAGCTCCCCATTAAAAACTAGTTGGTTGTATCTACCAAACTTATCTTAGACACTAAATTATTGAGCCAGAACCAATTGGGTTAGCCTACAATCCAGACTCTAACCACTGAGCCTAATTAGGTCTTAGCTTGATCGATCACTCATATGATTCAATCTTGATCCAGACTTAATCCTATTAGGCTAGTCAATTTAAGCACTCTTTGATCCCATCTAACCAACTCTTGATTTGATTTGATCAACCATTTAGACCTAATTGAGCTACCCAAGCTCGAACCCAATTTTATGAATATATCTTAGATCTAAAATTCTCAATTTTAGACCTAATATATATTTCATAATCTTAATTCTTAATTAAGTTTAGGGTTCACAAATAAAATATGTAAATAAAATCTTAGGATTTCAGGATCTAGGGTTTTGCAGAAAATAAGTTCTTGGGTTTCTGATTAAGGACGAACGCATAGCACCCCTACACATCATAAGAACACCCCATCAAATGAGAGGAGAGAATATTTAAATCCTACTTTTTTCTTATGATCGGACGGCTAAGGAGAACGCCTTAATCAAAAATATAAAAATTATAAAACTAGTTAGATCTACATCATATATCTCATATATAAAAATTGATCTAACTATAAACATATTTTGCATACATCTCATGTATCATATCATGCATATTTTTTGATCTAAATTATCTCATAATTATCTAAAAAATTAAATTTAAATTTAACACATCAAAATAAATTCTATTCTAGATAATTATGCAGAACTATTCTACAACTAGTCTAAACATGCATTCATCATATCTCATATGAATAAAAAATTAAATAATTTTATTTTATATTTTTTAAATCTTATTATAATATTTATAATATAAAAAAATTATAAATAAATTAATCTAAAATTATAATTTAATCAAATTAAATTATGACCATGCAAGACTATACATAAAATAATTCTATTCTACAACTAGTCATGTATCTTGTAGAACTTAGATCTAAATTATTTAATTTTATTTTTTTTTTGATTTTAGATCTAATTACATCTCATGTGATATCTAAAATCATCTAATTATTAGATCAAAAATTAGATCTAAATAATTTATAGGAACCTGGCTTTGATACCAGTTGAAGGAAAAAATCTATTTTCCAAATCAGGTTCGTTCAGATCTGATTTATCAAGAAAAATATTTTTAAAAAAATTATTCTTAGATATAAATCAGATTTGATATTTTTTAGATTTAATTTGATAGATCTAATAAAATAAAATAAAATAAATTAAATTATATTTAATTTATACCTTGTTCTTCGGTAATCTAATTATCCTATGATGATCCTGCTGATTGCTTGAGATTCTGGATGTAGCCACACCATCACCTAGCCTCTATCGGTATCCATTCAGGCAGGATCTAAATATCTCCTCCTTCTCGATCTATCCTTTAAAGATTAGATCTGGATCTGATCTTGAAGGTCTTCAAAATAACTATTGAAGATTCGATGTCGTCTCTTGCAGCAGTGCTGCCTTCTTCCTTTCTTGTTGCCTTTTCTTGCCTGGATCGCACCAAACTAAAGCCCAAAGCCCCTTGGGCATGGAGAGGAGAGAGAGGATCTGAGGAAGGCATGGAGGAGAGAGAGAGAGAGAGCAATGTGGCATAGGCAAAGGGAGAGCCTCTCTAAACCTAGGCGCAGATAGGGTTTATATAGACCCTACTGCACCATGCAATGCCACATCATCCCAGTCGATCACGTTTCTTCATGCAATCATATCTAAAACTGATTATTGAAATGACATCATCTGATCCAATAAAATTAGAGCCCCTCTCCAACACCCTTAGGTGGCACCAAGATTGGTCAAAGTAGAGTCCTTTGGCGCCACCTAGTTTGATTCCAAGAAGTAACCTGGAGTCCCATCTGTATGGGACTCTAGGCATCCCTATCCTTGGGCACACATCTCCCTAGGCATGCACCCCCTTCTTTCCTCTTTCTAGCAAGGGGACAGGCTCCTATCTGCTCTTCTATGGGTGCATGACACATGGGCAGATGTCTATATGTCAAAGGTCAATATTTGACCAAAGTCAAAAGATAAGAATTATCAGGTAATGAAAAATGGCAGATGTTATCTCAAATTTATCTCATAAATTAAGACAATCCTTTTCTAATCTGGACAAGCTCCAATCAGACCAAGTAAAGGTACTTGAGTGAGTCCAAATATATTTGGCTCAGTTAAGACAACATTTAATGATTGTAGAAGGAGAACATTAAGCTCAATCGTGTGCTAGCATGATTTTCTTGAACCTAATTGAATCTAATTCAAATCAATTGAACTGGGTTAGTCCAATTGATGATATCCAGACCCAAACTTTTGTTGGTGTGACCTAGTTAGGTTTAGTTTTGTACGGTAATGAGATATGTCATGATCTCTATCATCGATATCATCGAAACACCTTCCGATGGATCAGAACTTTTTTAATTCAGACAACTAGAATGATCGATCATCCAAATCATTCTAATTACTTTCAAAATCCATAAGTGACACCTAGCAGTATATGGTGGCAACCCATCAAAACTAAAAATGAACCTCTTGGTGTAGTTACATGTATAATTAAGTTCTTCTATCTTGAGCCCCGATTAGATTAAGGTTAAGGTGAACTCGTCAAACCCTAATTTCTGTCAAATGATTTAATCATTTGATTCAACTCCGATGTAAAAATCTTAATAGAAACTCTTTTTATTATTTCACTCTGCCATGACCATAGCTTATAGACTTGATTCTCATGATCATCATAGGGCTACTCCTCATCTACCGAGGTAGATAGATTTCCTCTTGGTGCAATCCAATTCCTACAATGAACATGTTATAGCCAACATGCACCTCAGGATTTCGAATGGCTAGAAAATTGAGTCATGGTGTAGTCAAACTATAACATCCTCAAAGTGAACTGTCGATGCACCTCAGATCAAAGAACTAGATACACCACTACAGCTTCAAGCCAATCATTGATGAGAAGGTAGACTTTCTTATGACTGCTCGTGATCATGCTTAGTGCCCTCATTCTCTAATGAGTACCTGTACTTTCACTCCAGTTTCTCTACATCATAGACTCAAGACTCATCCACTATAAAAAAGTGATTATACACCAACCTTCTGGATCAATCACCATCCTCATGATGTTCCTACAGTCGGGAGTATTTTATGAGTTAATAACAAAAATTTATGTCTTAAATTTTCAACTCTTAAAAATAAGAATTATCATTACCATTAACTCAAGGGATGTATCACAAATACTAAATATACATTGTGATAGAAAATAATCCATTTTTTATTTATAGTTAAAATTATAATTTTGCCCTTAGAAGTGTACAACAAGTGTCAGCCATTTCTGGCTTCTAGGGCACACATATCTAATACATACATCAGTATGTACTAGGGCGAGCAGGTCTGTGGCCCTTCCCCATGTCCCATAAAAGGAAGCTTCATCATTTTATGGAGAAGGCATGATTCATAAATTGGATATAACTTGGAAGTCAACAAACTTAATAGCCCAGATTTCTCCAATTTGTTAATCCTATCTTCGGCTATATGATCTAGCCTAAGGTGCTAAATATTCCTATTATTTGGACTATCCCTAGATCTCTTTGATCCTATGGCATCACGTTTTGCTCGATATTAAAAATAGAAACATCAATATATGACTGATAGAGGCTATTTATAAAAAAATCACTTGCAATTTTATTTTTTTCATCAAGAATATTACAATGATGCTTAAGAAAACTAATTACATAGCTTTCCTATGCTAAACATAAAATAAAAATCAAATTTCTGCTTGCTCTAGGCATATAAAAATAGTTTCTAAGTACTAAGTCTAATCCTGATGGTAATCATAGAGGATGGATTTTTACGACTACAGCAGCAACTCTTGTACCTTTCTTGACGTGCAGGATCATCTCACCATCCCTCAGCCTCCTACTATCCTTAAGACCCTGTATAGAAGTACACAAGTGAGCACTAGAACCAGAGTCAAGCATCCAACTGGATGTAGAAGAAATCATAAGATTAGATTCTATAATGAGCATACCTCTAGAAGGACCTACCTCCTATTCTTTAGGCTGGCCAAGTAAAGAGGGCAATTCAACTTCCAATGATCATCAGTGTTGCAATGAAAATATTTTTCTGTGTCAGCGGCCTTCTTCTTCAGCTCTACCTTCTTCTTCTTCCCACCATCCATCTTTTGCTTCTTCATGGATTTTTTCTTCTTTTTAAAAGACTTTCTCTTGAAAGAAATCTATTCCACAGTAAGTACTGAGCCTTTAGAGCCCTTCATAAAAGGCTCAGCAGTAACCAGCATATTAATGAGTTCAACCAAGATATTCCAAAGTTTATACATATGATAGTTTATGATGAACTAGCCATACGCATCAGACAAGGACTGTAGAATTATATCAATCTATAGATTCTGAGCTAACTTGACACCGAGCTTCTCAAGCTCTCCTAAGTCCTTAATCATCATTAGATAATGATCTTGGACCAACTGTCCATCATGCATCTGAGCCTTAAACGATATTTTAGTGACTTGATATTTGGCTGCACGACTCTGTTCACCAAACAACTCTTGCAGGTGAGCCAACATTTGATGGCTAGTATTAATATCTTCATGTTGGTGCTGGAGCTCATCAGACATCGAGCCCAATATGTAGTACCTGGCTTTGTTATCTTCATCCATCTACTTCTCGAGAGATGCTCTCTGATCAGTGGATGGATGGGTTGATAAGGTGGGAGGATCCTATTCTAACACATGAGTCAACTTCTCAGAATCCAAAATAATTTTAAAGTTTCGAAGCCAATCCTTGTAGTTGGATCCGATCAATCTATAGGTGTCTAGGATACGGGCTAGTGGGTTGGATGTAGACATCTTCCTATAGAGAGTCAAAGTTTTTAGTTAGATTTTATAATTAGACTAAATTAATTTATTTAAGATTTTATTTTTAAATACATTAGGCTTCCACTATTTACTTGGATCCCTACACTTCCTTGGCAGAGATGCAAAAATCTCCATGATTATTGGTTTCTAGTTGATGGTGCGATCCCACCAACTGACTCACCACCTCACCTAATAGTTATTGGTGATGGGTTAATTGATGAGTGAACAACTCTTTTCCAATGATTCTCTAATCATGGTGCATTCAAACCTAGTCTCTAATTTATGAATCTCACCATGTCCGGAATATTGATCCACTTCTTAGTTAAGTCAAACCCACTATTTGTACGAATTGGATTCATGATTGGATCTCTCACTGTATCCAAAATATTAAGCCCAACCCATCCTCCAATCCATAGCATCCAATGCCTAATAGACATGATTGCATCTTTTCGATGCAACTAAACCACTACATCTAGTCGAGAACAATCATCCCTAAGAAGGGCCCGCTCATCTACAATGGTGGAAGATTTTAGACTTAATATTTTTTTAGGAAGATTTAATTTAGATCTTCTTAAACTTGACTTAGTCATAACAATTATGATTAACCTAGTGATATGGGTTGGCTCGAATTGTTAGCCACCTCAAATCAGAATTAAATCGACATAAATGGCCAGGTAAGTGAGATCGGTGGAAGGGATATGTCATTAACTCAACAAGAATGCATTCAGGTCGAGTAGCCCCCAATTAAAAACCAGTCAGTTGTATCTGCCAAACTTACCTTAGATACCAAATTATCAAATCAGAATCAATTGGATTAGCCAATAATCCAGGTTCGAATCGTGGAGCCAAATTAGATCTTGACTTGATTGAGTCACATCTCAATATGATTCGATCTTGATCCAAACTTAATCCTATTAGGCTGGTCAAATCTAAGCTTTCTTTGATCCCACCTAACCAACTCTTGATTTGGTTTGACCAATCGCTAGACCTATTTGAGCTATCCAAACTTCTAATCCAATTTTATTAATATATCTTAGATCTAAAAATTCATAATTTTTAGATCTAATTAATTGGATAGTCTTAATTCTTAATTAAGTTTTAGATTCATGAATAAAATATGTAATAAAATCCTAGAGTTTTAGGATTTAGGATTTTACAGAAAAATAAGTTTTGATTTCTGATTTAGAAGGAACACACAACATCCCTACACATCATAAGAACACCCCATCCAATGGAAGGAGAGGATCTTTAAATCCTATTTTATTCTTTTGATTAGACAACCACGGAGAACGTCTTAATCAGAATTATAATTTTCTACTACAAAACTAGTTAGATTATATATCACATATAAAAAGATCTAACTAATACATGTATTGCATACATCTCATGTATCATCAATATGCATACTTTTAGATCTAAAATATCATATATTAAATCTAAAAAATAAAATTTTAAATTTGATCATATCAAAATTAGAACTATTCTAGACATCTTATAGAACTATTCTATAAATAGTCTAAGCATGCATCTTTCATATCTCATATGAAATAAAATAAAAATTAAAAATTTTATTTTTTATTTTTTAGATCTGGTTATAATAATTATAACATCAAAAAAATAAAATTTAAATAGATCTAAAATTATATTTAATCAAATTAAATACATGATCATACTAGACTACACATAGAACTGTTCTATACCTAGTCTAGTCATGCATCTCATACATATTAGATCTAAATTATTTAATTTTTTAATTTTCTAATTTTAGATCTAATCACATCTAATGTGACATCTAAAATTTTTTAATATCAGATCATAAATAAATATAAAATTAGATCTAAGATAGATCTGAAGAACTGCTAACCTGACTTTGATATCAATTGAAGAAAAATCTTATTTTTCGGCACAGGATCATTCAGATCTGATTGGATCTGAAGAAATATTTTAAAAATTTTTATTTTAAGATCCTAATCAAATTTGAGACATCTCAAATTTGATCCTTTAAGATCTAATATTAAGATTAAAAATAAAACTAAATCTAATTAATTTCATATCTTGTGTTTTGGGTAATTAGATTATCTTGTGATGATCCTAATCTATCCTTAGGTTCTGGATGGAGCCTTGCACTCGCCTGGCCTCTATCAGTATCCATTCAGGCAGGATTTGGATGTATTCTCCTTTGTAAATCTTTTTTTCAAATATCAGATCTAAATCTAATCTGAAAGTCCTTCAAAAAATTTTTTGAAAGCAGCATATCCGTCTCACGAACACCATAACATAGATGCTGAACTCTTCACAAATTTGATTAGATCTTCTTCTAAGATTTATTTCTAATCTTTGGTACTTAGAAGAAGGGGAGAGAGAGGATCAGAGAGGGCATGGAAGATGGAAGGGGCGACAGCCTTTGGGTGTCAAAATTATTTCTTTCATGAAGAGCTTGGCGTAAGGGTTCTTATACAAAAGCATAGCGCTAAGTTAGAGTCTCTCTTTGACCAAAATCCTCATTTATTCGATCATTGGGACTCCTAGACCTGATATCCAAAAACATCCTCAGATCTCATCTAATTTTGATGCCAAAAATCAATCGGGAAGGTGGTGGCATGAGTAGATAAGGAAGAGTCCACTGTGCCTAGGACTCTTCCCTCAAGAGTTTGATCCAAATTAATCAAACTCTATCATAACTCAGTCTAGGCATCTCCAAAAATCATAAAATTTGGTCCACCCAATGAATGACTTGTGCCCTATCACATATCCAAAAATCAAATCAAAATAAATTTTAAAAAATTTTCTAAAAATCTCTAATTAGGTGACCCTCAATTCTCTTCAAACAAGTCAACTTTTGACCCTAGTCCATTTGCACTATGAATGGATTTAATTTCTATAATTAATCTAACCTAAACTTATTCTAGTCAAATAAAAATAAATCTATTCAAAATATAAAAATGAGTCAAATCAAATTTGACTTAGTTGTGATGAATCAGAAAGATTACAGAAGGAGAAAGTCAGGCTCAATCATGTCCTAGCATGATTACCTTGAACCTGATTGGATCTAATCTAAATCAATCAAGCTGGGTTAGCTTAATTGATGACATCCAGATCTAAGCCCTTATTTGTATCATCTAGTTAGGTTCAATTCTGTATGGTAATTAGACATGTCATGATCTCTATCATCGACATCATTGAAATATCTTTTGATGGACCATAACTTTTCTGATTCATATAATTAGAATGATTGATCATCAAAATCATTCTAATTGCTCTCAAAATCCACTAGTGACACCTAGCATTATATGGTGGCAATCCATCAAAACTGAAAATAAATCTCTTGGTATAATTACCTGTGTGATTGGGTTCTTCTATCTTGAGCTCCGACTAGATTAGGGTTAAGGTGAACTCGTCAAACCCAATGTCTGTCATATGAATTAATCATTCGATTCAAGTCCAATATGAAATAATAATAGAAACTCTTTCTATCATCTTCACTCTACCATGGCCATGGGCTTAAGGACTCAATCTCATGATCATCAAAGGGCTACTTCTCATCTACTGAGGTAGATAGATCTCCTATTAGTGCAATCCAATTCCTACAATGAACATGCTATAGCTAACATACACTTCAAAATTCTGAATGGATGGGAGATCGAGTTATGGTATAGTCAAACATACACCCTCAAGGTGAATTACCGATGCACCTCAGATCAAAGAATCAGACACACCACTGTAGCATTGAGCCAATCATCGACAAGAAGGTAGACTTCCTTATGACTGCTCGAGGTGGTCACGCTCAATGCCCTCATTCTCTAATGAGTACCTGTACTCTCGTTCTGGTGTCTCCACACCATAGACTCAAGACATATCTATCATAAGAAAGTGATCATACACCAACCTTCCAGATCGATCACCATCCTTATGATGATCCTATGGTCGGAAGCTATTTATGAGTTAATTATGAAAATCCATGTCTCAAATTTTTAACTCTTGAAAATATGAATTGTTATTACCATTAACTCAAAGGATGTATCACAGTAACTTTAAATACACACTATGATAGAAAATGATCTTTTTATTAATTTATAGTCAAAATTATAAAATTATCCTTAGAAGTGTATATAAGTGTTTATCCAACCTGACTTCTAGGGTACACATCTAACACCAACTTCGATAATTAGTATCAAAAGTTGAATTTGGTTCAGCAGTATGAATGGATTCATATTGGGGCTACTTAGCCCAGTCAAAATAATTAGTCCAAAATTGATCCAAATCAGGTATAATGCTTCTACTATTAGAAGCAGGGTCATAAGAAGAAGAATTATCTTGCTTTTCTTGATCATAACAGGCTGAACAAGAGAAAGAAGCAAGAGTTGCTTATCAAGGATGTTATATGATAACACCTTAAAATTTTTCTATACATAATTTTACTAGCTGGGTATTGGATACTGGTAGTCCTATGCAATTTATTTCAAGAACTTTAGGTAAGTGGAATGTTTGAAAATGATAAGAGATTCCTAAACATCAGGGAAGAAAGTCTTGTTCCATTCCTAGCTTTAGATATTGTCAAGCTTATTTTCAAAAAGATGTCATTTTGAGTGAATCTCACCGTTGTCCATCGTTTATGATAAATGTGATCTTTGTTGACTTTTTGGTCAGAGATGATTATCATTTATCAATAAAGAGGATTATTATGATATTATTATGAATAATGTTACAATAATAAATGGATAATAAAGAAATAATATTTAATATTTATATAGCTTATTAAGTGTAATGTACATATTTAATAAACATCCAAGTTAGATTATGTCATGGATGTCTATTTTTGGCATTATAGGATTAATCATCTTGACAAGAACAGGATAAATGGATTAGCTTGAGAGAAAAATCTCGACATCAATGATTATGAATCATTGATAGCCTGTGAGTTTTGTCTTCTTGGGAAGATGACAAAGTCACCTTTTAATGAAAAAGGCGAAGAAGCCGATAAAGTTCTTAGTCTCATACATAGTGATGTATATGGACCTATGAACTTAAGTGCCAAAGAAAGATATTAATATTTCATTACAGACGATCTATCTGGGCATAGGTGCATCTAGCTTGAATCATTTAAAATATTCAAATGATTCAATAATAAAATATAAAAATAAACTAAAAATAATATTGGAACTCTTTGATCAGATCGAAGAGGCAAAAACTTATCTAGTAAGTTTGTGACATATCTAGAAGAGAATTGGATTCTTTCTCAGTAAATTTTTTTTCAAAACACAATGCATCTAAAAGAAAAAATTGAACTTTATTAGACATGGTTCAATCCACAATAGGGTTCACTTGTCTCCTATTTTAGGGTTGTGCTGTTGTGACTACTTGTTTTACTCTAAAAATATATTGAGTAAATCTACTATAAATCTCTATGTAGGATATGGATTGGACGTAGACCTAGACTCTCTCATCTTCAGGTTTGGAGTTGATTGGCCTATGTCAAAGGTTTGCATACAAATAAACTTGGGTTCTAGTCTAATAGGTATTTGAGGGTTATTAATTCTACCATATTGAAGAACATAAGATATTCATCAGCAGAAGGACATTTCTTTTGAAAAGGAGTTTCTTAGAGAATGAACTAATGCCTGTCAAGTTGAAATTGAAAAAGTTTGATTGGTAGAAAATGAACCGACATAATCCAGTAAATTTATAGAACCAAATTTGAACAGATCAAATTCGGAGCTCACTAAAGTGACACCTTTAAGGAGGTCCGATAAAGTACCACATTAGCCGAACAGATACTTCAGTGTCTTGGTCCAGGATAGCAATCCTATTGAGCTCGATGAGAATAATAAGGATCCAATCATCTATAAGGATGCAATGTAGTGGTCTGACTCTGAGAAGTAGCTTAGAGTTACATAATCCAAATTAAAGTTCATGAAAATCAATATTGTGTGGACACTATATGATTCACTTGATGGGATAAAACCCATTGGATGTGAATGGATTTTCAAAAGGATCAAAGTAGTGCAGATGGGAAGGTAAAGACCTGTAAAACCCGTTTGGCCATTATCTTAGTTTTGGAACATATGTTTTGAACGTATATCTTTGTTATGAATAAAGATAAATCCTATATTTTTAAGTGGACAAAATATTCTATAGTATTATTTCTTGTATTGTCTGTGGATGAAGTTCTCTTAATCGAGAATGGCATTCCAGCATTGCAAGAAATAAAGATTTGGCTATCATCTAATTTCTTCATATTAAAAATCAGATATGGTATACTTACTAATGGTAGTGAGTAGATACTAGTCTAATCTAAGTGAGAATCACTGAAAGACTATATAGACAATCCTCATGTATTAGGAAAATACTAAGATCCAGTGACTCAAATATGGATATACTGACTTAAAACTTGTGGATATTTTGATTCCAATTTTTAGTCAGATCAAGATGACAACAAGAGAGTGTCAGGTCATACCCTAACTACAGGAGCAATCTGTTGGAAAGGTTTCAAGCAGGATACTATAGCTTATTCTGTTAGTGATATAGTGTAGATCGGGGCATATGATGCTGCCATGTAAGCTGTGTAGTAGCTAAGGTTCATTAGTAGGTTAGGAGAGGCATCCTCCACCAATGGTCCAGTCCTATCATAGCACTGGAGCCATAGCTCAGGCTAAAGAACCAAAGAACTAGCATATTCTATATTGCTATCATCTTTGATTTTAGATCAAGGTGATGTCAATTTTTGGAAAATTGATGAAAAAGGAGAACTTGACTGACCCACTTGCTAAGGCCTCAAAAATAAGGAGTTCTACAAACTCAAGTGAAAGATAGGATATTTGATATCATTCTAATTGGCTTTAGTTAAAGTAGGAGTCATTGAAAAATGTATTCTAAAGCCAATCATCTAAGTCATAGATGATTGGAATTAGTATATAAATTATCTAATAATAGTTATTTAGCTGGTTCATCATAAAAGTTCTATCTTTCTTAAATGAACTTTCAAATTATGATGAAATCCTTAGAACCATAATTAATCGATAAAAAAGAATTTATTGAATGGCTCTTAAATTATTTATGATCAAATGTTAAATTATTAATAAGGATGATAACTTATCGAGTATAGATCATTGTATATCATATGCATTGCTTATCCTCATAACCAAGTGGTGTGAAGACACTGGTATCACATCCAGATGAGATGTAGGAGTATATCTATACTGAACATGACCAATGTAGGACTCTACCATCAAGAGTAGCTAGCTAAGGCCAATGGGTATAAATGTCCCTCTGACCTAAGATCACTATGGTGACTTGTAAGCAACTCACTATACTTTGGTGCCGAACTGTCTATATTTTTAATATAGATTCAAAAAAATTTTGGGTACAGTCAAGTACTTATGAAGTCAATGTATGAGTCAAGATGGAATTGCCCACTCTTGATTAGCTTCGGGAAGAGAATGACTCATTGTGTTTTAATTCAGTAAAATCTAGGCTAGGATAATCCTCATGAGGAGTTACGAGATTTGCAAAATTTTGAGATATAATAGAGATGACTTGTATGAGTGTTGATAGCGTACTTGAAGTCATCTTGAGTATTATTGGTCAAAGAGATGAATTATACGGTAACCATGGGCTAGGATTCTAAGAATGTTGCTTTGCATATATTCGATCTATCCGAACGTCGAGAACCATTGCTAGATGATTACTTTAATTGGTATGGAAATTGGTTCCTATGCTACCGACTTAGGTTCGAATCTATAGGATCATACATATAAGAGGTTGTAACTTAATCAGATGGTTAATCGATGATTGAGAATTATTCTAAGATCAAACTATTAATATGATTGATGTTTGACCTAATGCTAGTGTTGCAAGAGGATCGATTAGTAATTGAATGGCTAATTGGCTCAATTTGATTGAGCAATCGGGCTGAGATCAAGTCTAATTAAATTAGATTTAATTAGAATTAATTTAGACTTAATTAGATTAAATTTAATTAGTTTATTTGATAAGCTAATTGCAAGAAAAAAATAATTTCTAGTTGGACTAGGATTTGAGTGCACCAAATTTTTAATTGAGTTAGGATTTAAATCAGATTTAAATATGGTCTAAATCCAACTTAATTAGATTTTTAGTTAGACTAGGATCATCCATAATTAGGCTGGCACTAAGCTTACTTTAATTGGGTTAAAAATTTATTTGACCTAGTCAACACATGGGAATCCTAGTCCCTATTTCCTTCCTTGCAAAAATAATCTCCACACCCACTTATTTTTGTTTCTAGATTTTTTCTATGATTTCCATGCCTAAGATTGATTTCCCATGCCCCATATCTGATTTAATTTGAATCAAATCTAATTTGGTTCTGTTGGGGATAAACTCGCTCCTACCGAAGTTCGGCTGGATGCTTGATCGTGGAAAGATCCCATCTGGCAGTAGCCTCCATGGTTAATCCTCGAACTTCTCCAATAGTTGAACTCCTCCTGGACTTCTCCTTCAGCCAAACTCCTCCAACGATCGAACTCCTTCTAGATTTCTCCTTCAGCCAGACTCCTCCCATAGTTAAACTTCTCCCAAACTTCTCCTTCAACCAGACTCCTCTCCCAATCGGACTCCTCCAACAATCGAACTCCTTTCGAATTTCTCCTTTAGACGGACTCCTCCAAATAGCTAAACTCCCTCCAAACTCCATCCAACAGATCCAGAGGACCTTAGCACTCATCCTCGATATAGCCAAAAGAATTGTAAATCTCTCCCATCTGAGCTTCGATCGTTGGATCCCGATGGGCTCGTACATCGTGACAACAAACACTATCCCCCATAACAAACTCCACGTGGCTCTGAACGGCCCACTATCGGACGATTATGGCTGTCCCTATCAGTTTGTTATAGACTTCATCTATATAAGAGATCCTCTAGATATACTTTCTTAAAGAAGCTCTCCTTCTCTCCCTTAAAACTCTGATAGAATCTCTCTACATATTCCATTTCTGTAGGCCGAAAGAGCTGACTTGATCGTTGGAGGATCTTACGGGAGCCACCACCCTAGAATCCGGATGAGACTTATTTTGTAGGTCCTGATGGTGATCTCATCCTCTCCAAATCCAGCTTCGACTCCAGTGATGGCTAAATTTTGCAACAACGGGATTGACGCTAGAGGAAGGGATGTCAAGTTATTAAGGTTTTCTTATTCTTGAAGAAATACGTGGCGGAGATCCCTCTTCATCCCAGCTAGAGTCCTACTTTTCCTCTTGACCTCTCAAGGATGCCCCCCAGGAAGGCTTCAACTTGATGGTTAACCACCTCTGTGGTCAGATCTCATCCAGATCTTTTTGCCCTTGTTTCGTCTCCTGCATCTCAAGCCCCACCGCCTACGATGGTGGACATGGTGTAGTTCGACCTGCTGGTCTAGCAGGTCCATGGCTTCACTGAAGTAGTGCAGGCCATGCGGCAGCAGCAACCATCTCCGGTGCCATCTCGATCGGAGCAGGTTTCTCGGGAGCCAGAGAATCTGGTCTGGTGACGGTCGACTTGGGTTAGTCGATCGACAACCCCCAAAAGAGAAGCAGAGGGTGGAGAGCCCTTGCTCGAACCATGACTCAACCTTGGGGGGAGCTTTGCCTCCATTCTAATAGAAAACCCTAGAGATCAATGACAGTGAAGATCACCTAGTTCAAAAGCTATAGGAAAATGAGTCGATGAATCGAAGAACTCCATCATGCTTCCTCCTCTCACGGTAATAATATTTGCACTAACCCTCCTTTTTCTTAGAAGCTTATACAGGAGCAAATCCCATCGAACTTCAAGCTCCCTCAGTTTGAGAGTTATGATGGGACCATCGATCCGATTGACCATCTGAAGGTCTTTCAGATAATGATGCTACTCCATGGCATACTAGACACCATTTTGTACCGGACTTTCCCACCCACCCTCAAGGGAGCCATCAGGAAATGGTACTCGACTCTTAAGTTGGGTACCATCTTTTCCTTCGATCAAACGAGCCATCAGTTTGTGGCTTATTTCGTTAACAGCCGAGGTCCCCGCCAAGGTTTGGATTCTCTGATGAATATCATGTTAGATAGGTGTTTCTTAGAAGCCAGATTGGCTGACACTTGTAATATACTTCTAAGAGCAAAATTATAATTTTAACTATAAATAATAAAATGGGTTATTATCTATCATAGTGTGTATTTGAAAGTGCCTATGATACATCCCTTGAGTTAATAGTAATGATAGTTCATATTTTCAAGAGTTAAAAATTTAAGACATCAATTTTTATTATTAACTCATAAAATGCTCCCGACCGTAGGATCATCATGAGGATGGTGATTGATCTGGAAGGTTGGTGTATGACCGCTTCTTTTGGATTGATGAGTCTTGAGTCTACGGTATAGAGATACCAAAGTAAGAGTATAGGTACTAATTAGAGAATAAGGGCACTGAGCGTGACCACCTCGAGCAGTCATGAGGAAGTCTACCTTCTCGTTGATGACTGGCTCGAAGCTACAGTAGTGTGTCTAGTTCTTTGACCTGAGGTGCATCGATAATTCACCTTAAGGATGTTATAGTTTGACTATACCATAACTCGATCTTCTAGCCATTCAGAATTCTGAGGTGTATGTAGGCTACAGTATGTTCATTGTAGGAATTGAATTGCACCAATAGGAGATCTATCTACCTCAGTAGATGACAAGTAGCCCTATGATAATCATGAGAATCAAGTCCATAAGTCCATGGCCATGGTAGAGTGAAATAATAGAAAGAGTTTCTATTAGGGTTTTCACATTGGACTTGAATTGAATGATTAATTCATATGAGGGATATTAGGATTTGATGAGATCACCTTAACCCTAATCCGATCAGGGCTTAAAATAGAGAAACTTAATCACATAGGTAACTACATCGAGAGATTCGCTTTCAATTCTGATGGATTGCCATGATATACTGCTAGGTGACACTGATGGATTTTGGGAGCAATTAGAATGATTAGGATGATCGATCATACTAGTTGTCGGAATCAGAAAAGTTCTGATCTATTGGAAGATGTTTTGATGATGTCGATGATAAAGATCATGACATATCCTATTACCATATGAAACTGAACCTAACTAGATCACACAAACAAAGATTTGGATTTGGATATCATCAATTGAATTAACTCAGTTCAATTGATTTGAATAAGATTCAATTAGGTTCAAAAAAATAACGCTAGCACACGATTGAGCCTAATGTTCTTCTTTAACAATCATTAAAGCTTGTCTCGACTAAGCCAAATATGTTTGGGCTCACTCAGGAACCTTTACTTGGTCTAACTAGAGCTTTGCCAGGTCAGAAAAGGACTATCTTAATTTATGAGATGAATTTGAGACAGCACCTATCATTTTTTGTCACCTACTAAATCTTATCTTCAAACATTGGTCAAATGTTAACCCTGGATACTTATACATCTATCCATGTGTCATGCACCCATAAAAGAGAACCTGAGGACTTTCCCCTTGCTAAAAAGTAGATAGAAAGGGGGTGTATGCCTAGGGAGGCATGCGCTCCATGAGGATAAAATATGGAGTCCCATACAGATGGGACTCCAGTTGCTTCAGGGAATTAAATTAGGTGGCACCAAGAAGACTTGTTTGACCCAGTCTTGGTGCCACCTAAGGAGAGTTTTGAGGGTCTCTAATTTGATTGGATTAGATGATGTCATCCCACCAATCAGATTTAGATCTGATTGCATAAAGGGCCGTGATTGGCCAGGATAATATGCCACTACATGGCGCAGCAGGGTCTATATAAACCTTATCTATGCCTAGAATTTAATTCTTCTACCTTTAGCCCATGCCACATAGCCCCTCTCCCTCCTTCTTCATGCCACCCTCTGGTCATCTCTCTCCTCTCCATGCCCAAGGGATGTTGGGCACGAATAAGGTACGATCCAAGCAAGTGAAAGGCATCAGGAAAGGAAAAAGGCAGCACTACTGCAAGAGACTACGACTGTTCTTCAAAAGTCATTTTGAAGACCTTCAAGATTAAATCTAGATCTAATTTTTAAAGGATTGATTTAGAAGGAGATCTTCAGATCCTGTTCGAGTGGATACCGATAGAGGTCAGGCACCTACGTGGCTACATCCAGAACCTCAGGCAAACATCAGGATCATCATAGGATAATTGGATTATCCAAAATAAAGATATTATTAAATTAGATTTAATTTTTATCTTTATTTTTATTTTATTATTAGATCAATAAGATTAGATCTGAGAAGTCTCATATCTGGTTAGGATCTTAGAGAAATTTTTTTTTGAAATATCCCTCCTAATCAAATCATATCTGAACGAATCTAATCCAAAAAATAGATTTTTTTCTTCAACTGGTATTAGAGCCAGGTTCCATAATTTATTAGATATGATTTTAATTTATTTTTGAATTGATAATTAGATGATTTTAGATGTCACATTAGACATGATTAGATCTGAAATCAAAAAATTAAAAATTAAATAATCTAGATCTAAGATGTATGAGATGCATGACTAGACTAGGAATAGAATTATTCTACGTGTAGTCTAGCATGATCATAATTTTAATTTAATTAATTATAATTTTTAGATCTATTTATTTATTATTTTTTGATATTATAAATATTATAATTAAATATAAAAAATAAAAAATAAATTTATTTAATTTGTTCATATGAGATATGATAGATGCATGTTTAGACTAGTTATAGAATAGTTCTATAAAATTTTTTAGAATAAATTTTAATTTGATATGATCAAATTTAAATCTTATTTTTTAGATATTTATGAGATAATTTAGATCTAAAAATATGCATGATATGATACATGAGATGTATGCAAAACATATTTTTAGTTAGATTAATTTTTATATATGTAGATATATGATGTAGATCTAACTAGTTTTGTAGATCTATCATGTTTCTGATTAAGACGTTCCCCTTAGTCATCTGGTCATAAGAATGAAGTAGGGTTTAAAGATCCTCTCCTCCCATTCGATGGGGTGTTCTTATGGTGTATAGGGGTGCTGTGTGTTCAATCTTAATCAAAGATCAAAATTTATTTTTTGCAAAATCCTAGATCCTAAAATCCTAGAATTTTATATACATGTTTTATTTATGAACCCTAAACTTAATTAAGAATTAAGATTATGAAATATATTTGATCTAAAATTGAGAATTTTTAGATCTAAGATATATTCCTAAAATTGGATTTGGGCTTGGGTAGCTCAATTAGGTCTAGCGGTTGATCAAACCGAATCAAGAGTTGGTTAGGTGAGATCAAGAGTACTTAAATTGATCAACCTAATAGGATTAAGTCTAGATCAAGGTCGAGTCACATGAGTGATCGATCAAGTTAAGACCTAATTAGGCTCAGTGGTTAGAGTCTGGATTGTAGGCTAATCCAATTAGTTCTGGCTCAACAATTTGGTGTTTAAGGTAAGTTTGGCAGATACGATCGACTGATTTTTAATTGGGTACTACTCGATTCGAATGCATTCTTATCGAGTTAACGGCATATCCCTTCCACCGATCTTACTTACCTGGCCATATTTATCAGCCCAGTCCTGATCTAAGGTGGCTAACAATACGAGCTAACCCATGCCACTAGGTTAGTCATAATGGTTATAGCTATGTCAAGTCAAGTTTAAAAAGACCTAAATCAAATCTTCCTAAGAAAAGATTAAGTCTAAGGTCTTCCACAATTGTAGATGTGCGGGCTCTTTTCAGGGTTTATTATTCTCGACTGATCACAGTGGTTCAGTTGCACCAGAAAGATGCAATCATGTCTATTAGGCATTGGATGCTATGGGCTCGAGGATGGATCGGACTCAATATTTTGGATATGGTGAGAGATCCAATTAGAAATTCAATCTATGCAAATGGTGGATCTGACTTAACAAAGGAGTGGATCAATATTCTAATCACAGTGAGATTCATGAATTAGAGACCAAGTCTGGGAGCACCGTGATTAGAGAATCACTGGATAAGAGTTGTTCACTCATTGGCTAACCCATCACCAATAACTATTAGGTGAGGTGATGAGTCAGTTGGTGGGACTACTCCATCCACTAGAAATCAGCAATCGTGAAGATTTTCGCATCTCTATAGAGGAAGTGTAGGGATCCAAAAAAATAGTGAAACCTAATTTATTTAAAAATTAAATCTCTAAATAAATTGGTCAAGTCCAATTACAAAATCTAACTAAAAATTTTGACTCTCTATAGGAAAAAAAAAATATCAACATCCAACCCACTAGCCTATATCTTGGACACCCATAGACTGATCGAAACTAATTACAAGGATTGGCTTTAAAACTTCAAAATTATTTTGGATTTTGAGAAGTTGACTCATATATTGGACTAGGATCCTCCCACCTTACCAGCTCGTTCGTCCGCTGAACAGAGACAATCTCTTCATAAAAAGATGGATGAAGATAATAAGGCTAGATACTACATGTTGGGCTCAATATTTGATGAGCTTCAGTGCCAATATGAAGATATCAAGACTGCCCGCCAAATATTGGCTCACCTGCAAGAGTTGTTTGGTGAACAGAGTCACGCAGCCAAATATCAGATCACTAAATGACTATTTAAGGCTAAAATGCATGATGGGCAGTTAGTCCAAGATCACTGTCTGATGATGATCAAGGACTTGGAAGAGCCTGAGAAGTTTGGAGTGAAGTTAGATCGAGATCTACAAAATAATATAATTCTATAATCCTTGTCTGATGCATATGAGCAGTTCATCATGAACTACCATATGCATAAACTTCAGAATACTCTGAACGAGCTTATGAATATGCTGGTTATTGCTGAGCTTTCTATGAAAGATTCTAAATGCTCAGTACTTGCTATGGAACGGACTTCTTCCAAGAAAAAATTTTTTGGAAAGAAGAAGTTTGTGAAAAAGCAGAAGGTGGAAGGTGAAAAGAAAATGAAGGCAAAGCTAAAGAAGAAAGTTGCTGACAAAGAAAAGTATTTTCATTATAATATTGACGGTCACTGAAAGTAGAACTATCCTACATACCTAGCCACCTTGAAGAATAAAAAGGAGACAGCTCCTTCGGAGGTATGCTCGTTATTGAATCTAACCTTATGATTTCTTCTGCATCAAGTTGGGTGCTTGACTCTAGTTCTAGTGCTCATTTGTGCACTTTCATGTAGGATCTTGAGGATAGCAGGAGGCTGAGGGATGGTGAGATGATCCTACGCATCAAAAATGGAGCAAGGGTTGCTACTGTGGCTGTGGAAACCTATCCTCTTTGACTACCATCTGGCTTAGATTTAGTACTTAGAAATTATTATTATGTGCCTGCTGCAAATAGGAATTTGATTTCTGTTTCATGTTTAGTACAAGAAGGCTATGTAATTAGTTTTCTTAAGGACCATTGTAATATTCTTTATGAAAGAAATAGAATTACAAGTGGTTTCCTTATTAACTATCTCTACTAGTTACATATTGATGTATCTATCTTTAATATCGAGTAAAATGTGAATGCCATAAGATCAAAATGACTCAGGGATAGTCCAAATGATAGGTATCTATGGCTCCTAAGGCTAGGTCATATAGTAAAAGATATGATTAACAAATTAAAAAAATTAGACTATTGAGTTTGTTGACTTTTGAGTCATATCCAATTTGTGAATCATGTCTTCATGGCAAAATGACTAAGCTCTTTTTTGTAGAACATAGGGAAAGGGCTACGGAACTACTTGCCCTAGTACATACTGATATGTGCGGTCCATTTGATGTACCAGTTAGAGGCAACTTTGACTACTTCATAACCTTTATCGATGATTTATCTTGATATGGGTATATGTATCTTATGAGACACAAGTCTAAAGCCTTTGAAAAGTTTAAGAAATTCAGACATGAAGTTGAAAAGCAAACTAAAAAACCCATTAAGATTCTTCGATCAGATCGAGGAGGTGAATACCTTAGTCGAAAATTCTTAGACTATCTCAAGTAAAATGGTATAGTCTCTAAATGGACTCCACCTGGAACACCTCAACTCAATGGGATTTCAGAACGGAGGAACCGAATCCTATTAGATATGGTCCGATTCATGATGAGCTTCACAGACCTTCCTAATTTTCTTTAGAGACATAGTCTATTAACTGCTATATATTTACTAAATAGGATTTTCTCTAAAACCATTCCTACCACATCGTATGAGATATAGCATGGTAAGAAACTAAGTCTGAGTCGTCTTAGAATTTGGGGTTGTCCGGCTCACGTCAAAAGACAACAAGTGGACAAGTTAGATTATAGGTTCTTTAGAGCTCAATTTATAGGATATCCTAAAGAG
This sequence comes from Cocos nucifera, assembly GCA_006176705.1. Classification (NCBI taxonomy): domain Eukaryota; kingdom Viridiplantae; phylum Streptophyta; class Magnoliopsida; order Arecales; family Arecaceae; genus Cocos; species Cocos nucifera. Next base: position 75,742 of record QRFJ01001755.1, read on the forward strand.
CCATTAGGATATTATTTCTATATTCCAGAAGACTACAATGTGATTGTGAGTCGGCATGCCATCTTTCTTGAAAAATAGTTTATTCTAGATGGTGGCATTGGAAAGTAGATTAAGCTCGAGGAGAAAATCTCATAAAAGCAACGAGCTAAGGATCCTATGGAACTAAATCAGGTTGAGCAAACACAATCACTACCTCCTCCACCTCGTAGATCGAAAAGGGTTTCCCATCCCCTTAAGAGGTACTTAGGTACTATTTCAGAGAAAGTAGAGAAAATGTTCCTCATAGGTAATGGGGTTCATGTTGATGATCCCAAAATCTATGATGAGGCAATAATGGATATCGACTCTGAGAAATGAATAGAGGCAATGAAGTCAGAAATTGACTCGATGTACTCAAACCAAGCCTGAACCTTGGTAGATCCATCAGAAGGAATAATACCTATTAGGTGTAAATGGATCTATAAGAGAAAGATTGGTGCAGATGGGAATATGGAGACATTCAAAGCTAGATTAGTGGCAAAAGGATATAGTCAGCGTGAAGGAATTGACTATCAGGATATCTTTTCACCAATAGCCATGCTAAAATCAATTCGCACATTGCTTGCTATTGTAGCCTATTTTGATTATGAAATATGGCAAATGGACATGAAAACGACGTTCTTAAATGGATACCTTGAGGAAGATATCTATATGGAATAGCCACTAGGTTTCACATCCAATGATATTGATCATAAAGTATGCAAGCTATAAAGGTCCATATATGGACTTAAGCAAGCATCTCGAAGTTGGAATACTCATTTTAATAATGTGATCAAATTATTGAATTTCATCAAGAATGAGGAGAAACCATGTGTTTTCAAAAAAATCAGTGGGAGCGCTATTATCTTCCTCGTACTGTACGTGGATGATATCCTCCTTATTGAAAAAGATATTTTTATGTTGACCATAGTTAAAATGTGGTTATCTAAAGAATTCTCCATGAAAGACCTAGGAGAAGAATTCTTTATTCTAGAAATTAAGGTTTATAGAGATAAACCAAATAGGATGCTAGGTCTTTCACAAAAAATGTACATAGAGGAAATGCTAAAGAGGTTTAGCATGGAAAACTTCAAGAGGGGATTGGTACCCTTCAGACATGGCATTCATCTCTCCAAGAAAATGTATCCCAACACACCTGAGGAGATTTAATGCATGAACAAGATCCCTTATGCTTCAGCAATAGGGAGCCTCATGTATGCCATGTTATGTACATGACCTGATATAGCCCATGCTGTGAGTGTCATGAGTAGATATCAGTCGAATCTAGGTGAAGAACACTGACTTCTGTGAAATATATCCTTAAGTACTTAAGAAGAACTAAGGATATGATGTTGGTTTTTAGTAATGGAGAACTCCAAGTCCAGGGATATATAGACTCAAATTTTTTGTCCGATATAGATGATCAAAAGTCAACATCTGGGAGTCTGTTTGTGTTAATGGTGGTGCTATCAGTTGGAAGAGTTTCAAGCAGATAGTGATAGTAGATTCCACCATGGAAGCAGAGTACATTGCTGCTTCAGAAGCTGGGAAGGAGGCATTCTAGTATAAGAAGTTCACTACAAAGATCAGAGTGATGCCATCGAATGCCATTCCTCTGTATTGCAACAATAATGGTGCCATAGCCCTTGCTAAGGAGCTGAGGTCTTACTAAAATTTTAAGCACATCGAGCGGCGATACCACCTCATCCGTGATTATCTTGAGAAAGATTACGTCGAGGTTAAGAGAGTCAACTCCACAGACAATATGGCAGACCCACTTACAAAGTCGTTAGGCCAATGGAAGATTGAAGCCCATCTTGAGAAGATTGGACTTAGATTTGTAGTTAATTGGCTTTAAGTCAAGTGGGAGTTTGTTAGATATGTGTGCCCTAGAAGTCAGATTGGCTGACACTTGTAATACACTTCTAAGGACAAAATTATAATTTTAACTATAAATAATAAAATGAATTATTTTCTATCACAGTGTGTATTTGAAGTGTTTGTGATACATGCCTTGAGTTAATGGTAATGATAGTTCATATTTTCAAAAGTTGAAAATTTAAGACTTGAATTTTCATTATTAACTCATAAAATACTCCCGACCATAAGATCATCATGAAGATGGTGATTGATCCGTAAGATTGATGTACGATCGCTTTTTTTGGATAGATGAGTCTTGAGTTTATGGTGTAGAGATACCGGAGTGAGAGTATAGATATTCATTAGAGAATGAGGGCACTGAGCATAACCACCTCGAGCAGTCATGAGGAAGTCTACCTTCTCATCGATGACTGGCTCGAAGCTGTAGTAGTGTATCTAGTTTTTTGACTTGAGGTGCATAGGTAGTTCACCTTGAGGGTGTTATAGTTTGACTACACCATAATCTGATCTTCTAGTCATCCAAAATCCTGAGGTGTATGTTGGCTATAGCATGTTCATTGTAGGAATTGGATTGCACCAATAGGAGATCTATCTACCTCGATAGATGAGAAGTAGCCTTATGATGATCATGAGAATCAAGTCCATAAGCCCATGGCCATGCAGAGCAAAATAATAGAAAGAGTTATTATTAGGGTTTTCACATTAGACTTGAATCGAATGATTAATTCATATGATGGATATTAGGATTTGATGAGATCACCTTAACCCTAATCCAATCAGGGCTCAAGATAGAAGAACATAATCACATAGGTAACTACACTGAGTGGTTCACTTTTAGTTTTGATGGGTTGCCATTATATGTTGCTAGGTATCACTGGTGAATTTTGGGAGCAATTAGAATGATTTGGATGATCAATCATACTAGTTGTCCGAATCAAAAAAGTTCTAATCCATCGGAAGGTGTTTTAATGATGTCGATGATAGAGATAATGACGTATCCTATTACCATATAGAACTGAACATAACCAAATCACACAAACAAGGGTTTGGATCTGGATATCATCAATTAGATTAACCCGGTTCAATTGATTTGAATAAGATTCAATTAGGTTCAAGAAAATCATGCTAGCACACGATTGAGCCTAATGTTCTCCTTTAACAATCATTAAAGCTTATCTCGACTAAGCCAAATGTGTTTGGACTCACTCAGGAATCTTTACTTGGTCTGACTAGAGCTTGTTCAGGTCAAAAAAGGGTTGTCTTAATTTTTGAGATAAATTTGAGATAACACCTACCATTTTCCATCACCTACTAAATTTAGTCTTTGGACATTGGTCAAATGTTGACCCTGGACACTTATACATCTGCCCATATGTCATGCACCCATACGAGAGAACCTGGGGACTTGTCCCCTTGCTAAAAAGTAGATAGAAAGGGGTCGCATGCCTAGGGAGGCGTGCACCCCATGAGGATAAAATATGGAGTCCCATACAGATGGGATTCCAGTTGCTTCAGGAAATTAAATTAGGTGGCGCCAAGAAGACTTGTTTGACCCAATCTTGGCACCACCTAAGGAGAGTTTTGAGGGTCTCTAATCTAATTGGATCAAATGATGTCATTCCACCAATCAGATTTAGATCTGATTGCACAAAGGGCCATGATTGGCCAGGATGATGTGGCTTTTGGGAATATGCACTCTTTCCACATGGATCGGCATGACCGTCGATGATTAACCAAGCAATCAAGGAAGTACTTCTTAGAGATCTATGAAAGTATGATCAAATAAATTAAGAAATAGAGAAGAAGAGAAAAAAAGATTTTTGGAAGAAAAGAGCTTTCATTCAGTATATTTCAGCACTCTCTTACAACCTTGACCTATTTCTAGTATATATATTTTACAAATGGTCAAGCCCAAGCTTACAAAAAAACTTTCCAAATCCAAACAACCCACGTACACAAAATAATAACCCGCAAAAATTAAGTCGGCCCAGTTTCAGACTGAGCTGACCCAGTTGTGTGCTGTGCCAACAGCCCAAAAATGCTGCTCTCTGTCTAAATTTTCCTCTGAGACCCAGCCGACCCAATCCTGGACTGAGCCGACCTAGTTCCCAACTAAGCTGGCTCAGTCTCAGAATGAGCCAGCCCAGTTTCTGAACTTTATAATTGAGATTGATTCTTCTTTCGACTTGCTTCCATCTTCCCATGACCTGTCTTCTCATATTTTCAAGACTTGTGAGTGCCACTTCTAAGCTCACATTCTCCACCTTGGTACTTCCAAGTCCTTGTAAACTCATCTCTTCTTAATAGACCCATCCGTGCCATACATCTCTGAAAGCTGTCTCCGGAGAGTACCTTCATGAGTGCATCAGACTGATTCTCCTTGGTATGGACCTTCATCAGTTTCACTTCATCTTCCTCCATCAGCTTTCTGATCCTGTGGTACCTCACATTTATATGCTTTGTGCATGCATGATAGACTGAGTTCTATGCCAACAACAGAGCACTCCGACTATCACTGAATAGTATAATCTTGCTCTGCTCCACCCCTAACTCATCAATCAGCCTCCTAAGCCAAAGAGCTTTCTTTGTAGCCTCCGTTATCCCAATATATTCGACCTCTATGGTAGATAAGGCCATGATTGGCTGAAGGGTTGACCTCCAAGACATCGATCCACCATATATGCAAAAATGGTATTCAGTAGTAGACCTCTTTGTATCAAGATCACCAGCATAATTTGCATCAACAAATCCTTCCAAAGAACCTGAACCTTCACACATCTTCATAGATTGTTCTCCAAATCCTCCCGGCTGCCCACCAAACACCAAATCATAATCCCTTGTTCCATGCAGATATCTCAATATCCATTTCAATGCTTTTTAGTGTTCCTTCCCAGGGTTAGCCATGTATCTACTATACATGCTCACAGCATGTGCTTTATTTGGTCTATAGCATACCATAGTGTACATCACACTGTCTATAGCATTTACATAAGAAACTCATTCCATGTACTCTCTCTCCTCTTCTGACTGGAGGCACTGTAACTTGGAGAGAGACATCTGACTCGATAATGGCATCTCTGCAGGCTTGGCCTTCTCCATTCCAAACCTCTCCAGAACCTTCTGAACATACTTTTCTTATGACAAATGGAGCACTCCTTTGCACCTATCTCTACAAATCTTCATTCCAAGGATTTTCTCAGCTGGATCCAAATCTTTCATCTCAAATTTAGATGATAATGCTCTTTTCAACCTTTTCACAGCATCTATACTTCTACTGGCTATGAGCATATCATTTACATATAATAATAGGTATAGAACATCCTTCTCATCTACATTCTTGACGTAGATACAACAATCATGTTCACATCTGCTGAAACCCAGGCTCAAGATAAAGCTATCAAACCTTTGATACCACTGACGAGGAGATTATTTCAAGTCATACAAAGACTTTCTAAGTAAACACAACTTTTCTTGCTATCCCATCTCCATGAAATCATCTGGCTACTTCATGTAGATTCTTTCCTCCAAAATCCTATGAAGGAATGCCATCTTCACGTCCATCTATTCTAATTCCATGTTATGTTGTGCCACCAGTGATAACAAAACTCGAATAAATGTATGACGCACCATAGAAAAAAATTTTTTTGTGTAGTCAATCTCTTCTCTTTGTGAGTATCCCTTTGCTACCAGCCTTGTTTTGAATCTAACTCCACCTTGTTCTGAAGGTGCTTCTTTCTTTTTGAACAACCACTTTGAGCCAATAGGTCGAGCACCCTCTGAAAGATCCACCAGCTATCATGTCTGATTCTTCTTAAGTGATTCCATCTCCTCTATCATGGCCTGCATCCATGAATCATGATCCTCACTCTCCATGGCCTCTGCATAATTCTCTAGATCTTCATTAGCAGTGATGAGTGCATAGGAGATAACCTCATCAATGCCATATCTAACCAATCTCCTAATAGTATGCTGGGGCTTGTGCAAAGCCACTCCCACTGGCACATCTCTACCTAATGTCTGTGGTTGCTCCTGCACATCTGTCTGAACTGCTGAACCTCCATGATGATTTTCAATCTGAGACAATACTTTTCTGCCCAGCCCAACCTCAATAAAAACACTCCTATAAGTGGATGTAACCTGCATGCCATCATTCTCTGACTGGCCACTGCTGTTCACCTTTATTTCCCTAGTTCCATCTATCCTAGACCTCCTCAAGATGCTCTTCTTATCAAAGATAACATTCCTGCTGATCACTGACTTCTATGCCCGAGAGTCCCACAGTAGGTACCCTTTGATTCCTTGTGGATATTCTATGAATGTCATCTTTTGAGATTTCGGATCCAATTTGCTCCTCTCGATTGCCTCCACATGTGCATAGGCTGTGCAACCGAAGACTTTCAGATGGCCAAGCTTCACCTTCTTTTCACTTCAGACCTCTTCTGGAATACCTCATTCAGCTTATAATGAGGGAACCTGTTCACAAGAAAATAAGAAAAAGTTAAAGCATCATCCCAAAAGAACTTTGGGAGTGATGTCTGCAACCTCAAACTCCATGCCTTCTCGGTCAGTGTCCGGTTCATCCTCTCCTTGACACCATTCTGCTAGGGAGTCATCCTCACCGTGTAATGGCGTTTGATGCCATTTTTCTCATAGTACCTTTTGCACTCCAGGCTAGTATACTTCCCTCCATTGTCCGACCATAGACACTTTACCTATCTTTTTGACTCCTCTACTTCAGCTCTCCAGGCTCTGAATCGAGCAAACACCTCTGATTTTTCTCGGATCAAATAAACTCACACCTTCCTTGAGAAATTATCAATGAAAGTAACAAAGTATTTTGCCCTACCTCTAGCTGATATAGAAGCTGGTCCCCACACATCCGAGTGCACTTCCAGCACTCCCTTGCTGCACTTGGTACTTCTGCCAAACTTCACCCTATGCTATTTGCCAAAGATACACAGCTCACAAAGATCTGTACCCTCCTTCTTTAGGGCTGGGATCATACCTCTTCTGCTTAGTTCTGTGAGCCCACGGTCAATCATATGACCCATCCGATAGTGCCACAGTTGATATAAAATATGCTCCTCCTATGCCGCTACTAGCACCTCTGCACTATCATTTATCACTGAGCCTTCTATTTTGTAAAGATTGTTGCTCGATTTTCTACCTCTCACACCACCAAAACTCCCTTGAAAATTTTTAGACATCCACTCCCAACTTGGCTACTAAAAGCATAACCCTGCTCCTCCAAGTAGTCCAAAGAAATCAAATTCATTTTCAACTTCAATATATGCCTGATATTTGATAATGTATGAATGATCCTGTCGTACGTCCTCACCCTGATAGAGCCAATTCTAACTACTTTACATGGACGATCATCTCCTAGACTAATACTTCCACCATCAGCCTTCAGGTAGGTAGCAAACCACTTCCGATGAGAAGTATAGTGGTGCAAGCATGCTGAATCTAATATCCACATAGTATCGTACTTTGTGGATCCATCTGATACAACTAGCAGGTCTTCTTCACTGCTCATAGAAGCTATATCATCTTTCTTGCCAGCCTTTCCTTTTTTTATCTCAAAAGGGGACAATCTCTCCTTAGGTGTCCAGGCTGATGACATTTATAATATTTCAATGTCATCTATCTCTGATCGTGAGACTTTGACCTACCCTTGAATTTTTCTCTTATCTTCTCTTTTGATCTTTTCTATCTTTCGTTCACAGCCAAGATCTCAGACTTAGGATCTCCCTTGTAGATCTTCTTCCTTTGCTTATTTGATCTGAGCACATCAACAACCTCTTCATAGTTTAGGATCTCCTTTCCATAAACTAGAGTTGTTATGAGACCATCATATGAACCTAAGAGAGAACATAATAGCAGCAATGCCCGATCCTCCTCATCGATGTTCACATCCAAACTCATCACCTTAGAATACACCTGATTGCACCTTTGGATATGTGCAACAAGATCTCCACCTTCGAGCATCCTCAGACTATACAGCTGTTTCTTCAATCACAGCTTGTTCGTCATGTTCTTCCCCATGTATGTGTTCTCCAATCTCTCCCAGAGCCCCTTTACCGTAGTCTCTATGCAAACCTTGGACAAAACCTAATCAGCCTAGCACATCCGGACTATGCTAAAAGTAATTTCCTCCAGATCTGTCCAATCCTCAGCATTGATCTTTTTCAGTCTTTCTTTTGTCAAGACCTTGTAGATCCTCTGCTGAACCAACAAGTCCTTTACTCTTTGCTGCCATAAGGTAAAATTTTTCTTACCATCGAACTTCTCAAAATCCACCTTGAATCCATTTGATCCCATGACTTCAAACAAATCAAGAATAGATCCCTAACATCCTTCACGATCATACACCAGTAAAACTACCCTTCATAGAAGATCTAACTAGCTCTAGATCCTCTTTCCAAACTTTTGCATCATTGTTTCACTGTGTAAACAATCTCCACCTCAATCTAGAGACAACCATGAAGCAAACTAGAAGGTTTAGGATAAAACCTAATGCAATAGATCCTGGATGTAGTAAATCCTTGGTGTCTTTCTTTCTTCCATGCAATATTATTTTGATACCAAATGTTGAGAATATATGCACTCTTCCCACATGGATCGACGTGGCCATCGGTGATTAGCCAAGCAATTAAGAAAGTACTTCTTAGAGATCTCTAAGGAAGCACGATCAAATAAATCAAGGAATAGAGAAGAAGAGAAGAAGAGATTTTTAGAAGAAAAGAGCTTTTATTCAGTATATTTCAACACTCTCTTACAATCTTGATCTATTTTTAGTATATATATTTTACAAAGGATCAAGTCCAAGCTCATAGAAAAACTCTCCAAACCTAAACACTCTACGTACATATAAATATATATACCTACGAAATTGAGCCTGACCCAGTTTCAAGACTGAGTCGGCTAACCTATGACTGGTCAGCTCAGTTCCAGACATAGTAATTTGAACCCAGCTATGTACCATGCCAATACGCCACCCAAAATATATTTACTCTATGACATGATTTTCTGACTCTAAGTGACCTAGGCCCGATACGACTCAGTTCGCATGTGATTCGTACCATCCGAGTTCCTCCCAGTCGGACCATCTTAGTGGCCCTAGTTTAATTTTACATGAAATTTCATTTCTTTGGCTCACTTCTCTCTTTCATGACTATCTTCTCATGTTTCCAAGACTGGCTATCCTTCTTGAGCCTCACAGTGGCACTGTATGGCACAGAGTGGGTCTATATAAACCCTATCTGTGCTTGGAATTTTATTTCTTCTACCTTTAGCCTATCCACATAGCCCTCTCCCTCCTTTCTCCATGCCACACCTCTAGTCGTCTCTCCTCGTCTCCATGCCAAGGGATTTTAGGCATAAAAAGGTGCGATCTCAAGCAAGTGAAAGCATCAGAAAAGGAAGAAGGTAGCACTACTGCAAGAGACAACGGCTGTTTTCAAAAGCCATTTTGAGGAACTTTCAAGATCAGATCTAGATCTAATTTTTGGAGGATGATTAAGAAGAGAAAGATCTTTAAATCCTGCCGAGTGGGATACCGAAAAGTGTTAGATATATAGTTGCCCTAGAGTCAGATATGCTGACACTTATAAATACACTTCTAGGGCAAAATTGTAATTTGACTAAAAGCAATAAATGGTTATTTTCTATTCACATATGTGATTCTTAGTGTCTGTGAATACATCCTTTGAGCTTAATGTATGACTAATTTCATATTTTCAAGAGTTGAAAATTTAAAGACATGAATAATATTGTTAACGTCATAACTGCTCCCGACCATAGATCATCACGAGGATTGATTGATCCAGAAGGTTAGGTACAATCGCTTCTCTTTTAGTAAGATGAGTCTTGAGTCTACGGTGTGAAGACCACCGGAGCGAGAGTACAGGTACTCGTTAGAGAACGAGGCACTGAGCGTGACCACCTCGAGTAGTCATTAGGGAGTCTACCTCTCGTCAATGACTGACCGATGCTGCAAGTAGTGTGTCTGGTTCTTTGACCTGAGTGCATCGGCAGTTACCGCTTGAGGGTGTTATAGTTTGACTACACCATTACTCGGTCTCCTAGCCATATGAACCCTGAGGTGTATGTTGGCTTATGACATGTTCATTGTAGGAACTGGATGGCATAAGATGGAACTATCTATCGTGGTAGAGGAGCACCTCTATGATAATCATGAAGAATTAAGTTCAGAAGAGCCCATGCATGCGAGAGTGAAATAATAGAAAGAGTTTCTATTTAAGATTTTTCACATTGACTCAAATCGAATGATTACATCATATGACAGAGACTAGGGTTTTGACGAGTTTACCTTAACCCTAATCTGATCAGGGCTCAAGATAGAAGAATGAATCACACAGGTAGCTGCAGCAAGAGGTTCACATTCAGCTCTGATGGGTTGCCCACCAATAAACTGCTTAGGTGTCATCTGGTGGATTTTGGAGCAATTAGAATGATTAGATTGATCGAATCATTCTAGCTGTTTCGAATCAGAAGAGTTTGATCCATCGAAAGGAGTTTCGAATGATTGTCGATGATAAGAGATCAAGACATATCCCCATTACCATACAAAACTGAACCTACTGGGTCACACAAACAAGGGTTTGAATTTGGTGATCATCAATTGAACTGATCTAGTTCAAATGATCTGAATGAGATTCAATTAGGTTCAAGAAAATCGTGCTAGCCACTCGATTGAAACCTAACGTTCTCTTTTGCTATCATAAACAAATTTTGTCCTGTCTGAGCCAAGAGTTTTGTGCTCAAACAGAGGCCTTCATATTGGCTTGACAGGAGGTTGTCCAAGTCGAAAAAAGGTTGTCTTATTTGTAAGACACCTACCTACCTTTTTGGTCAACCGCCATTTGTGCCATTCTTTGTTTCTTTGACTTTGTCAAAAGTCTACCTTTGATTGTCAAACGTTGACCATTGACCACTTGACTTTTGACACAAGTCCATGCACCTTGTATTGAGAGAGCTGGGGCCCTGTCCCCCTATCAGAAACCTAGCAAGGAGAAGGGGCGCATGCCAACCCTAGGCATGTGCCCAAGTTGGAGGCGCCTAGGAGTCTTGTTGGACAAGGACTCCATCTCTTTTGGATTCCAATTAGAGTCTTCTAAGAACCAAACTTTGACTGGTCTTAGGCACCCTCTAAGGAGGAATCCGGGACTTATTTCCACCAATCAGATTTAGATCCGATTTACAAAGGGGTTATGATTGGTTGGAAGAAGAGGATGTGGATCACAGCTACTTCTATATAAACCCTGTACCCCAACTCTCAGTAAAAAGATATGATGAGATATAGTTTCTCCTATGCCCCACATGCCAAGGCTGCCTTCCCCCTCCCTCTCATGCCACCAAACCACTCTCTCCTGCCTTCTCTCCACGTCCAAAAGGAGTTTTACTTGGTTTTGGTTTCACTTCAGATCAAAGACAGCGATCAAAGTAAGAAGGCTGCGCGCTGCAACGGATGACTGCTCATCTTCAAAAAGAAGTTTTGAAGAATCCATCTAGATCAGATCTAGATCTGATTATTTGAGGTGTGATAGAGAAGAAGAGAGATCTCCAGATCCAACCCGAGTAGGAATACCGGTAGTAGGCCAGGACCTTTGGCTGGCTTAAGAATCCAAACATTGCTCCCGCTGCAACAACGATCTCACACAGGGTAATAGGATACCAGATCAGGTAAAATTTTTAAATCTTGAATTTAATTTATTCATTTAAATTTTTGTTTATAAAAATAAATCAAATCTGGAACATATCAAGGATATAATTAGATTAAGAGAAAAAATTTTGAAATAAATCTCTTGTCATGATCCAGATCTGCAACAAACGCTGGACCGGAAAAATCAGGAAATTGTTCCATTCAACCTGTATCGACCCATGTTCTAAATGTTAGACTCTGATTTAAAATTTATTTAATTAAAATAATTGGATTTCAGATGTTCATCGAGAGAAGATGGTGTACAGAATATATAAAATAGAAAAAATTAAACTTAAAATAATATTGGATGCTAAGACTTAGAAGATAATGCCTGCAACTAGTTCTAGAATAGAATAGTCTATAAGAAAATTCTTGGCATATTATTTGATTTTATCCGAATTAACATAGTTTAGAATCTTTTTATATTACTATTTTCCTGAATATTAAAAGTATTATAACATACTAAAAACTAATAATAAAAATATTTAATTTGGGAATATTCAATATGGAAGAGTTATGAATTAGATGCATGTTAGTCTAGATAGTTTTTGTAAATAGTTCTACAGTAAATTACTAGGATAGAATGTTATTTGTGATTAGATCATTTAAATATAATTTTTAAGATTATTATGAATAATTTTTAAAGTTGAAAATATGCATGTATTAATGATAATCATAAGTATGATAGCAAAATATGGCCATGATTTAGATCCTAACTTTGTTAATATGAGATATATGAAATAATTCTGATATTGTTATTTGTTAGTAGATTCGAATGTCCCGCTTAAGGCCGTTCTCTCTGGCCGTTGCGTCCCGCTATAGAACGAGAAGGTTTAAAGACGTACCCTCTTATCCTCATGCTCAATGTGGTGGGGTGCTGTCTTAATGACTTGATGGTCTGTTTGTCAAACGCCACAAAAAACTTACTTTTTCCTGCAAAACCCTGATATCCTGAAACCCCTAAAGTTTTAATTGTGCATATTTTGTTATTAGAACCGTACTTATAGCTAAATTAAAAGAATTAGTTAAAATATAATTAGGTCTAAAATTGAGATTTTAGATCTAGAACATATTCATAATACTGGGTTCAGGCTTGGGTAGCTCAATTAGGTTGTCTTAAGCGGTTATCATACAACCGAATCAAGAGTGGTTTTAGATGGGATCAACAATGCTTAAATTGACCAGCCTAATAGGATAAAGTCTGGTCAAGAAAGATTGAGTCACGATCAAGTAAGACATATATTAGGCTCAGAGGTTAGAGTCTGGATTGTAGGCTAACCACATTGGTTCTGGCTCAATAATTTTGGTGTCTAAAGGTAAGTTTTGGCATAGACGATCGACTGGTTTTTTAATTGGAAGCTACTCGATTGAATGCATTCTTGTATGAGTTAATAGCATATTTCTTCCTTCACCAGTTTTACTTACCTGCTCCATATTCTGTTAAACACAGTTCTGATCTGAGTGGTTGCAATAACTGAGCTAACCCATGCTACTAGGTTAGTCATAATTGTTATGATTAAGCAAGTCTAGTTATTGAGATCTGAATCAATTCTTCTAAGAAAGAAATTAAGTCTAGAGGTTCCCTTTCCACCATTTGTAGATGTTGCAGGCCCTTCTCCTGGGTTGATTGTTCTCTGCGGCTGATACAGTGGCTCAGTTGCACCGGGAAGATGCAACCATGTCTATTTAGGCATTGGATGCTATGGTGGAGATGAGTTTGGGCTCAAATTTCGGATATGGTGAGAGACTCAGTTAAACGACCCAGTGCTATGCAAATGTGGGTCTGACTTAACTAAGGAGTGGATCAATATTTCGAATATGGTGACATTCATGAATTAAGAGACCTAAGTTGGGTGCACCATGATTTAGAGAATCATTGAACAAGAGTTGTTCCATCATTGGCTAACCCATCACCAAATAACTATTAGGTGAGGTGATGAGTAAAGTTGGTGAAGACCGCACCCCACTAGAAATCATTAATCGTGAAGATTTTTGCATCTCTACAGAGGGAGTGAAGGGATCGAGAAAATAGTGGGACTAATTTGTTTAAAAATAAAATCCCTAAAACAAATTGGTCAAGTCAAAATTATAGTTACTTAACTAGAATCTTTACTGCTCTACAGGAATATGTCTGTGTCCAACCCATTGCACGTATCCTAATACACATAGACTGACCGAACATAATTATAAGATTGGCTTAGGAACTACAAAATTATTTTGGGTTCCGAGAAGTTAACCAATGTTTTGGACCAGGATCCTCCACAATTATCAGCCCGTCCATCTTGTGTGAACAAAGAGCGTCTCTGAAAAAATGGATTGACGAAGATAATAGGCCAGATATTACATGTTGGGCTCGATGTCTAATGAGCTCCAGCGCCAACATGAGGATATCAGGACTGCTCTCCAAATGTTGGCTCACCTGCACGAGATGTTTGGTGAACAGAGTCGCGCAGCCAAATATCAAGTCACAAAATGACTTTTTATGGCTAAGATGCGTGATGGGCAGTCAGTCCAAGATCACTATCTGACAATGATTAAGGACATGGAAGAGCTTGAGAAGCTCGGTGTGAAGTTGGACTTGGACCTGCAGAACGATATCATTCTGCAATCCTTGACTGATGCATATGGAACAATCATCATGATTACCACATGCATAAACTCAAGAATTCCTTGGCCGAATTAATGAATAATGCTGGTTACCGCTGAGCTTTCTAAATGAAAGGTTCCCTTAAAAGCATGTATCAAGTTCTTGCTATGGAACGGACTTCTTCCAAAAGAAAGTCTTATGGAAAGAAAAAGAAGTCTGTGAAAAAGCAAAAGGTGGAAGGATCAAAGAAGAAGAAGGCAGAGCCAAAGAAAAAGATCGATGGCAAAGGAAAGTGTTTCCATTGCAACAGCGACGGCCATTGGAAGCGAACTGCCCTACTTACCTGGCCACCCTGAAGAACAAGAAGGAAGGTCCTTCTAGAGGTATGCTCGTTATTGAGTCTAACCTTACGGTTTCTTCTGCATCCAGTTGGGTGCTTGACTCTGGTTCTAGTGCTCATCTGTGCACTTCTATGCAGGATCTTGAGGATAGCAGGAGGCTGAGGGATGGAGACATGATCCTACGCATTGGTAATGGAGCAAGAGTTGCTGCAGTAGCCGTGGGAACATACCCTCTTCGATTACCATCTGGTTTAGACTTAGTTTTGAAAGACTGTTATTTTGTGCCTGCAGCTAGCAGGAATTTGATTTCTGTTTCTTGCTTAGCACAAGAATTTGATTTCTGTTTCTGCATGGCTGGACTCATCAGTGCGGGCCTTCTTTGGAAGATCCCCAATGGGGCTGCCTTTCCTCTTGAGGGATTTAAGTCCCTTCGTCAGATGGTCTCACTCTTCAGGAGTCATCTCTGTAAAGAATAAAAATCTAAGTCAGGAAAGGTCAAAAAAAAGTCAAGGTCTGGACAAAGAACACCCCACAACTGACCAAAAAAAAAGAGAGTACCTATCGAATTTAGAGGACTGAGGCCGAGGTTAAACAGGATCTGCTCGTCCAAAAGGTCGAAGATTGGTGGAATATTAAAATCCTTTAATATATCGACCAAACTCCAATCCTTGCTTTCCAGCCCTGAAGCTCGACGGATCGAGTCCCTTATCTCCCCTCATGGAGGAAGACCTAACCTCAAGGATGGGTTTGAGACGAAGAAGAATTTCTCCTTCCAACCATGGATGGAAGAGGGGGTGCTCTTAAGTAATTCCTTCCTATCAAATTGGAGGGACACATAGCACCAATCCTTAGCAGTCAGATAGCATTTGATGGTAAAGAAGATCCAAAATAAAAAAATGGTAGGTCGGATGCCTACCATGGTACACAAGGAAAGAAGTTCTATAATGAACCTAAAGGAGTTTGGCACCATAGCATCAAGAAAGATGTTGAGAAATCTAAATAGGTTGGCCATGAAAGGGGGTAAGGGTAACCTAAGCCCAGCCCGAAGAGCCTCCAAATATAGGCAGGTTCGATCGGGAGGCAAAGAGCAGGCCCTATCATTGGGTCCGAGAAGTTCGAGCTCATATTTGAAGAAAATACCGAACTGAATCCTAGCTAACGAAAGATCATCAAGCCGAAGTTGGCAGGCAATAACTGCTGATGCAAAGAAAGGAAGGAGCAACTCAGAAAGCTCGGCCTCCCTAGGAGATAGATTCGCTAAGGCTAGAGGAGCCAAACTCTCTGAGCAGCTTGACCAGGATTCCTCGGTGGACATCCAGATCAAAGCAAAATCATAAAAAATGCTCGAAAAGCTAAGAAAATGAAGTGCAAAAAACTTCTACAAAGAGACCTAAGAAGTGGAAAGCAGAGAATGCAGGAATAACTTGAAAAAGAATAGCAAAGCTGACCTAAGTTGATTGGAAGAGGCAGGAAGATGGTGAAGGCCATGGAAGACAGACGGGAGAATACCTGAGATCAAAGGAAGAGGAAGGAAAAGCCTAAGCTCTTGTGCGATGGAGAGAAGACAATCAGAAGAAGAGGAGAAAGAAGATTTTGGGAGAGGTAATGACTTGGGGGAAGGAAACAGGTTAAATAGCCCTAAGGATTCTAGGTGGTTATGATTGTGAATCCCCATCGATTGGCCTATAGCCGATGCATGCCCCCTCTATCATGATAGAGACTGGCGGTGGATAGGCCCATAATGATGCTATATCCTGGGCAGAGTTTTGGCGCAGAGCTTCAAAGGCAACTCTTTAGGTCACCTCAAATTTATGAAGCTTCGATGCTGGCACAGAAGCACCAAGAAATGCCTCATCCTAGCAAGCGTAGGAAATGGAAAGGGACTTTGGCAGTCACACTCGGTACTTCCTTCCCTTAAACTTCAAACTCGAGAGTAGGAGGACTAGTGTTGGCGATAAATCCGCTCCTACCGAAGTTTGGCCGGATGCTTGATCTTGGAAGGATCCCATCCGGTAGTAGCCTCCATGGTTAAACCTCAAACTCCTCCAACAGTTGAACTCCTCTCAGACTTCTTCTTCAGTCGGACTCCTCCAATGGTCGAACTTCTTTTAGAGTTCTCCTTCAATCGGACTCCTCCAGTAGTTGAACTTCTCCTTCAACTAGACTCTTCTCCCAGTCAGACTCCTCCAATAATCGAACTCCTCTCAGATTTCTCCTTTAGATGGACTCCCCCGAATAGCTAAACTCCCTCCAAACTCCATCCAGCAACCCCAGAGAACCTCGGCATTCATCCTTGATATAGCCAAAAGAACCATCAATCTCTCCCATTTGAGCTTCGATCGTTGGATCCCGATGGGCTCGTACATCGTGACAACAGACACTATCCCCCATAACAAACTCTACGTGGTCCTGAACGGCCCACTATCGGATGGTTATAGCTATTTCTATCAGTTTGTTACAGACTCCGTCTATATAAGAGACCCTCCAGATATGCTTTCTCGAAGAATCTCTCCTTCTCTCCCTCAAAACTCTACTAAAATCTCTCTGCGTATTCCATTTCTATTGGTCGAAAGAGCTGACTTGATCGTCGAAGGGTCTTACCGGAGCCACCACCCCAGACTCCGGATGAGACTTGTTTTGCAGGTCTCGACGGCGACCTCATCCTCTCCAAATCCAGCTTCAACTCTAGCGATGGCTAGATTTTGCACAAACAGGTTCATTATGGAAAGATGTTTGGATTTGTTTTCTTTTGAAAGCTCTTGACCAAAACACCTCTTTTCATTATGTGCCATTTCTCTCCATGCCAAATAGTTTTGTTCACCCCTTTTCTCTCCAGATTTTGTTTGATGGTTTCCTTCTCTCCATGCACAGAAATTATGGGGAGGCATCCAAGAGTTGGGCACCCCCCAACCTCTTCCTTGTTTCCTTGTTTGACTAGGTCAATTTGACCTAGTCCTCCTATTTTATTGGATGCCTCCTTCTATCAGTTTAAGGCATCAAAAAATTTTGGGATTCCATGTGAAAAGGTAGAAGAAACAAAGGGAGGGCATGGAGGTTTGAGGCAACCACTTCCTTGGAGAAAAAGGTTTCATTAGGATATGAAAAATTCATGTCCTGATGAAGACAAAGGTAAGAGAATATTGTTTTCTCTTATAATTTTCTTTCATGTTATTTTCTTCTTATTTTTATTTTATTTTTATGTGATAAAAATCTAAGAGAGAGAAAGAGGAAGAGGGTGTGGGAAGGATGCTCCAAGAAGTTTGGGCATGGTGATCCTTTTGGACATGATTTGATCATGTCTTGATGAGAGAAAAGTGAAGAGAAGATAGTCTTCTCTTAAGATTCTTTTGAAAATTCTTTCTTCTTAATTTATGTATGATTTTTCTATAAAAGAAATCAAAGAGGAAGAGATCTGAAAATGTGAAAATATTCTAGAGGAGAAGATCTTCTCTTGTCCATGTATAAAGATCTATTTAGGACATCAACGGTTGATGACCTAAAAAGAGAAGATGTGTCTTCTCTTAGGATCTTTCTTAACTATTTAATTTCTAATTTTTGAGAGATCCAAATGTTAGATTTCTTTCTTAATCCTTCTCATATTCTTCATCTCTTGGAGTGTTCAAGAGATCCAAAGAATAAATTTTATATTAACTATCAGGAGGGATTCGAGAGAAGCTAGCACTTTGAGCGGATCTTCGTTCAACGAACCTCCAATTTTATTACAGCCTTGTGTAGATCACCTATAGAGGCCGGACGCATGTGTGGCTTCAAAGGCAACAACAAAAATGAACCATAGAGTTCTCGATCCATGCTAAGGTAAGAGATTTGATCTCTTCTCTCACCTAGATACAATCTAGGTTTTAGATCAAGAACTATTCTAGATCTAAGATATTGATTTGATCAATATCAAATCTTTTATTTTTAGATTTAAGAATTTATTATGACATGTTATAGGTCCTAGATGTAGGGTTTATTAATTAGATTACATGAATTTATAGATTAAATATTTTAATTTACAACTTTTGCTGTGTTACATTTCAAAAAAAATTTGAAATTCATGCATGAAATCCTGCATATTTTTCATCAAGGTACTAGCACTATCTCATGCTACATTTGCAATGGACAGCATAAGGTGAAGTATTGTCCATTGAGGGGCAAGATCACATCTATGATGGTGGAGGAGGCAAAAGACTGACCAAAGGATAAGTTCACTCAATCTCAATGCCTTGAAGACCAAGGGGCCATGAGGCCTACTTTATACACCTGTCAATGTCAATAGTCACACCTTCCAGGCACTTATTGATATGGGTGATAGTGACTTCTTCATGGACTTAGTGATGATGATGAAGCTCAACCTAAAGATTGAACATGATGAGAATATGTTCAAGGTGGTCAACTCCATAAAGGTAGCTACAAGCAGAATAGTGAAGGATATTAAGATCCAATTTGGTACATAGACTAGATGGGTGACAGCAATGTGATGGAAAATATGCAGGGCTTTATGCATAGATTTCAAATTTTTTTTGAAATAGGATGCAATGAAAGAAATAGATTAAACTATTTAACCTATAATATGCATGTGATCTAATCACTAAATTCTATATCTAAGATCTATGACATGACAAGATGCAAGCATAAATATAAAAAAAAAATTAAGTTGGTATTAATCAAATCAATACCTAGATCTAGAAATATTATAGAAACCCTAGATCATATTTAGGTCAGATTGGAGATCAAATCTCATAATCCATCGAGCCAACTCTGTCGGAGGTTCAGCTGGCTCTATTAGATAAGTGTGCCCTAGAAGCTAGAATTAGCTAACACTTGTAATACACTTCTAAGGGCAAAATTATAATTTTGACTATAAATAATAAAATGGATTATTTTCTATCACATATGTGTATTTAGTGTCTGTGATACATCCTTTGAGTTAATGGTAATGATAATTCTTATTTTCAAGAGTTGAAAATTTAAGACAAGAATTTTCATTATTAACTCATAAAATGCTCCTGATCGTAGGATCATCATGAGGAAGGTGATTGATCAGGAAGGTTAGTGTACAATCGCTTCTTTGTAGTAGATGAGTCTTAAGTCTATGGTGTAGAGACACCGAAGCGAGAGTACAAGTATCCGTTAGAGAATGAGGGCACTGAGTATGACCACCTCGAGTAATCATAAGAAAGTCTACCTTCTCGTCAATGACTGACTTGATGCTGTAGTGGTGTGTCTGGTTCTTCGACCTGAGGTGCATCGGTAGTTCACCTTGAGGGTGTTATAGTTTGACTACACCATGACTCGGTCTCCTAGCCATTTGAAAGTCTGAGGTGTATGTTGTCTATAGCATGTTCATTGTAGGAATTGGAATGCACCAACATGGAATCTATCTACCTCGGTAGAAGAGGAGTAGCCCTATGATGATCATAAGAATCAAGTCCATAAGCCAATGGCCATGGCACAGTGTGAAATAATAGAAAGAGTTTCTATTAAGGATTTCACATCGGACTTGAATCGAATGATTAAATCATATCATAGAAATTAGGGTTTGACGAGTTCACCTTAACCCTAATCTGATAGGGGCTCAAGATAGAAGAATTTAATCACACAAGTAGCTACACCAAGAGGTTCATTTTCAATTTTGATGGGTTACCACCATATGCTGCTAGGTGTCACTGGTGGATTTTGGGAGCAATTAGAATGATTTAGATGATCGATCGTTCTAAGTTATCTGAATCAGAAGAGTTCTGATCCATCAAAAGAAGTTTCAATGATGTCGATGATGGAGATCATGACATATCCCATTACCATACAGAAGTGAACCTAACTGGATCATAGAAACAAGGATTTGCATCTGGATATCATCAATTGGACTAACCTAGTTCAATTGATTTGAATAAGATTCAATTAGGTTCAAAAAAATCGTGCTAGCACATGATTGAGCCTAACGTTCTCCTTTTTCTATCATAAAAGTTATCTCAACTGAGCCAAATGAGTTTGTGCTCACTCAGGTACCTTTACCTAGTCTGACTGAAGCTTGTCCAAGTCAGAAAAGGATTGTCTTAATTTATGAGATAAATTTGAGATAACACCTGCCATTTTCTATCACCTGCTAATTCTTGTACTTTGACTTGGTCAAACATTGACCTTTGACCCTTGGATATCAGCCCATGTGTCATGCACTTATTGGAGAGCAGATAGGGGCTTGTCCCCTCTTTAGAAATTGGAAAGAAAGGGGTGCACACCTAGGATGGCGTGCGCCCATGGATAGGGATGCTGGAGTCCCATACGGATGGGACTCCAGGTTGCTTCTTGGTTTCTACTTAGGTGGCCCTTGGGTATCTACTTTGACCAGTCTTAGGTGCCATCTAAGAATAAACCTGTGGGTCTCTCATCTGATTGAATTAGGTGATGTCATCCCATCAATCAGATTTAGATCTGATTGCACGAAGCAACATGATTGGTCAGGGTGATGCGGCACTGCATCGCATAGTAGAGTCTATAAATAAACCCTGTCTGTGCCCACTTTTAAGCTCTTTTCCTCTTAGCCATGCCCCAAGGCTACCCCTCTCCCTTCTCCACACCACCATCCAGCCCTCTCTCTCCTCCCCACACCTAAGGAAGTTGGGCCTTTGGATTAGTACGAGTCAGGCAAGAAAAAGTTGACGAAAAAGGAAAAAGGCAGCACTACTGCAGAGATAATGGGTGATCTTCAGAAGAAGTTTTGAAGATCCTCCTAATCAGATCTAGATCTAATTTTTGAAGAAAATAAAGAGAAGGAGAAGATCTCTAGATCCAATCTGAGTGGATATCGATAGAGGCCAGGCGCTTGCGTGGCTAGATCCAGAACCTCAGGGCTTCGGCACGATCATCAACGGGTAATTAGATTACCCAGAATCAAGGTAAAATTAATTCAAAATTAATTTAATTTTATTTTCTTATTTATTAGATTATAAAATTAGATCTGAAAAATGTTAGATCTGATTAGGATCTAAGAAAAAATTTTTGAAATATGCCTCTCGATCTAATCAGATCTGAACAAACCTAACCCAGGAAATCAGGATTCTCCTTCAACTAGTATCAGAGCGAGGTTCTTATAAAATTTATTTAGATCTGATTTAATTTGATTAATTAGTGATTTTAGATATCACATGAGATGTGATTATATCTAAAATCAAAAAAATAAAAAATTAAAATTAATTAATCTAGATCTAATATGTATGAGATACATAACTAGACTAGGAATAGAATTGTTCTATGTGTAGTCTAGTATAATCATATTTTTTAATGATTAAATATGATTTTTAGATCTATTTATTTATTATTTTTTAATCTTATAAATATTATAATCAGATTTAAAAATAGAAAATAAATTAAATTTAATTTATTCATATAAGATATGATAGTTGCATATTTAGATAAGTTGTAGAACAGTTCTGCAAATAGGTCTAGATGAAATTTTATTTGATAAGATCAAATTTAAATTTAATTTTTTAGATAATTATGAGATAATTTAAATCTGAGAAACATACATGCATGATATATGTGATATATACAAAACATGTTTTAATTAGATCTATTTTTTATATGAGATATATGCTTAGATCTAATTAGTGTTTGTAGATTAGTTGTATTTCTGATTAAGGCGTTCCCCTTGGCCGTCTGGTCATAAGAATAAAGTAGGGCTTAAAGATCCTCTCCTCCCATTCGATCGGGTGTTCTTATGATGTGTAGGGGTGCTGCGCATTCGTCCTTAATTAGAAATTGAAAATTTACTTTCTACAAAACCCTAGATCCTGAAATCCTAGGATCTTATTTACATGTTTTATTTAAGAACCCTAACTTAATTAAGAATTAAGTTTATAAAATATCAATTAGATCTAAAATTGAGAATTTCAGATCTAAGACATATTCATAAAATTAGGTTTGGACTTGGGTAGCTCAATTAGGTCTAGCGGTTAATCAAACCGAATCAAGAGTTAGTTAGATGGGATCAACAGTGCTTAAATTGACCAGCCTAATAGGATTAAGTCTAGGTCAGGATCGAGTCATGAATGTGATCGATCAAGCTAAGACATAATTAGGCTTAGTGGTTAAAGTCTGGATTGTAGGCTAACCCGATTGGTTCTAGCTCAACAATTTGGTGTCTAAGGTATGTTTGGCAGATACGACCGACTGGTTTTTAACAGGGAGCTACTCAACTCGAATGCATTCTTGTTGAGTTAATGGCAAATCCATACCACCGGTCTCACTTACCTGGCCATGTTTGTTGACTCAGTTCTGATCTGAGGTAGTCAATAATCCGACCTAACCCATGCTACTAAGTTAGTCATAATGGTTATGACTATGTCAAGTCTAGTTTAATGAAACCTAAATCAAATCTTCCTAAAAAAAGATTAAGTCTAAGGTCTTCCACCATTGTAGATGTGCGGGCCCTTCCTGGGGTTGATTATTCTTGGCTAGTTATAGTAGCTCAGTTGCACCAAAAAGATGCAACCATGTTGATTAGGCATTGGATGCTACAGGCTGGAGGATGGATTAGACTCAATATTTTGGATACGGTGAGAGATCCAGTTAGAAATCCAATCTATGCAAATGGTGGGTCTGACTTAACTAAGGAGTGGATTAATATTTCAGACATGGTGAGATTCATGAATTAGAGATCAAGTTTGGGTGCACCATGATTAGAGAATCATTGAACAAGAGTTGTTCACTCATTAGCTAACCCATCATCAATAACTGTTAGGTGAGGTGATGAGTCAGTTGGTGGGACTGCACCACCTATTAAAAATCATAATCGTGGAGATTTTTGCAACTCTATAGAGAGAGTGTAGAGATCCGAGAAAATAGTGAGAGCTAATTTATTTGAAAATAAAATCCCTAAATAAATTGGTTAAAGTCTTAATTACAATATCTAACTAGAAACTTTGACTCTCTATAGGAAAATGTCTGCATCCAACCCACTAGCATGAATTCTGGACACCCATAGACTGACCAAACCAAATTACAAGGATTGACTTCGAAACTTCAAAATTATTTTGGGTTTCGAGAAGTTAACTCATGTATTGGACCAGGACCCTCCCACCTTACTAGCTCATCCATCCATTGAATAGAGAGCATCTCTGTATAAGTGGACTGACGAAGATAATAAGGCCAGATACTACATATTGGGCTCAATGTCTGATGAGCTTTAGTGCCAACATGAAGATATCAGAACTGCTTGCCAAATGTTGGCTCACCTATAGGAGATGTTTGGTGAACAGAGTCGTGCAGCCAAGTATCAAGTCACTAAACAACTATTCAAGGCTAAGATGCATGATGGACAGTCAGTCCAACATCATTGTCTAATAATGATCAAGAACTTGGAAGAGCTTGAGAAGCTCGGAGTGAGGTTGGACTTGGATCTGTAGAATGATATAATTCTGCAATCCTTGACTGATGCGTATGGGCATTTCATCATGAACACCACCATATGCATAAACTTCAAAACTCCTTGGCCGAACTTATGAACATGCTGGTTACCACTGAGCTTTCCATGAAAGGTTCTAAAGGCTCAGTGCTTGCTATGGAATGGACTTCTTCCAAAGGAAAGTCTTTTAGAAAGAAGAAGAAGTCTGTGAAAAAGCAGAAGGTGGTAGGAGGAAAGAAGAAAAAGGCAGAGCTGAAGAAGGCCACTAATAAAGGAAAGTGTTTCCATTGCAATAATGACGGCCACTGGAAGCGGAACTATCCTACATACCTGGCCACCCTGAAGAATAAGAAGGAGGCTGGTCCTTCTGGAGGTATGCTCGTTATTGAGTCTAACCTTACGATTTCTTCTACATCTAGTTGGGTGCTTGACTCTAGTTCTAATGCTCACTTGTGCACTTCTATGCAGGGTCTTGAGGATAGCAGAAGGCTGAGGGATGGTGAGATGATCCTACGCATCGAAAATAGAGCAAGGGTTGCTGTCATGGCCATGGGAACATACCCTCTTCGACTACCATCTGGATTAGACTTAGTATTAAAAGATTGTTATTATGTACCTACAGCAAGCAGGAATTTGATTTCTATTTCTTGCCTTGCAGTAGAAGGCTATGTAATTAGTTTTCTTAAGGACCATTGTAACATTCTTTATGAAAGAAATAAAATTGCAAGTGGTTTTCTTATTAACAGTCTTTATCAGTTACATGTTGATGTATCTATTTTTAATTTCGAGCAAAATGTGAATGCCATAAAATCAAAACGACCTAGGGATAGTCCAAATGATAGATATCTGTGGCACCTAAGATTAGGTCATATAGCAGAAGATAGGGTTAACAAATTGAAGAAAATTGGGCTATTGAGTCCATTGACTTTCGAGTCATATCCAATTTGTGAATCCTGTCTTCATGGCAAAATGACTAAACTCCCTTTTGTAGGACATGGGGAAAGGGCCACGGATCTTCTTGCCCTAGTACATACAGATGTGTGCGGCCCATTTGATGTGCCGGCTAGAGGCAACTTTGTCTACTTCATAATCTTTACCGATGATTTATCTAAGGTATGGGTATGTGTATCTTATGAGACACAAGTCTGAAGCTTTTGAAAAGTTCAAAGAATTCAGACATGAAGTAGAAAAGCAAATTGAAAAACCCATTAAGGTTCTTCGATCAGATCGAGGAGGTGAATACCTTAGTCGGGAATTCTTGGACTATCTTAAGAAAAATGGCATAGTCTCTCAATGGACTCCATCAGGAATACCTCAACTCAATGGGATTTCAGAATGGAGGAATCGGATCCTATTAGATATGGTCCGATCCATGATGAGCTTCACAGACCTTCCTGATTTTTTTTGGGGATACTGTTTGTTAACTGCAATATACTTACTGAATAGGGTTTCCTCTAAAACCGTTCCTACCACACCATATGAGATATGGTATGATAAGAACCAAGTCTAAGTCATCTCAGAATTTGGGGTCGTCCAGCTCATGTCAAAAGACAACAAGCAGACAAGTTAGACTTTAGGTCCTTTAGAGCTCAATTCATAGGATATCCTAAAGAGTCATTAGGATATTATTTCTACATTCCAGAAGATCACAATGTGATTGTGAGTCGACATGCCATCTTTCTTGAAAAATAGTTTATTCAAGATAGCGACATTAGAAAGCAGATCAAGCTCGAAGAGAAAGTCTCACAAGAGCAACGAGCTAAGGACCATATGGAACCAAATCAAGTTAAGCCAATCCATACACTACCTCCTCCACCTCGTAGATCGGAAAGAATTTTCCATCCCTCTGAGAGGTACTTAGGTACTTTTTCAGAGGATATAGAGAAAATGTTCCTAGTAGGTAATGGGGTTCATAGTGATGATCCCAAAATCTATAATGAGGCGATATCAGATATCGACTCCGAGAAATGGTTAGAGATAATGAAGTCAAAAATTGACTCAATGCACTCAAACCAAGTCTGGACCTTGGTAGATCCACCAGAAGGTATAGTACCTATTGAGTGTAAATGGATCTACAAGAGAAAGATTGGTGCAGATGGGAATGTGGAGACATTCAAGGCTAGATTAGTGGCAAAAGGTTATAGTCAACGCGAAGGCATTGACTATCAGGATACCTTTTCGCCAATAGCCATGCTAAAATCCATTCACATATTGCTTGCTATTGTAGCCTATTTCGATTATGAAATATGACAAATGGACGTGAAAATGATGTTCTTAAATGGATATCTTGAGGAAGATATCTATATGAAATAGCCGCTAGGTTTCACATCCAGTGATGATGATCACAAGATTTGCAAGCTGCAAAGATCCATATATGGACTTAAGCAAATATCTCGGAGCTAGGAATACTCATTTCAATGATGTGATCAAAATATTTGGTTTCATCAAGAATGAGAAAGGAGCCATGTATCTTCAAAAAGGTCAGTGGGAGCGCTGTTGTCTTTCCCGTATTGTACGTGGATGACATCCTCCTTATTGGGAATGATATTCTCATGTTGACCATAGTTAAAATGTGGTTATCTAAAGAATTCTCCATGAAAGACCTAGGAGAAGCATCCTTTATTCTAGGAATTAAGGTCTATAGAGATAGACCGAATAGGATGCTAGGACTTTCACAGAAGATGTACATAGAGGAAGTACTAAAGAGGTTTAGTATGGAAAACTCTAAGAGGGGTTTAGTACCCTTCAGACATGGCATTCATCTTTCCAAGAAGATGTGCCCTAGCACACCTGAGGAAATAGAATGCATGAGCAAGATCCCTTATGCTTCAGCAATAGGGAGCCTCATGTATGCCATGTTATGTACATGACCTAATATAGCCCATGCCATGAGTGTCACGAGCAGATATCAGTCAAATCCAGGTGAAGAACACTAGACTTCTATGAAATGTATCCTTAAGTACTTAAGAAGAACTAAGGATATGTTACTGATCTTTGGCAATGAAGAACTCCATGTCTAGGGGTATATAGACTCAGACTTTATGTCCGATGTAGATGATTGAAAGTCGACATCTGGGAGTCTGTTTGCATGCAATGATGGAGCTGTCAGTTAAAAAAGTTCCAAGCAGACAGTGATAGCAGATTCCACCATAGAGGTAGAATATATCGCTGCATCAGAAGCTGCAAAGGAGGCATTCTGGTACAAAAGGTTAGCCACGGAGATTGGAGTGATGCCATCAGATGCCATTCCTCTATACTGCGATAACAATGGTGCCATAACCCTTGCTAAGGAGCCAAGGTCTCACTAGAAATCCAAGCACATCGACCGACGATACCAACTCATCCACGATTACCTCGAGAAGGATTATGTTGAGGTCAAGAGAGTCGACTCCACAGATAATGCGGCGGATCCGCTTACAAAACTGTTGGGCCAGCAGAAGATTGAAGCCCACCTTGAGAAAATGGGACTTAGATTTGTAGCCAATTGGCTTTAGATCAAGTGAAAGTTTGTTAGATAAGTGTGCCCTAGAAGCCAGAATTGGCTGACACTTGTAATACACTTCTAAGGGCAAAATTATAATTTTGACTATAAATAATAAAATGGGTTATTTTCTATCAAATATGTGTATTTAGTGTCTGTGATACATCCTTTAAGTTAATGGTAATGATAATTCTTATTTTCAAGAGTTGAAAATTTAAGATAAGAATTTTCATTATTAACTCATAAAATGCTCCTGACCGTAGGATCATCATGAGGAAGGTGATTGATCAGGAAGGTTAGTATACAATCGCTTCTTTGTAGTAGATGAGTCTTAAGTCTACGGTGTAGAGACACTGGAGCGAGAGTATAGGTATCCGTTAGAGAATGACAGCACTGAGTGTGACCATCTCGAGTAATCATAAGAAAGTCTACCTTCTCGTCAATGACTGATACGATGCTCCAGTGGTATGTCTGGTTCTTCGACCTGAGGTGCATTGGTAGTTCACCTTGAGGGTGTTATAGTTTGACAACACCATGACTCGGTCTCCTAGCCATTCAGAAGTCTGAGGTGTATGTTATCTATAGCATGTTCATTATAGGAATTGGAATGCACCAACATAGAATCTATCTACCTTGGGAGAAGAGGAGCAACCCTATGATGATCATAAGAATCAAGTCCACAAGCCCATGGCCATGGCATAGTGTGAAATAATAGAAAGAGTTTCTATTAAGGTTTTCACGTCGGACTTGAATCGAATGATTAAATCATATGATAGAAATTAGGGTTTGACGAGTTCACCTTAACCCTAATCTGATCCGGGCTCAAGATAGAAGAACTTGATCACACAAGTAGCTGCACCAAGAGGTTCATTTTCAATTTTGATGGATTGCCACCATATGCTGCTAGGTGTCACTGGTGGATTTTGGGAGTAATTAAAATGATTTAGATGATCGATCATTCTAAGTTGTCTGAATCAGAAGAGTTCTGAGCCATCGAAAGAAGTTTTGATAATGTCGATGATGGAGATCATGACATATCCCATTACCATACAGAACTGAACCTAATTGGGTCACACAAATAAAGGTTTAGATCTGGATATCATCAATTGGACTAACCCAGTTCAATTGATTTGAATGAGATTCAATTAGGTTCAAGAAAATCGTGCTAGCACACAATTGAGCCTAACGTTCTCCTTTTTCTATCATAAAAGTTGTCTCAACTAAGCCAAATGAGTTTGTGCTCACTCAAGTACCTTTACCTAGTCTGATTGAAGTTTGTCCGAGTCAAAAAAGGATTGTCTTAATTTATGAGATAAATTTGAGACAACACCTGCCATTTTCCATCACCTACTAATTCTTGTACTTTGACTTCGTCAAACGTTGACCTTTGACCCTTCGACATCTGCCCATATGTCATGCACATATTGAAGAGCAGATAGGGGCTTGTCCCCTCTCTGGAAGTTGGAAAGAAAGGGATTAATGCCTAGGATGGCTTGCTCCCATGGATAGGGATGCTGGAGTCCCATATGGATGGGACTACAGGTTGCTTCTTGGTTTCTACTTAGGTGGCCCTTGGGTATCTACTTTGACTAGTCTTAGGCAGCATCTAAGAATGAATCTATGGGTTTTTCATCTAATTGGATCAGATGATGTCATCCCATCAATCAGATTTAGATCTGATTGCATGAAGCAACGTGATTGGTCGGGGTGATGCAGCACTGCACGGTGCAGCAGAGTCTATAAATAGACCCTATCTGCGCCCACTTTTAAGCTCTTCTCCTCTTAGCCATGCCCCAAGGCTTTCCCTCTCCCTTCTCCATGCCACCATCTAGCCCTCTCTCTCCTCTCCATGCCCAAGAAAGTTGGGCCTTCAGATTAGTGCGAGTCAGGCAAGAAAAGGCTGACGAAAAAGGAAGAAGGCAGCACTGCTGCAGAGATAATGGGTGATCTTCAAAACAAGTTTTGAAGATCCTCCAAATCAGATCTAGATCTAATTTTTAAAGAAAAGAAAGAGAAGGAGAAGATCTCCAAATCCAATCTGAGTGGATATCGGTAGAGGCCAGGCGCTTGCATGGCTAGATCCAGAACCTCAAGACTTCGGTATGATCATCAACGAGTAATCAGATTATCCAAAATCAAGATAAAATTAATTTTATTTTATTTTTTTATTTATTAGATCATAAAATTAGATCTGAAAAGTGTCAAATCTGATTAGAATCTAAGAGAAAATTTTTAAAATATGCCTTTCGATCCAATCAGATTTGAACGAACCTGACTCAAAAAATCAGAATTTTTCTTTAGGCTCTACTACATCTCATTCGAATACCTGTTTCCTATCTACCTGAGAGGGACAACTCAACTATGATTTGAGCCAGTTCAATCTCAATTCGAGCCAACTCGACCTGTATTTCAGTCGGCCCAACTGCTATACTGATGCTGATTCTCCTCAACTATGGGTCAAATTTGAATTCTCAAACCCTAACAATCTCCACCTTAACTCAACATTCGACCTCCACCTAACTTTGAGAGCTTCTGGATCTTCTTGCCATCATGCCCTGGGGCAATCGCCTGCTACTCATGGATGGGCAAACATGGGAGTCGAGCTAGATCGCTCAATCTCATCTTCGTCAGGTGTCATGCTCCATATAACTTAAGACCTGCTCGGGGTAGCCTTTTGACGATATTGCTCATCCTTCTGAGTCTCTTGTCTCGTGTCTGATCCATCTCCATTGGGGGCTCCACCTCACATTGGACTCTGTTGGCATCTTCCACATAGACGGCTTCTTGTATAAGAGAGCATCGATCAACCCTTCGTGATTGTTCTCCACCTTGATTACGCCTGTCTTCTCTATCTTCAATCTTGATCAGTATCACTGCAACCTATTCTAGTATTGATCTAGCTCTGATACTAAATTATTGGTAATATCAACTTGCTCTAATATCAGTTGTTGTGGATGTTTGGCTAAGACACCACCACCTCAGGATTCGATATCCTTTTATTAACCAGGCCTGAGGAAAGCTTTGGTTAACTTGATCGTCGTTCAAAGAGTGTGACCTAATCATTATATGATGAATGATAATTTTAATATCTTGATGAACACCAGGCGCAAGGTGCCTCCAATGTCTGAAGGAGTGCAGCCTAGGGTTTCTAGCCTACTTTTTGAAACTTTTTTGAAAGGTCATTAAATATAATAAAAAATATAATTAATCTAATTAATTATTAGCTACTAATCATATCAAAAAACCCTACACATAGGATCTAAATATGATATACATGCTTTGAATTTGAAAATTAAATCAATAGCAGTAACTATTTATTACTAGTTCTTCATGTTTAGAACACGATACCTTGCACGGATAGTCGATCATCATAATCTGATCATCATTGGAGAGGTCCACCCATTATGATGCAGCCACATAGTGTCTAAGCTCTGTGGATCATTTATACGAGGTTTTTGGTCTCAATCGGCTCCTCCCAAGTGCTAGCTCGATGCTGGAACCCTTCAACGATTGATATCGATCGAACTCCTTCGATCTTCATCTATGAGCTCTTCGAATGCTTCATATTGCTAGTAGATGTAATATAGAGGTATAGGAGGTTCTTCCTAAAGTTTAGTGGGCTCACGACACTCATAGCTCAAACAAACCCTTCCCGAACCCTAGGCAAAACCTTAGGATATGCACACACCCGAAACCCTGTGCAAGCTCTCTTTGTATTATTTTTTTTAGAATTTTGAAACTCAATTTCCACATGTAGAAGGGGCCTCACGAAAGTTTTCTCTCTTCTAAAAGATTAATGTCACACATCCCAAGGAGAAAACCAATTTAAACTAGCACCAATCTGTGTAGACACCATGTGGAGAGATGAGATCAGGTTTGTTAATTCAAATTCAAATACGTTTTGAATTTAAACTCTAAACGACCTGATCCTATCCACTAGGGATGTGAGAAAGCCAGGAGCATGCCCACATTTGCATGAAAAATGAAGCACGAGAATCTTTTCCTCATGAAGAAATGTAGGCGCACAAAAATATGGCGCATGGATAGGAATGAAGTTGGTTTCTTGTTTAAATTCGAATCTCATTCAAACTTAAAACATTAACCACCAATCCTTATCCATTTTGTGCATTGAGAAAGTGGGCATGAGACCTTTTTATGCATGGGAGAATAACTCATGGGAACCTTTCTTGTGAATTTAAAAGGGTGCAGGAGAGATGAGGTGGCGTAGGATGAGGACTAGTCAAACTAGTCCAAACTAATTTTATCCAATTAAACCAACCCAAACAAATTTGGCTAGGCCCAATTAGCCCAAATTAAATCCAACATAATTAGGCTTAATTAATCTCAATTAAATCCTAATTAAATTAGAAATTGATCAAGCCCAATCTTTGATCAAATCAGAGATCAAACCTTCTTAGTGATCAGGTCATCTCATAACCTAATCGGGTCAATCCCAACTGAATCCAATTCAATTGGACTTGAACCAAAAATAATTACTCAATCAAATTAAGTTAATTAATGATTAAATTATAAATTAAATCTCTCATAAATATAGAATTCAAATCCGCTGGGTGTCCGAGCAACAGAGTCCATCGGTATGAAATCCTGATCAAAGAGTCCCAAATCAGTGGGACTCTTGACCTCGGTGCCTAAAATAAGTGAAACTCGCAATCACAGAGTCCTAGATAGGTAGGACTCAGAGTTCCAATCCAGTTACTGTGGATTGTTGATCCCCACGCGTTTCTCCAATGCCACATCTTGTTGGGAACCTGACCAATAGGTAATCAATTGAAACTACTGCTTTAAGGGCATTGAGTCTAGGTCAGCCAAGAATGGTATTGTATGTA
Organism: Cocos nucifera; assembly: GCA_006176705.1. Classification (NCBI taxonomy): domain Eukaryota; kingdom Viridiplantae; phylum Streptophyta; class Magnoliopsida; order Arecales; family Arecaceae; genus Cocos; species Cocos nucifera. The sequence goes on from QRFJ01001755.1 coordinate 108,024, forward strand.
GACGATATTTTGATGATAAAAAATGTGAGTTGCCTGGTCGACTGATGTGATTCCTTTCCAGCAATAATTGGCAATGTGATTTCTTTTTCAACCACCATTGAGTCACCTGAGAATCCAATTAGAGGGCAGCCAACCCATTTCAGATTATTGATCACATTAATTTTTGAGAGAGTATCGTAGAACAACACATCTGCCGAGCTTTCATTATCAATCAGGATCCTTTTTATATCATAGTTTGCTATCATCATGAAAATAATTTTTTGATAGCATTATTGTGGGGTGTTTGAACCCCTTGGGCATCATTATCAGAAAAAAAAATTATATTTTCAATACATTACCTCTTTGGAGAGGGACTATTGGATGCCTCCTAAGATCCACTACCTTGAGAAATCATGTTGATGACTCCTGCAATCGATCGGTTATTCTCAGTAGCATCATCGGGCCTCTAGTATGGCTCCAGGGCCTAGTTTGTCTAATCTTGGATATACTTGCTAAAATAACCCCGACGGATCAAAGCCTCAATCTCATCTTTGAGTTGACGGTATTCATTAGTGTCATGCCCATGATCCCGATGGAAGCGGTAGTATTTGCCCTTATTTCTTTTGTCAATGGGAGCCTTCATAGGATTAGGGTGATGGAAATATCCTTGATTTTTTATCTCCATTAGAATCTATGTTCGAGGGGCGGATAAAGAGGCGTAGCTATCAAATTTTCAGGGAGGACTCTGGGACCTCCAATTTTTTCGAGGTGGTTCACTACTGCTTTCTTTCTTTCCGTGTTCTTCCTTATGGGACTACTTCTTTTCCTCCTTGTTCTTCTTTTTCTTTTTGTTCAGCTTCTCCTCTTCTTCAACATGGGCGTACTTTCGAATTTGGGCCAACATTTTCTCATAGTTTTTTGGAATATTCTTATTGAGGGAGAAGGTTAGTCGGTAGCTTCTGAGTCCTGCTTCAAGGCTGACATCGCAACGGACTCATTGCAGTTTTTTACTTCAAGAATGGTTAGATTAAAATAGGCCATATACTCATGGAGAGACTCTCCCTCCTATTGCACAACAGAGAACAGGCTGTTTGAGTGCTTTAAGTGGAGGCGATTGCTTTCAAAATAGGCTACAAAAAGCCTACTCAGCTGATCAAAGGAAGAAATGGATCCAAGTTAGAGTCTGGAGAACCATACCCTTATAGATTTCTTGAGGATGATGAAAAAGGCCATGCAAAAAAGGGCGTCAGATATACCCTGATAGCCTCATAATATCTCTATACCTCTCATGGTGGTCTTGGAGGTCAGTGGAGCCATTGAATGGCTCTAGAGTGGGCATCTGAATGAATCGGGATCTTGGAATCGATTCGGAATCCAAAATCGTTCAATTTCAGCAAAAAAGTAGTGAGGTGGAACTCCTTACTCTGTGAAGGCCTCTCGAGCTACACCTTCCTTAGCTTTTCATAAGATCTTGAAGCTTCTATTCAAGATCTGTCTCATGCAGCAACCTCCTACTATAAGAGGTTGATTCAGCCTCATAGGAACGTTCTTTTTGATCAAGAAGGTACTCTCGAGAAAGTTCTTAGGGAGTTGGAAGATGGTTGGTTCGTGACACAACCTTTTAAGGAAGAGATTCTTGTCGTTGCTCTATTATTTGTTGGAGATATTGCATGACATTGTAAGGGACTAGACTTGCTGTACCAGAAGGTTGAATTATTGTGGATCAATTCATTGTGGCTATAATTCAAAGAATAAGAAGAATATTGCTTAATAATGAAAATTTTGCAATGGACAGAATCCGTTTCTATTTAGTTGTTAATTAGCAATGGATTTACAATGGAATGCTCAATTTCATTGCTAATTTTGAAAAAATAAATTTACAAGAGATTTATAATGGATTAGAAATAAAAAGTTTGCAATGAAATAATAATGGACTTGAAAACTATTGCTAAATTTTGCAAGAGGTTCCCGCGTATTATTGGCAATGGAATTGCAATGGATTGGCAACTAAATATTATAAGAAACATGCGATTTTACAATGAAAATGAAAATAGCGATAGACAGAATCTGTTTCTAATCCATTGTTAATTGGCAATGGATTTGCAATAGAATATTTAATTCTATTGCTAATATTAAAAAAATAAATTTACAACAGACTTGCAATGGATTAGACACGAAAATTTTATAACAAAATAAAAATAGATCTAAAAATACTTAATAAATATTGTAGGAGGTTCTTGCATATCATTGGCAACGGAATTGCAATAGATTAGCAATAGAATATAGCAACGGATTTAGAACAAACTCAAATTTCATTGCTAATAGTTGGTTAAAAAAATTATAGATTTTTTTAATTAGATTATAATGGATTTACAATCAAATTTATTCCATTGCTAATTTAGAAATAAAAAAATTTATAAAAGAATTGAAATGATAATGTTTTTGTTGCTAATATGAAAATAAAAGAATACACTAAGAAGCGGATTTGCAACTAATTTACAATAAAATTTCACGCAATTGCTAATTAAAAAAATTAAAAAATCTTAACTTTTGTGTAGCCTGATATTCCATCTCTCTTTTTTTTTCTCTCTCTCATCTTCCTCTCTTTAAAAAAAATTATAAAGGAATTGAAACAGCTACATCTTCATTGCTAGTCTGTAAACAAAAGAACTTACTAGAAAGCAATTTTGTAACTGAATTACACCAAAATTTTAGTTTGTTGCTAATTAAAAACTAAAAAATATAACTTTCTATTAGCATGATATTCTCTCTCTCTTTTTTCTCTCTCCTCTCTTTTTTTCTAAAAATATAACTAATTTAGACTCCATTGTTAAAGAGAGATATGATCGATTAACAGTATTAAATTTTATAAATATTTACTTTTATTAGTAGTTACTTATCTAGAATTTATATATTATTATAATTTTTTTTTTAATTTTATCGATAACATGTTTGTTGTTTGACTTAATTTTTTATATTAATTTTATTTTTTTTTATTTTTAATAAAATTTAAGTAAGAATCATGAAAAAATAAAAAGTAATAAAATAGTCAAATTATTAGACGTTTATAAGTTGACTTGCTTGAATATTTTTTTTTCGAAAAAACATACTAGCTCTAAAAATTTTAAGTTTTAAGTCTTGATTCATATGCTACATAACCATCTTATTGTTCATGCATTTAAGTTTCAACATGATCCATTGTTCTTTAAAATGATTCATTTTATGAATATTTATAAAATATTTTAATTTTTTAGATAATTATAAATTTAAAATTATTAATATTTAATTATCTCACTAATTTATGCATCTCATATTTAATTATCTCGCTAATTCACGTACCGCCACGAAGCATATTTTTGCGGTACAAAAAATAGATGCTCAAGCTTTAAATCTCGTCTCCCTCTCTCTCAACCGCGCGACACCCCCCCGCCAAACCACACCCCCCCCCCCCCCCCCCCCCCAACTGCCGCGTGCGATGCTACTCCATGTGACCCCCTCCCCATCCCCCCAGCCCCGACGCCCGCACTTACGTGACCCCCCTCCCCATCCCCCCCCTAACGCCGTCGTCGACGAATTGGCTCAAATACCTCAGCTGCAACTCTAACACCGTCGCCAACGGCATCACAAACCTGAAACCCCTTTCCAAGAAGACCAAGAACCCCCACCCCTTGGCCGTCTGCCGTCACTCCGACTCTGTCAAAGACATCGTCTCTTCCTTCCCAATATATCCCTCCTCCCCTCTTCCCAAAACAACCTCTCCAAAAGAATCCCAACGCAAACCTAAATCTAGACCTTCCCCGTCACCGGCGGCATCCGTGGTGATGGAGGTGGTGCCGCCGGCTAATTCGTTCCCGGTGCTGGAGGAGCTTCCGGAGTTTCACTCCTCGTGGTGGGTGGTGGAGATCATCTCTGGTCGAGCTGGGGGCGGCCGCTGTTCGTTGGCAAGATCGAGATGCTCTTCCAGGTCCAGCACTCGTTGCTGGCCGCCACGTGCTTCGAGGAGTACCGCTCCATCGTCAACCACCACACCGCTGCCTCCGCCGTTGACGGGAACGAGATGATGCGCTTCCACTGCGCCCCTCCTCCGCCTCCGCCGACGGCGGCGAGGTCTACGATGCGACGGCATGGGGGAAGGCGGGAGAGGGGATTCGGACCTTCGACGCGAGCGGCGGTGCCCATGCAAGTGGGGGCTATGGGGCCAGTCATGGGGCGATGCTTCTGTGCCAGGTCATCATGGGCCGGGTGCGGACCGGGCTAAAATCGAAGTCGGTGTCGCATTCCGGGTTCGACTTGGTTCGGGTTGGGAAGGGAGAGCTATCGGTGTTCGACCCCCGGGCGGTGCTCCCTTGCTTTTTAATCATCTACAAAATATAAGTATATACTCTTTTTATCTACATTTTGTTAATTATCGATCCAATTTTATTTATTTTATTTTTATGTTTCTACGAATGCTTTTTAATGTGAGGGGAAATTTTGTTTTAGTTTTTCTTTTCTTGCACCATACCAATTGGATTCGGAAATGATACAATATAATTTTATTCAAGTATTTGAGATAAGCATCTATTTTTTGTCTCTATCTGTTGATTGCCAATGTTTATTTATACTTGTACAATAAATCTTGAATTTATCTTTTGTTTATATCTTATTTATATCTGTAGATTGTCTACAATCATACTTTTGTCCTGCTACTAGAGTCAATGGTATAATTGATCTGCCCCCATAAAAGTTTAGAGTCTAATAAGGCTTGATGGAGTAAAGAGTTGATTTGAGATACTTTTTCTATAGTAGGTTTCAATTATGTTTCCTGCAACTAATTATTATCTTAATGAATTATATTTGTTTTAAAGGTGACTACAATTATTTGTTTTAAAGTCCAATATTTATCTTTTCTTTGATCATGCAGAATCTTATTTTGAGTTTATTATTTCTGGTCGGTTAGGATCTGTGAATGGTTGACATCTGTGAGCATCATCTAGATGAAAGGATTTTGTTATTAGACTTCTTGCTGCATATTTTTGTAATTGCTAATGCCTATGTGGTGTTCAGCAGTAATTTAGAAGCAACAACCATGATATTTATTTGAGCATGCTTAAATTGAATATTTGAAAACTACTATCCATAATATATTGTGGCTTTTGTCTTCCATTTTAGATGTTCTACTGGGTGAAAAAATTGCATACTGCAATCTGTAGAAAACCATTGTCTGCATGTTCACTTAATAGGTCTCTTGTCACATCTGGTGATTTCTTTAAAGGGGTCTGCAGAGAGAAAGGGCAAGTACAGCAGCTTAACATAAAGGGAGACCCTTTTATGATCGATTCTCAGAATTTATACATGATGTGCTAAATTTATAGAAATGGATTGAGAAGTGTAGTTAAAGGTTAAAACTCTTTCGGGTTTTTTGAATCTTGGAATCCTATAGTGGATAATTGAGCCAATATCACAAATTTAGGCTTAATTTTTTGTAAATTCAGTGTCCAGGAGCTCAATCTAACCCACAAACCCCACCTATTTCCTTTAAAAAAAAAAACTCCTAGAAACGCTCAAAAAAATCTTAAAAACCTTCTATAAATACCTTTCTCATAGATCTCTTGCAACCAAGCATCTAAATGCTTGGTATCATTAATCTGTAAAATTTTGAGTAAAATATGTTCATAACACTTGTGAGTTGTGACCTCCTAGGCATCACTCTATATTCTAAATGCTATTGGTCAAGAATTATGTATGTATCGTTGGGCGCATGAATTTCCCAAATTTTGGAATGGAGCATTCCAGATTTTTAGGAAATATGGTTTGAGACTTACAGATGTATGAACAATAGCTGCTTAAAGTTGCAGATATACTGTGCAAGAGTTTATCAAGTTCTTTAAATAGTCCAACTAGAATTTGTAATTGGATTAGATAGCAAAAAATTATTTCTTCTCTTCTATATCTTTGCTTTCATCATTTCATATATCTGAAGCATATTTGCTGCACAATCTGCATGAAGGCTGAAGGCTTAGGTTTAAACTGGCAACCTTATTTTGTTATGTTACTGCATTTTTCCTTTAATCAAGACTAGGACAGGATATCACTTGTTCTTTTTTCCTTTTCCTTTTTCTTGTACTTAAATGCACTATCATTGCTTTGCTACTTCTGAGATATGATATTACGTGCCTTGTGTTACCATACAGGAACAATCTATAGCTCATCACTCTTTCCTAATCGAGCTCCCTTGGGAAGAGTATTGCTTCTGAACTACATTGGAGGTGCTACTAATACTGGAATCATTTCCAAGGTAATCCATCACTGTGTTATTTTCAAGTTATATTAAGATACTACTATAGAACCTATAGGGCTATAGCAGCGATTTATAACCGCTGCCATAGCTCAAAAAAACTACTGCTATAGGCTATGGCAGCAGTTAGCTAAACCGCTGCTACTGTAACCGTCGCTATAGGTCTATGACAGTGATTATTGCAGCAGTTATTGAAACCGCTGCTATATAGATTCTATTGCAACAATTTTTAAACCGCTGCCATAAGCTTGTCTATGGCAGTGGTTATAAAATTGTTGTTATAGATAGTCTATGGCAATGGTTATGGAACCGTTGCCATAGCCTTGTCTATAAAAGCGGTTACGTAACTGCTGTCATAGATCTAATACAGTGGTTGATACATTGCCTACATAAGCGGTTGGTACGTCTACGACAGCGGTTGTAAAACCACTATCATAGCTTCTGAATAATTAAAAAAATATAAAATTTTAATTTTTTATATATTTTATCTGACAAATGCAGAGATATATAATATAAAAAAATATTATAAACATAAAAATATTTCTAAAATTCTAAAATTTTATTGTCAAATAAAATTTATTATAATATTTTTTTAAAAAAATACATCAAAAGTCTTCTAAATCTACATCATCGTCGTCTCTGGGAGATGGAGCACAAGCTGGAGGTGGAGCTGGAGCCGGAGTCGGAGCTGGAGGAGCTGAAGCTGGAATGCACGCCAATATATCCTCAAAGCCCATGAAGGTATCTCCAAAATGTGCACTGAGCGTCGACACCATGTCTCTCATGATGCCCTCTAGATGAGATGCGCGCTCCTCAGCCCGATCTACCTGTATCGCAGCATGATCTGCCCGTGCCAACGCTGCCTCAAGCTTCTTCCGACTGATGACATCGAAAGCTTGTGAAGAGACGCTCACCTCAGATTAATAGCTGGTCGACGTATGTCCGGGCCTGCATCGGATCCTTTCAGAGTGCTCAGACCCCAAGACCTGAGATAGATGGTCATGGGGGCCAGAGTTATCTGAGCCCTTGCTCACGAGCGCATCTAACTAATCTTGTAATTGTAAGTACAAATAAAATTTTATAATAGATGCTATAATAGTAATTATATATACTAATATATTTAATACTTATAAAAATTCTTTCGATCGCGGCATTCATCGGTCTGCCCTTCTTATCCGTATGGCTGGATCGAAAGATCTCGCTATAGCTGGGCATCAATCCATCTCTCATCAGTTATAACAATGGATCAGTTTATCAGAAATATGAAAAAAATATCAATTTAATTTATCTACTAAGATTTAGAATTCATTACCTCTTCTCTATACACACGATTGACTATAGACTTACGGCCAAGAGTGTGCGTATACTCTTGGGCTGCCCGGTTCTCCTGGTTCTGACGGAAGGTAGCCTAATAAGTATTCAAATAAATAATAAATATTTAAAAAAATATTTAAATATAATTTTAAGCATATTAAAAAATTCAAATGTTAGTAATTTTACCTCAAATTCCTGGCTCCTCCAATGTGTAACCATCCTCTTCCACTGACTCGGAGGACAGTCCTGTATCTAAGGAATAAGCTCCTCTGGAGTGTCTCGTCGATGCTCGAGCCATCCTCTATAGAGCTTAATTTTGTAGCCCCGGTACAACTCTCCGATCTTCTTCAATCGGATATCTTGAGCCTCTCATAATCAGAAAAGTCGTACCTTCTCTGCACAAAGTTATCAAAAGTCAGTTACAAAATTATTCTAATCAAACATAGTGTAAACATATAAAATGCATAAATATAATTAAGATGCACTTACCCATATCTTCTCCCACATCCAATCTCTGATAGTATCATCCATCAATCGCCAGTCTCTGGGCTTTATGGGAATAATATCTGACCACCTCACAAGCACTCCAAAAAAGGAATGCATCTCTTGCACGATCTCCCCTACTGACCTCCTCTCCAAATCATACTGTAACATCACCTAACGCTGACAGTTCCACACATGCGCCATACATGTGGGACTATAAAATATCGTCGAATAGATGACTGGATGATATGGCATCACTCAGGATAAGAGATATCTAGAATGAAAATAAATCTGTATACTGAACTGTGCAACCAATAGTAGTACTTCTACTTGATCATAAAGTTAAGGCACTAGCTAAACACCAATGATATAAGATATCGTTACCTTATAATGAAACAATATAGAATTTGCAACCACAGTATAACTAGCGAGTAATCACTGTACTTTGGTACTGGACCGCCTGTATTTCTAATATAGGTGATGAAAGATTTTTGGGTATAGTCAAATACTCGTAGAGTCAGTGTGTGAGTCAAGATGGGATTGACCACTCCTGATTATCTTCAGGAAGAGAATGTCTCACTGTATTTTAATTTAGCAAAACCTAAGCCTGGGTAATCCTCGTAAGGTATCACAAAATTTGTAAAATTTTGAGACATAATAGAGATAACTTGTATGAGTATTTGATAGCATACTCGAAGTCATCTTGAGCATTATTGGTCATAGGGATGAATTATATGGTGACCATGGGTCGGGATTCTAAGAATGTTGCTTTGCATACATTCGACCTATCCGGATATCAGAAACCATTGCTAGATGGTAACTTCGATTGGTACAAAAATTGATTTCTATACTACCAGCTTAGGTTCGAACCTATGGGGTTACACACATTAGAGCTTGTAATCTAATCAGATGGTTAATTGATAATTGAGAATCGTTTCGAGGTCAAACATTCAATGCGATTGATGTTTGACCAAATGCAAGTATTGCAGGAGGATCGATTAGCAATTGGATTGCTAATTAGCTCAATTTACTTGAGCAATCAGGCTGAGATCAAGTTTAATTGAATTAGATTCAATTATAATTAGTTTGAACTTAATTAGATTAAGTCTAGTTGGTTTATTGGGTAAGCCAATTGCAAGAAAGAATAATTCCTTATTTGACTAGGACTTGGGTGCACCTGATTGACTTAGGATTTAAATCAGATTTAAATCTTGATTTAATTTAATTTAACTAGGCTCCTAGTTGAACTAGGATCATTCTTAATTAGATTGTATTTAATTTAGTTTAAATAGAATTTAAATTAAATTTAAAATAATTTTGATCTAGTCAAACAGTTTCAGTTGGACTAGGACTCTCTCTCTTTCACATATGCCTAAGAAAGCCCATGCCATATTTTAATTTTAGATCTTTTTTCCATATTTTCTCATGCCTAATAAAAGATTTCCCATGCCCCATATCAGATTATTTGGAATAAATTTTGACTTGGTCAAAAGTAGGAAGTTGTTAGGATTAGTTTTCTTCTTGGAAGAGCCCTCTTTGACCTAAACTCTTCCCCCCTCTTGTGCGCCCACTTTTCCCATACCTCTAATATTATTTCTACCCTTTCTCTCTTTCTTTAGGCCATTGGTTTTATATTTCACACACAAAAAATCAAGGGAGGGGCGTCCAAGAGTTGGACGCCCCATAGAAGTCCTCCTTTGACAAGGTTTTGACCTAGTTTTGCAATATAAAGGGGATGCCTTTTTCTTTGACCATAGAGGATGTGAAAAATCCTAAAAAAATTATGAAAAATTAGAGAAAAAGGAGAAGAAGTCATGGAGGATTTGTAGCACCAAGATTCATGAAGAAGAGCCCTCAATTAAGACATCAAAGATTGATGTCTTGAAGAGACAAAGTAAGAGAAGATTGTCTTCTCTTATATTTTTCTTTTATGTTTCTCTCTTCCTATTTTATTTATAATTTTTATATGATAAAAATATGAGAGAGAGAGAGAGAGAAATGGCTTGAGAAAAGATGGTGCCAAGATTCTCAGAGAAAATATCTTCATCTGAACATCAATTATTGATGTCATGAAGGCACAAAGGTAAGAGAAAATTATCTTCTCTTTGTTTCCTTTTGAGTATCTTCTTCTTCATTATTTTTTATAATTTTTATATGATAAAGATCTAAGAGAGAGAGAGGAAGAGGGCATGGAATCTATGCTCCAAGGTGTTGGGGCATGGTGATCATTTTTGGACATTATCTGATCATATCCTGATGCGACAAGAAGAAGAGAAGAAGGTCTTCTCTTAGGGTTTCCTTGAGAGCCCTTCTTCTCAATTTTATTTATAAGATTTTTATAAGAAAAATCTAAGGGTCTGAGATCTATAAAATTAAAAAAAAAAAATCTAGAGAAGAAGGTCTCCTCTGAACCTAGCATAAGAGATGTTTTCAGGACATCAACCATTGATGTCCTGAAGGAGAAGATTTGTCTTCTCCTAGGATTTTTGCATATGTATTTATTTTTGATTTATGGGAGATCCAAGAGTTGGATTTCTTTCTTATTCCTTCTCATGTTCTTCATCTCTTAGAGTATCCAAGAGATCCGAAGAATATGTACTTGATTAACCATCAGAAGGGATCCGCGAGAAGCTAGCACTTTGAGTGGATCTTCATTCGACGAACCTCCGATCTATGTTGCAGGTTCGTGTGGATCACCTGTAGAGGTCAGATGCATGTCTGGCTCCAAAGACAACAACGAATTCAACCATGGTGTTCTTGACCCATGCAAAGATAAGAGATCTAATCTCTTGGTAACCTAGATGTGATCTAGGATTAGATCTAGAATTATTCTTGATCTAGGTATTGATGTGATCAATACCACTCATGATTAATTTAATTTTAGATTTATATTTGCATCATAACATATTATAGATCCTTGATGTAGGGGTTTATAATTTGATTACATACATATTGTAAATTAAATAGTTTAATTTATGTCTTCCGCTGCTCTATATTTCGAAAAAGTTTTGAAATCTATGCATGAAACCTTTCATATCCCATATCACAATCAATGTCTATACATCGTTGACTTTCATGGACTTTATTTCGGATTTCATGGCCTCAAGCCATTTTTCAAAGCTGGATCTTTGCATTGCATCCATGTAGGTGATTAGATTCTCATCATTTTCATCGAGTTCGATAGGATCACCATCCTGAATCAAGAAACCATAATATCTATCCAGTTGATATGATACTCTACTAGACCATCTTAAGGGTGTAGATTCATTGAGCTCCGGATTTGATCTAATCAAATCTGGTTCAGGTTTAGCTACTTGTATCAGTTTTTCTATCTATCGAACTTTCTCATGTTCGATCTTAGAGGCGTTAGTCCCTTACCTAAGAAACTTCTTTTCTAAAAAGATTACCTTAAGACTGATGAACACCTTTTGTTCATCAGTTAAGTAGAAGTAATACCGTTTGGTCTCTTTTGGATATCCTATAAAATAACACTTGTTAGACCTAGGTCCAAGTTTGTTCGTTACTAAATGTTTGACATAAGCTGGATACCCCCAAATCCTAAGATGCGAAAGTACTGGCTTACCTTCTGTCCATATCTTATATGGTGTTTTGGAAACAGACTTACTTAAAATCCTATTTAGAATGTAACAAGCCGACTCGAGTGCATATTCTTATAAAAAGATCGACAAACTGGAAAACCCCATTATGGATCGAACCATATCCAGTAGAGTTCGATTCCTCCTTTTAAATACACCATTTTCCTCTGGTATTTGAAGAGGAGTCCACTAGGAGAGAATTCCATTCTTTCCAAGATATGTCAGAAACTCACTAGAAAGGTACTCACCTCCTTGATCAGACTGAAGAGTTTTAATACTCTTCCTAGTTTACTTTTTTACCTCATTATGGAATAGTTTGAACATTTCAAACGACTCTAACTTATGCTTCTTTAAATAGACATATTCATATCTCGATAGATCATCTGTGAAGATTATGAAGTAGAAATATCCATCTCTAGCACTTGAGCTCATCGGTCCACATACATTTGAATGTACTAGACTCAGGAGTTCATTGGCTTGCTCGCCTTTTTCAGTAAAAGATAACTTGGTTATCTTACTAAGAAGACAGGACTCACAGGTCAGAAGTGATTCATATTCACTAACTTCAAGAATTTCTTCTTGAGTCAACCTATTTATTCTGTTCTTATTGATATGACCTAGCCTACAGTGCCAAAGGTAGACTTCAGACACATCATTAATTCTAGGATGTTTAGCAGAGGATTGAACTACATTAACAGGCTATGATAGTAAGTAAATTCTATTATTCAATTATCCAACAAACATCGTAACACCATTTAAAATGACATTATAAATATTTTTTTTATTAAAAATTCATAACTGTACATGGCCAAAAGGCCTATAGAAATAACATTCAACAAAAAGCTTGGACAAAAATGACAATCATTAAGAATTATATTACAAAAATTAATTACAAGGTTCATGATTTCTAAAGCTAGAACTGAAACTTATCATCCATCTCCAACGTTTAAGAATTTGTCACCTACATCAAATCTCCTACCGACCTATAGACCCTGCATCAAATTATAGATATGATAAAAGCTTTCGGTATCTAATACCCAGACGGTAATATCACATATCGAGAAGTTGCAAGGTGTTATCATATAATTACCTTGCCCAGCAACTGCTTGCTTCTTCCTTGATCTGTTTGGATCTAGAGAGGCAATGTACTGATGACAGTTCCTCTTCCATTATCCCAACATCTTGCAAAAGAAGCACTCTACCTGGCTTTTGTCAGGCTTGTGCTTCTTGGTCTGATCCTGTGCAAAGGTCCCAGCATAAGGCTGCATCTTCTTATTCTTCTTCTTCTTCTTGTTCTTCTTTCCCTTCTTAAAGGGTCGATGACCAAAAGAAGACCCTCCCACTACATTCACCAACTCCTTGTGGAGCTGGAGATCCTTCTCAAAGATTTACAGCAAACCTAATAAGCCATGGTAGTTCACTGCAAACTTTGGCATTCAAAAATGAGTAAGAAAGGGGAGGAAGGACTTGGGCAAAGAATTAAGATTCGCATTCTTTCCAAGCAGCTCATACAGGAGGAAGCCTAGCTTGCTCAGGCATTTAATCATCTCGATCATGTACAATACATGATCAATGACTGACACCCCATCCCTCATGCGAGCGTTGAAAATTGCATAACTAGTTTTGTGCCTTTCAATTTCGTCAGGCATGCCAAAGGAGTCATTCAATATTTAAAGCATCTCCTATGACTGGGCAATCTCAAATCTACAGCTAAACTCATCATTCATTGCGGTCAGCATAATGCACCGAATGGTGGTGCAGTCGTTGAGCCACTTCCAGTAAGTATCTCGTACCACGCCTCTAGCATTCGAAGCTACCTCCTCAAAGGCCGGATCCATCAAAATATACAAGATCCGCTCATGCTCCAGGATGATCTTTTCGATACCAGCTATCAAAGTTAGGTCCCATAAGCTTGTCATTGTCTAACAATGATCAGAGCGATAAGGTAGTGGCCATTTCTACACAAATAAGGAAAATGAAACCTAATTAGTATATGAATTATTAACACTAAAGACTTGGACTCGAAGGAAAAACCTATTTTTTCCGACACAAGATCGTTCAAATCTGATTGAATCTGAAGAAATATTTTAAAAAAAATTTCCTAAAATCCTAATAAGATCTGAGACATCTTGGATCTAAACATAGAGATCTAATATTAAAAGTTAAAAATAAAATTAAATCAGATTTAATTTTAAGTACCTAATTTGATAATCAAATTATTATGCGAAGATCCTGTTGATTCCTGAGGTTGTGGAAGGAGCTACGCATGCGCCTGGTCTCTACCGATATCCACTTAGGCAGAATCTAAACATTTTCTTCTTGTGAATCTTTTTTTCAAAAATTAGATCTGGATCTAATTTAAAAAGCCTTCAAAATAACTTCTGAGGGCAGCCTGTTCGTCTCAGGAATACCATCACATAAATGTTGAATCTTGTACCAAAAACCTTAGACCTTCAACTTAGATTTGTGCCTAACTTTTTAGACATGTAGAAGAGAGGGAGAGAGAGGATAGAGGGGGCATGGATATCAGAGGAAAGGCTCCTTTGGATGTGGAAAAAATAAATTACATTAAGGCAATTTTATGAGAAGAGTTCTTATACTAGACATAGCACCATAAAGAGTTTCTTTTTGACCAAAAGCCTTATTAATTTGACCATTGGGACTCCTGAACCTGATCTCCATGAAAAACCCCAGATCCCATCTTGTTTTGACACCAAAAATCCATCTAGAAGGTGGCGGCATGAAAGGATAAGGAAGCGTCCATGTGCATCTAGGACTCTCCCCTCAACAGTTTGATCCAAATTAAACTCTATCAAAACTCAGCCTAGGCACCCCCAAAAATCACAAAATTTTGCACACCCAAAGTATAACTTATGCCCTATCATATATCAAATATTTAGGATAAAATAATTTCAAAAAAAATTTCTAAAATTCTCTGATCACGTGATCCTCGATTTTCTCAATTGGGTCAACCATTGACCCTAGTCCAATTACACTAGGAATGAATTTAATTTTCATAATTAATCTAACCTGAACTTATTCCAGTCAGATGAAAATAAAATCATTCAAGACATAGGAATGAGTCAAATCAAATTTGACTCAATTGTGATGAATTAGAAAGATTATAGAAGAAGAAAGTCAAGCTCAACCGTGTGCTAGCACGATTACCTTGAACCTGATTGGATCTAATCCAAATCAATCAAACTCGGTTAGCTCAATTGATGACATCCAGACCCAAACCCTTATTTATGTAATCTAGTTAGGTTTAGTTCCATATGGTAATGAGATATGTCATTATCTCCATCATCGACATCATCGAACACCTTTTGATGGATCAGAACTTTTCTGATTCATACAATTAGAATGATCGATCATCAAAATCATTCTAATTGCTCCCAAAATTCATCAGTGACACCAAGCAGTATATGGTGGCAATCCATCAGAATTGAAAGTGAACCTCTCGGTGCAGCTACCTGTGTGATTGGGTTCTTCTATCTTGAGCCCTGACAGGATTAGAGTTAAGGTGAACTCGTCAAACCCAATATCCATCATATGAGATGATCATTCAATTTGAGTCCTATGTGAAACCCTTTATAGAAACTCTTTCTATCAACTTCACTCTACCATGGCCATGGACTTATGGACTCGATTCGCATGATCATCATGGGGCTACTCCTCATCTACCAAGGTAGATAGATCCATTATTGGTGCAATCCCAATTTCTATAATGAATGTACTATAGCCAATATACACCTTAGGATTTTAAATGGTTAGAAGACCAAGTTATGGTATCGTCAAACTATAACATCCTCAAGGTGAATTATCGATACACCTCAGATCAAAGAACCAGACACACTACCGCAACATCGAGCCAGTCATCGATGAAAAGATAGACTTTCTTATGAATGCTCGAGGTGGTCACGCTCTGTGCCCTCGTTCTCTAATGAGTACCTGGACTCTCACTCTGGTGTCTCCATACCATAGACTCAAGACTCATCTACTCAAAGAAAGCGATCATACACTAACCTTCTAGATCAATCACCATCCTCATAATGATCCTATGATAGAGAGCAGTTTATGAATTAATTATGAAAATTCATATCTTAAATTTTTAACTCTTTGAAAATATGAATTATCATTACCATTAACTCAAAGGATGTATCATATACATTTTAAATACACAATATAATAAAAAATAATTTTTTTATTAATTTATAATCAAAATTATAAAATTATCCTTAGAAGTGTATTACATGTATTAGCCAATCTGGCTTCTAGGACACATATTTAACAAACTCCCACTTGACCTAAAGCTAATTGGCTACAAATCTAAGTCCCATCCTCTCAAGGTGGGCTTTGATCTTCTACTGGCCTAAAGGCTTCATCAATAGATCTACCACATTGTCCGTGGAGTCAACTCTCTTGACCTCGACATAATCCTTCTCAAGGTAATTGCGGATGAGGTGGAATCACCGCTCGATGTGCCTGAATTTCTGATGAGACTTTGGCTCCTTAGCTAGGACTATGGTGCCATTATTATCACAGTACAGAGTGACGGCATCTGATGGTATCACTCCAAGTTCTATGGTGAACTTCTTATACCATAATGCCACCATTGCAGCTTTCGATGCAGTAATGTACTCTACTTTCATGGTGGAATCTGCTATCACAATCTGCTTGAAACTCTTTCAGCTGACAGTACCACCACTACACATAAATAAACTATCAGATGTCAACTTTTGATCATCTATATTAGACATAAAATTTGAGTCTGTATAACCCTGAACCTTGAGTTCTCCATTACCAAAAATCAAGAACATATCCTTAGTCCTTCTCAAGTACTTAAGGATACATTTCATAAAAGTCCAATGCTCTTCATCTGGATTTGACTGATATCTACTCATGACACTTACAGCATGGGTTATATTAGGTCGTGTACATAGCATGGCATACATGAGGCTCTCTATTGCTGAAGCATAAGAGATCTTGCTCATGCATTTGAAGGAAATAGATCTAGGATTGCAAAGGTAGATCTTGAAATTTTTTCAAGATCAGACAGTGAAAGACTTAAATAAATTAAATATTTATTTAAATAAATATATAAATACCTAGATCTCAGATCTATTACATGATCAAGGTATAATATTTAAATTAGAAACTAAAATCAAACAAGAAATAAAAGGTTGATCAAATCAACTTAGATCTACACTACATCAAATGCAGGTATGAAGTTAATAGATCAGATCTATTACCTGAGCAAGTTAGATGCTCTAACTTGCTGATCCAGGCTTGAGGATGAAGTAATGAGCCACACATACATCTGGCCTCTAGGAGCCATCCACAGAGCCTATGAACAAGATCAGTGATGCAGGAATCAGCACAGTATGCTAGCACTATGCTGATCTCTCTTCGATGATCGATCCGATGCTTTCTTCTTTGAAACTTGGATTCTCCAAAATACCAAAAGAAAAGAAAGAGGATTTGTGATGTTGAGACATCTCTCAAAATCTCACAAAAATGGAGAAAGAGATCTAGAACAAAAATCCTAGAAGAAGACCCTCTTCTTCTTCTTTTTTTCTTTTCTAGACATCCTAATTTGTGTTTTTAATATCTCCACGATCTAGATAAATTTTTTTCTAATTTTTCTACACCAAAAAGATCTCTCAAATATCTGCAATCCATAAAAATTTTAGCTAAATTTTTTTTTTAAATAAAGAGATATGTAGAGTTGTCAAAAACCTAGACTAGGAATGTCCAAACATGGGAAGTTGTTGGGGCGCCCAACTCTTGGGTGCCTCCACCTTTTTTCTACCGTGGATCAGCAAGAGGGGCACACAAAAAAGTACTCTTTTACCATAAAAATCAAAGAAAATAAGAAAGGATGGGTTGGCACACTTATGGGAAGAGTTTTGGTTGTTTCAAAATACTATCTCATAGGATTTCAAATCAAAACAAACTCTAACTTTGACTTAGTCCATTACCCAACTTCCTAATGAGAAATAGAGGAGAGGAGGGGGGGCATGAGAAGGCCTTGGCATGGAGAATCTTTACATATAAACACAAAGAGAAAGGGGTGGGGCATGAGGATTAGATGGTGCAAGGAATAGGGAGTCCTAGTCACACTAGGACTCCTGTTTTGACCTGATCAAATAAGGTCTTTTAACCAAATAAAAATAAGAGTAATCCAACCCAATTAAATAAGGCTTTAATCCATTTAATAACTTAATTAAATTAGATTAAATCAAATTTAATTCTAATTTAATTTTTTAATTAAATTAAAAAATTGGGTTGACCCGAGTCCTAGTTAGACTAGGACTAGTTCTTCCTTGCACTTGGCTTATCCAATAAGCCAATTGGACTTGATCCAATCAAGCCCAAACCAAATCTAATTAAATTATATTTAATTAGACTTAATCTCAGCCTACTGACTTAATCAAATCAAGTCAATTAGCAATCAACTTGCTAATCTATCTTCCTGTAAAACTTGCATTAGGTCAAACATCAATCGTATTGATCGTTTAACACTAAAATGATTCTAAATCGCTGATCAACCATCCGATCGGAATGTAAACTCTAATGTGTGTGATCTCATAGGCCCAAACCTAAGCTAGTAGCATAGAAATAAATTTTTGTATCAATTGAAGTGACCATCTAGCAATGATATCCGACGGCCAGATAGGTCGAAGGTGTAGAACACCATCCTTAGAACCCATGCGGATATAGTTTTTATATAATTCATCCCCTTGACGAAAATGCTCGTAAGACACCTCAGAATTTAATTATCAACTTTGAATAGATTGTCCACATTATATTTCAAAATATCAAATCCATCTAATGGATTATCCTGGCCAAGATAATACAGTGATACATTCTTCTCCAACTCTTGGAGTGGTCAATTCCATCTTGATCACACTCTAACTTCGCAAGTACTTGAGTATGCCCAGAAGTCTTTCGTTGCTGAATTAAAAATTTAGTTAGTCCAGTATCAAAGCATAGTGAGTTGCTTGCAAGTCACTGAGGTGATCTCAGGTCTAAGGGATACTTATACCTATATCCCATCAGAGATATACTCGACAGCAAAACACTCTGAAGTTGGTCACGTTCAATGATGATGTACTCATACATCTCACCAGTGTCTCCACACTTCTTGGTTAAGAGGACAATCAACCTATATGGCATATAGTGACCTATGCTCGATAGATGCTGTCATCCTAATTAACATCCTATCATTTGATTGTGAACAAATTTAAGGACTAATCAATAAATCCTCTCTTTATTGAAACTAAATAGTCCTAAGAACTTCATCACAATAATGGAGTTCATTAGAAGATGTAAACTTATGATGAAAAAGATGCCAAAAAATTTTTATTAATTAATAAATTAATTACGATATCTCAAGCATCAACAGACTGACGATTATTTTTGGAACACAATTTCCAACAACTCCCACTTATCCTAAAGCCACTCGATATAGTATCTAATACCCATCTTTGACTTATGGTTGTCGAACTCCTTGATTACCTAGGGTTTAACGAAGGGGTCGGCTAGATTTTTCTTTCCATTGATCTTCTGAAGATCAACGTCACCACGATTCATGATCTCACAGACCAAATGAAAGCAACGCAGAATGTGCTTTGTTCGTTGTGTGCCTTCGATTCCTTTGCTTGAGCTATGGCGTCAGTGCTATCGCAGTAGAGCAGGACTAGACCATCAAAGGAGGATGCTACTCCAAGCTTGGTGATGAACTATCTCAGCCACACAGCATTTTTTTCTACATCTGATTCTGTCATGTACTCTGTTTCGCAAACAGAGGTAGCACTGTATGCTGCTTAAAATTTTTTCAGCAGATGGCTACACCATTTAGAGTAAAGATATATCCTGACACACTTTTACTATCATCATAGTCAGATTGAAAGCTGGAGTCTGTAAATCCCATAAGTTTCAGATCTGACTCACCATAAATCGATCATTGGTCCTTAGTATTTCTCAAATACTTAAGGATGGTTTTAACCACCTTCCAGTGATTTTCTTTAGGATCAGACTGGTATTTACTCACTACTCCTAGTGAGTATGCCACGTCTGGTCTCGTACATATCATTGCATACATAATAGACCCTACTGTCGAAGCATATAGAATTCTACTCATATGCTCTCTCTCTTCAGGAGTTGTCGGACAATCCTTCTTAGAGAGAGAAATTTCTTGGTCTATCGAAAGATAGCCCTTTTTGGAATTCTCCATGCTGAACCTCTTCAGCATAGTTTCTATGTATATAGACTGGAATATTTCAAGCATCCTTTTAGATCATTCCTATAGATCTTCATCTCAAGGATGTAAGATGCTTCACCCAAGTCCATCATGGAGAACTGTGATGACAATCAGACTTTTATTTCTTGTAGTACAGAGATGTCATTTTGGATTAAGAGAATGTCATCTATGTATAAAATAAGAAATACCACTGCTGGACCATTTGTCCATTTGTAAATGCAGGATTCTTCTCTGTTCTTAATAAAGCCATACATTTTGATCACTTAACCAAAATGCATGTTCCAACTCCAAGATGGTTGCTTTAATCCATAAATGGATATCTAAAGCCTACACACCTTGGACTCATTTATGGATGTGAACCTCCCAGGTTGTATCATATGCACCTCTTCGATTAGCTCTCCATTTAGGAAAGCCATCTTCACATCTATCTACCAGATCTCATAGTTCAGGTGGGCAGCTATTGCAAGCATTATCCGAATGAATTTGAGCATTGCCACTGAAAAAAAATGTCTCATCATAGTCAATACCATAACATTGACGATACCCCTTGATAACCAGATGGGCTTTATAGGTCTCCACCTTTCCATCTATGCCTCTTTTTCTTTTGAATACCCATTTACACCCAATGGATTTAACTCCTTCGGTGGGTTAACTAATGTCCATACATCATCAACCTTCATGAAATCCATTTTGGATCTCATAGTTTTTAGGCATTTCTCAGAGTCGGATCTCTGCATTGCATCCATATAAGTGATCGGATCCTCATCGTTCTCATTGAGTTTGATGGGATCACCATCCTAGACCAAGAATCCATAGTATCTATCTGAATGGTGCAGTACTCTACCAGATTGTTTTAATGGTGTGGGTTCACTAGGCTCCAGATTTGATCTAATCAAATTCGGTTCTGGTTCAGCTACAGATGTCGATTTTTCTACCTATTGAACTTCCTCAAGTTCAACCTTAGAGGCAACAGTTTCTTCACCAAGAAATTTCTTCTCCAAAAAAGGTTGTCCTAAGACTGATGAACATCTTTTATTCATTAGCATGGTAGAAATAGTATCCTTTACTTTCTTTAGGATACCCTATAAACACATACTTATCAGACCAGGGGTCCAAGCTTATCTATATGCAAAAATTTGACATAGGCCGGACAACCCTAAACCTGTAGGTGTGAGAGTGTAGGCCTACGTCGAGTTTATATCTCATGTGGAGTCTTTAATTTACTTGGTACATTGTTCAATATATAACATGCAGTCTTAAATGAAATAGGCAAACTAGCAAAATCCATTATGGATCAAACCATATTCAATAAGATTCGATTTGTCCTTTTCGATACACCATTATGTTGTGGTGTCTCAGGAGGAGTCCACTATGAGAGAATCCCATTCTCTCCTAGATATGTCAAGAACTCACTGGATAGATATTCACTTCCCCAATCCGATTGAAGAGTTTTAATATTCTTTCCAATTTATTTTTCTACTTTACTTCAAAATTTTT
This sequence comes from Cocos nucifera, assembly GCA_006176705.1. Classification (NCBI taxonomy): domain Eukaryota; kingdom Viridiplantae; phylum Streptophyta; class Magnoliopsida; order Arecales; family Arecaceae; genus Cocos; species Cocos nucifera. Next base: position 129,436 of record QRFJ01001755.1, read on the forward strand.
TGAACATTTTAAATGAATCCGACTTATGTTTCAAGATACGTACCTGGATAACATCTATGAAAGTTATAAGTAGAAATATCTACCTCTAGCACCTATGCTCATTGGTCCATTACTTAGTATGTCTAGAGTATGTAAATTCTTGGTCATTTTTTCAAGAAGATAGGACTCATAGGTTGTTTCACAATCTACTTTAGCTTTCATTTTTATTGTTTTATTATTACTATTTTAGAAGATATTATCTAGAATACTCACAGGCTATGATAAAATATAACCATTTTTTTATTATTAAACATATGATATCATATTATAATCTTTGATAAATGTATAACCATCCTTGGCTTGGGCCAAAAGGCTACTAGTAATTTATCATCAGAAAGAAAGGACAATAATGATTATTCATTTAAAGAAATGATATTTAGTATTGAGAATAGTTGAATTGAATATCCCCACAACTAGAACTAGAACAGACCTTCCATCTCCAATATTCAGGAATTGCTTATTATTCTCAAATCTTTTACTAATTTGAAGACCTTGCAACGTATTGCAAATATGGACTGAACTTTCAGTATCCAATATCCAAGTAGAAATAAAAAATTTACAAGATGTTATCATATAATATCCTTGATCAGCAACTACTTGCTCATCTCTCTTGTTCAACCTATTGGAGTCATGGAAATCATGATACTGAGGATAGTTCCTCTTTCAATACCCCTGCTTCTTACAATGGAAGCACTCTGCTTGATCTAGGTTATTCTTGGATCTTATGTTTAAATTGGGCATAGAGGCCCCAGCATGAACCACTTCGAGCTGCTGAACAATATTCAACTTTCGATACTTATTATCGAAGTTGGATCCCATAAGTTAATCACTGTCTAACAGTAAATGGAACAACTATGGTTAGGATTTAACTACATAAAGAAGAACCAAAAGTCTAATTAGTAATTGATTCATTAAATCTAAAGATTTGGATTTTAATCAAAAGATTTCTTTCACTATTTTATTCGAATTGATAGCCTCTACCTCCAATTCGAGAAATTATCATACTTTCTTAATGGGTACTAGAATCCTCATAGACCGTACATGAGCCCAACTTTGGTTGGCCCACCCATGTACATCTAAGGGTAGGTTCATAATCAATTATTTTTTCAAACAACTTCTAGTAATTAAATTTTGCCCCAGCCCCTGATCAATTGGCTTTGGCCTTCTTAGAAAAGGGTCTAGTTAGGTCCAACCATTAACATGACCATACTTGGCCCATCTAACCAATGAATGATCAGGCCCAACTTTGGTTGGCCCACCTGACCACCATTTAGAAAGATGTATCCAAGAGATCATATAATGAATGATAATTCTATCAATCGATAAGCACCGGACCTTTGGGTCTCCAATGATTATCCAACTGATGGACCCATTATCATCTACTTTAATGGGAGGATATGATCCAGTTATCATATAACTATTTTATTTTAGAAACCTAATAATTTAAGAGGATTTATTTATAGAAGTGAGTAGGTCAAATTAACCAACTTATCATGATCCTCCCACCGGCTTCACCAAGTCAGCTTAAGGGAGACCACTAACAGACTGGTCTAGGAGCACCTAAATTAGTCACACTGATTTACCTAGCTAACATGGGTCAACTCAAATTGTCAAGTGATCTGATCAAAACTCAATCCCACCAAGAAGATCAGATAAGTGAGATCGATGGAAGGGTCTGCCAAAGCTTGCCTTAGACACTATAAAAAATGGTCAGGTAAGCGGACTGCCAATTAAAAACCACCAATCGTATGTGCCAAACTTACCTCAGACATCAACTGGTCTAATTAGTCTCGATTAGATCAACCTAATAGTTTGAGCTAGACCTCTTAGCCAAGAATCAAGTCCATTTGGTTCTTATTAAATACATAGACTTGACCAACTACAACTACTATAATTGATCTAGAGAATTCTTGACCTAATCTAAGACAATAATTGATTAAATTTAGTCAATTCTCTAATTAAGTCCATTCTTTAATCTAACCTTAGGCCTAACCCAATTAATGGACCTAATTTTCACTAACCCATTAATGCAATGTATTATGATTCGTGTCATAGGATCTTCAATTTACAATCCTAGAACCTAATCAAACAACTTCTTAATTCTTAATTAAGTTTTGGGCTGAGGGTTCGGATTTGGCTTTTCAAAAATAATTTTTATGTTTGTAAAATATTTTTACAATATGGTTCTATCAACCAAGTTACATGTTTGATTCATAATCAATATGCACGTAAAATAAACATAAAAATACTTTAGATCTAATCTAAATTGGTTCATGTAATTGAAATAGTTTCAATAATAATCAATCATAAATCTCCCTAGATCAAATCTAACATATTTATAATGATTAAAATTAGATTAAAATATTTTTAATCAGATCATAAAATTTTTTAGATCTAATTTAAAATTTTATGATCAATATTTTAGATCAGCACGTACTAGGACAACCTATCCACTATAAAGGATAAACCTTACAGCAGGACAATCTTATAGCAGTCCATGCAATCTAAAATATTTTATTTTTAGATTTAAAACTATTTTAAATCTAGTAAATTATAAATAAAATTAGATCAAATTTAATAAATTTATAATTAGAGTCAAATTATCACGAACTAATATAATCTTTTTACTGTAAGGGGTAAACCTTACAGTAGGACAACCTTATGGCAGTTCGTGAGATCTAAATTTTTTTTAATTTTAGATTTAATAATTATATTATAAATTAAATTTAATTTAATAAATAATCCAAACATGCACAAAAATTATGTAACAAGAACCTATCTCTGATACCAATTGAAGGAAACAAATCTAGGGTTGCACGGGTAGATCTTGAAACTTTTCAAGATCAGGCAACGAAAGACTTAAATAAATAAAATATTTATTTAAATAAATATAAAAAAATCTAGATCTTAGATCTATTATATGATCAAAGCATGATATTTAAATCAAAAATTAAAATCAAATAAGAAAGAAAAGGTTGATCAAATCAACCTAGATCTACACTACATCAAATGCACTACATCAAATATAGGTATGAAGTTAATAGATCAAATCTATTATCTGAGCAAGTTAGACATTCTAACTTGCTGATCTGACTTGAATATGAAGTCATGAGCTGCACATGCATCTGACATCTAGGAGTCGTCCACACGAGCTTATAAACACGATCAGAGATCTTGATGTGGAAATCAGCACAGTATACTAGCACTATGATGATCTCTATTCGACGGTCGATCCGATACTTCCTTCTTCAAAACATGGCTCTCCTAAAATCAAAAGGAGAAGAGGATTGTGATGTCGAGATACCTCTCAAAAGCTTCACAAAAAGGGAGGAGAGATATTGAAGATGACACTTCATTTTTTCTTTCTAGAAACTTAATTGTGTTTTTAATATTCACGACTAGATGATTTTTTTTTGATTTTCTACATATGAAAACACCAAATGTCTTACAACCATGAAATTTTAGCCAAAAATCTCTAAAATAAAGAGAGATGTAGAGTTAAGATTGTTTAAAAACTAGACTAGAATGTCCAAACATAGAATTTTTGGGGGCGCCCAACTCTTTGGGCACCACCCTCTACAGGACGAGAAAGGAGGGTGCACAAAACAAAAGTCTCTTTTATATGAAATAAAGAAAATAAGAAAGGATGGGTTGCACACTTATGGAAGAGTTTGGTGTTCAAAGTACTATCATATAGGATTTCAAATCAAAAATAACTTGATTAGCCATTCCAAGTCATAATGAGAAATAAGGAGAGGAGGGGTGATGCGAAGGTTTGGCATGGAATATGTTGAGTATGAGAGTGGGGCGCGAGGATTAGGGGGCGAAGAATAGAGAGTCTAGTCACACTAGGATCTTGTTTTGAATGGTCAAGCAAGATCTTTAATCAATAAAAAATTTAGAGGTTTTAGTTTGGTTGGGGCAAGTCATTTAAATGATCAGGAAAGGGTCTGTAAATTAAGATATAGAATGTGATTATAGGCTTAATGTTCTTCTTTAATCAAATCTGTTAAGAGATAGATTGTGGTGTGATCCATCAGAGTCTCCGTAGTGGCTAGAGCTGTAGGCACTTGAGTTTGTTTCATTGAACTTAGGGCGTTGTACTCATAATGCCAATACGGTATTGAGTTGCAATTGTGGCAGGATCGCGAAATGCTATTGATGATTGAATGAATACTTGTATAATTTAGGAAGTCTTATATCTCTACATAGTTTGCTTCGGTTTGAGTAGTGGTGAGATTGTACGCGTATATTATGGAATTCAACTAGCTGACATATGTGCTATTTGAGTATTGGGATAAGTATAGTCTTATATCTGAATTTAGATTGACACTAGGTCAAAATGTAACCTAATTGATTTGTTTAAAACCTAAATATGGGTTCTATAGATTAGCTTTTGATCAGTTGCCGATATGCTGTATAGTGAATTATGAAGCATTCTGAATGGTTGTGTGTACGAGTATGAGGGCTCTGGAATTCCTAAGTTGGGTAGCATAGAAAATAAATTGAATTTTTATATGCTAATGAAAGTGCCATGTGTGTTTGTAATGGATTATCCTGCGGAGTTGTTTGGTTTCTGTTTGTCTTGTGTGTATGTTTCTCGATGTTTTTGTTGTTTGGTTGTTGGCTGGTGTGTGTGTTGGTGTTGTTTTTGGTTGTTGTGGGTGGTGTTGTGTTAGTATGGATTTACAGGTTTGTAGTCCTGTATTGGGATGGATTAGGATGTGTGTTGGATTTGTTATGTGTTGGATAGTTTTTGTGGGTCATTTGGGGGTTGTGTGGTGGTGTGTTGTTTTTGGGTTTGGTTGTGTTGTTGGTCTCGCTTGTAGCGAAGAAGTGGTTTTGTGTTGTAGTGAATTGGCGTTTAGGTGTTTAATTTTCGGAGTGGTGTCTGAGAGTGAGTTGTTGTCGGCTGTGATAGTTGTGGAATAGATAGCATATGGTTCGGATGCGGTGTGGGTGTTTTTTCGCTGCTCATATTATGATGGTTTTTGTGTGGTGGTTTATAGTGTGTTGAATTATGGATTTGTTTGATGTGTGGTTCCCTTCTTAGTTGCTACTTCTTGTAGGGTGGTTTCAAGTTTCAATCTTAATTTAGTTTTCTGACTTTGTAAGTATTGATCATGCCTTGAAGCCTTCTATTATGAATTAAAAATTGGTTTGTCCAATACCAAGCATAGTGAGTGCTTGTAAGTCGTTGAGGTGATCTCAAGTCTAAGGGATACTTATACCTATATCCCATCAGAGACATTCTCGATGATAGAATGCTCTAGAGTTGGTCACGTTCAATAATGATGTATCTATACATCTTATCTGTATATCATACCAGTGTCTTCACACTTCTTGGTTAAGAGGACAACCAATCTATATGGCATATAGCGACCTATGCTCAATTGATCCTGTCGTCCTAATTAACAATCTATCATTTGGTCATGAACAAATTTAAGAACTAATCAATAAATCCTCTCTTTATCAAAATTAAATAATCTTAAGGATTTCATCACAATAATGAAGTTTGTTAGAAGATGTAAACTTGTAATGAAAAAGATGCCAAAAAATTTTTATTAATTAATAAATTAATTATAATATCTCAACCATCAATAGACTGATGATTGACTTTGGAACATAATTTTCAACAGCGTTCAATCTTCTTAGGTATGTTGGGACACATCTTCTTGGAGAGATTAATGCCATGTCTGAAGGGCACCAATCCCCTCTTTGAGTTTTTCATGCTAAACCTCTTTAGTACCTCATCTATGTATATCTTCTATGAGAGATCCAGCATCCTATTCGGTCTATCCCTATAGATCTTAATTCCTAAAATAAATTATGCTTCTCCTAGATCTTCTTAGGATTGGTGTACAGGATGGAAGCACAGATTTCAAAGCAAAATTATGAAATCTTACAAACCAAATCAAAATCCTAGGACCACCTTATCAATAATTAAATCATATAGCATGCATTTGTAATATAAAAGAAAGTATCAGAATATACCTCTTATCGCTAAACCCTGAATTATCCCTAATTGCTAGCAGCAGTCCATCAAGGGATCCACCAGGTGCCCACATGTTCACCCTCCAACGTTAATCCATACGGAGACTTGATCAAGACACCAGCACCTCTGATTTATATAATTAAAATTTTAGTAATAAGAATTTTAATTAAATAGGCAAGACCTTCCTTAATCTTTATGTCACCTTCCTTACCTCTCCTTATCTTTCTTTCTTTTTCCCTTGTCTTCTTAATTTTTCTTCCTAATCTCTTAGTCTTAAGATGACTTCTTGTCCTTATAAGGACAAGGTCTGGACAAGAGAAGGGAAGAAAGGAAATTGAACAATGAGAAAATATTTGTAAGAAAGAAAGATAATTTTCACAATACTACAAACTCTTGGTACGCACCCTTATTTATAATGTACATAGGGGTGCCAACACATTTTCTCACGCCCTTTCAAATTATTATCTCATGTCCCTTCAACCTATCTCATGCACCATCAGATTGAAGGGAAATCCTGATTTCCCGGTCCAAGTTCGTTCAAATCTGATCAAATCAAGAGATATATTTTAAAAATTTTTCTCTTGATCCCAATCAAATTTTGATATATTTTAGATCTGATTCTTATTATTTTAATAAAATAAAATTAAAGATAAATTAAATCAAATTTAATTTACCTGATCTGGGTAATCCTATTACCCTGTTGATGATCCTGTTTGCAGCGGAAGGTTCTGGATCTTAGCCACGCAAGCGCCTAGCCTCTACCGGTATCATCAGGTTGGATCTGGAGATCCTCTTCTTCTCTATCACCCTCCAAAAATCAGATCTGGATCTGATCTGGAGGATCTTCAAAACTCTTTTGAAGATGAGCAGTCGTCCTTTGCAGCAGCGCAGCCTTCTTATTTTTGATCGCCTTTCTTTGATCTGAATCGCACCAACCAAGGTCCAAAACTCCTTTTGGATGTGAGAGCAAGGGGAGAAGAGACTATGGCATGGAGAAGGAGGGGAGAGGCAGCCTTGGGGTGGGAGAAACTATGATCTCATCATATCTCTCTATCTCATTTCAATCTGAGTTGGATACAGGGTCTTATTTATAGACTAGCTGTGATCCAACTCCTCTTCTTCCCAACCAATCACAACCCTTTTGTGAAATCAGATCTAAATCTGAATTGGTGGGAATAGAGTCCCCTGGATTCCTCCTTAGAGGGCACCTAAGACCAGTCAAAGTTGGTTCTTAGAAGAACTCTAATTGGAATCCAAAAAGGAGATGGAGTCCTTGTCCAACAAGGACTCCTAGGCGCCTCCAACTTGGGCACACGCCTAGGGTGGCGTGCGCCCTTCTCCTTGCCAGGTTCTGGTAGGGGGACAGGCCCCCACCAGCTCTCCAATAGGTGCATGACATGTGGTCAAAAGTCAAAGTGTCAATGGTCAATGTTTGACCAGTCAAAGGTAGACTTTTGACCAAAGTCAAAGAACAAGAAATGGCAGGTGACCAAAAATGGCAGGTAATGTCTTACAAATAAGACAACCTTTTGACTTGGACAACCTCCAGTCAGACCATATGAAGGCCTCTATTTGAGCACAAACTCCTTTGGCTCAGACAGGACAACTTATTTATGATAGCAAAAGAAGAACGTTAGGTTCAATCGAGTGCTAGCAGATTTCCTTGAACCTAATTGAATCTCATTCAGATCAATTGAACTAGATCAGTTCAATTGATGATCACCAGATTCAAACCCTTGTTTGTGTGACCCAGTTAGGTTCAGTTCTGTATGGTAATGGGATATGTCATGATCTCTATCATCGACATCATCGAAACTCCTTTCGATGGATCAGAACTCTTCTGATTCGAACAGCTAGAATGATCGATCATCTAAATCATTCTAATTGCTCCCAAAATCCACCAGTGACACCTAGCAGTATATGGTGGCAACCCATCAGAGCTGAATGCGAACCTCTTGGTGCAGCTACCTGTGTGATTCAGTTCTTCTATCTTGAGCCCCGATCAGATTAGGGTTAAGGTGAACTCGTCAAACCCTAGTCTCTGTCATATGATGTAATCATTCGATTCGAGTCCAATGTGAAAATCTAAATAGAAACTCTTTCTATTAATTCACTCTACCATGGCCATGGATTTCTGGACTTGATTCTCATGATCATCATAGGGCTACTCCTCTACCACCGAGGTAGATAGATTCCATCTTGATGCAATCCAGTTCCTACAATGAACATGTCATAGCCAACATACACCTCAGGGTTCCATATGGCTAGGAGACCGAGTAATGGTGTAGTCAAACTATAACACCCTCAAGGTGAACTGCCGATGCATCTCAGGTCAAAGAACAGACACACTACTGCATCGAGTCAGTCATTGACGAGAAGGTAGACTCCCTAATGATACTCGGATGGTCCGACGAGCTCAGATCCCTCGTTCTCTAACGAAGTACCTAGTATCTCCTCCGGTGTCTCCACACCTAGACTAAGACTAGCTATAAAGAGAAGGATGTCATCACAATTCCTTTCGGATCAATGCACCGTCCTAGTTGAGTACATATGGCAGGAGCAAATTTATGAGTTAATAATGACTTATCATGGTCTTTAATTTTAATCTTGAAAATATGAATTCATTACCATTAATCAAAGGTGTGCATCAAGACACTAAATACACAATGGTGATAGAATAACCATTATTCATTTTATAGTCAAAATATCAATTTTGCCCCTAGAAACGTGTATTAATGTTCAGCCAATTTGGCTTCTAGGGCACATTATTAACAATAGATAACAATGAATAACAGTCCAAGAGGTGTTAAAGAGAGGGACTCTCGGACTAATCTACGTAAGTATTATGGAAGAGCGTGGCTTTATTTTTGGCACCATATTTCAACTAGATCAGATATAGAGGCCATCCAATGGCCTTATATGGGACACCATTCAGCAAATGGCGTGGAGATATCTTGAAATGTCAAAGTCCAAGGGACTTTGACTTGGTCAAGAGACGCCAGGATCCTGAGGCGCAAGGATCCTGGGCTGCAGGAGCTAGGGCGCAGGAGTCCTTCTTATGAATATTAAATAGATAGTATTTACTACAGAGGACTTTCTGTGGCTCAATATCTATGTCACGTCATTTTGAAAATTATCTGCGATTGGAGAAAGAGGAAGCCCAAAAGGTAGGCGCCAACGTAATCCCATGCGCCAACTTGACATGAAAAGATTACCATACACAGAGGTGAAGACTCTCTACACATGGGATTCTGTTATTATGCCCCATCTGAAGCTATTAGTCTAGGTTAATCCAATCAACCAAATCCAATTTGGCTCAAATCGGGATCTATAGCCCAATTGGAAAGCCGATTCAAATCCAATTCAATCTGAGTGTTAGGATTTGCTTATTTGCTTGCATGTTCATCTTGCAACATGTCTAATCCAATCAGATTAATCAAGTCTCTTTGCGTGAACCCATGGATTCCACATTCACGAAGAAGTGGGTCTGGGGAGTGATTTGGACCTAATCAGGTTAGAACTAACTTAAAACGATTAGTCAAACTAGTCCTACCATTTGACCAATGATGAACACTTGTAATTTAATGATCAAAATTAAATTTTGAATTGTCAAACCCATAGACTTGATTGATGTCTAGAACATATCGTGACTTTCAGATGTTAAAGTTTGATGAAATACCAAAAATCCTTTCAGTAGAAAGTATCATGCAACTAGAATCCTACTCGATACATCCTGCATCTTAAATATGATTGGGTATGGAACAAATGTCAACCCAATATCATATTCATTTCTCTTTCATCTTATGATGATGATTATTTAATGAAACATTAGAAACTATTTCTAATTTTAATGCTTTGATCAAAGTTCTTTCTGAATCATCATTTTGTTTGAAGTCAGGCAGGATTGAATTATTCTCTTAGCTAGAATGATCAATTTAATTAAACCTACTCACACCTTCACTTGATATAATCTACATATCAGAGATACCCGTATATGATGAGTCATTGAATGAGTATGAACCAAAATATGATTCATTTAATAAGATTCTATGGTTAGTTTCAAGTCAAAAGAATTACAGATGCACAATTCCACTAGTAGACCATCTATGGAATGTAAAGATAACGACTCCAATTAGATATTCTACAACTTGACAATTCAAATGAACTCATTTTCTAATGAGCAACCCATTCATCCTATGTATTAGTGTCATACATAAGTGATGTCAGATCACTTCCTCATATTGAGGCATACAAAAATGTGCTATCTAATCGAAAATATTGGAATCCCCACTCCAATATTCATCGATAGAATGTTTAAATAATAGGAGTTTAATGTTTTAGAATTCACTTGATTATGATCTCACATAATCCTAAAATCATAGCTTAATTTTGGGTTACATCATATCTTAAAATAATAATAAGATACTGCATTATGATGAAAATAAATGCCTTTTATTTAATTTTAAAATGTCATTACATGAGTTTGAAAGACAAAAGAACACGCCTCAAATAAATAAATTTTTGATGTGCTTGAGGCCCTATAAACTATTACAGATCTTTCATAGGAACTCCTTTGAGATAAGCCTATTTAACTTGGTCAATATGGATAATATCAATATGTTCAATAAGGAGGATGTCATCACATACGAATGAGGAAGCCAAAGCGCTTCCCTGACCTTTTTGAATACATATGATTTCTCCTCGTTCTTGATGAAATCCATGATTTGAGCAATCATTAAAAGAGCAATTCCAGTCCGAGTTGCTTGCTTAAGTCTATAGATGGATCTTTACAGCTTGCAATCTTATGATCAGCATTACTGGATGTGAAACTATGGCTATTCCATATAGATATCTTCTCTAGATATAATTAAGAAGACCATTTTTACGTCCATTCTGCCATATTTTCATAATGAAATAAGGCATACAACAGATAGCAATGTATGGATGGATTTTAGCTGCCTACTGACGAGAAGGTATTATTAGTCTGCTTGTGCTGACTATAACTTTCACACTAACCTAGCTTGAATATGTCACATTCATCTACACCTATCTTTCTCTTATAGATCCATTTACATCCAATAGTACTATACTTTCGGTGGATCTACCAAGATCCAGACTTGTTCTGAGACATTAAGTCAATCTTTGAACTTCATTTCTCTAACCATTTCTCGAAGTCGATACTAATATCGCCTATTATAGAATTTTGGGATCATCACATGAACCTCATTTCTCTGAAGGAACATTTTCACTAGTCCTAAAAATAGTACCTAAGTACCTTTCAAGAGGATAAATTCTTTTCTGATCTACGAGATGAGAGTAGTGATTAGACTACTAAAATGATTGAGTTTCCATAGGATCCTTAGCTCGTTGCTCTTGGGAGACTTTCTCCTCAAGCCTAATCTGCCTTTTGATGCACCATCTTGAATAAACTATTTTTCAAAGAAGATGCATGTCGACTCACAATCACATTATGGTCTTTCGAAATGTAGAATAATATTCTAATGACTCTTTAGGATATCCTATGAATCAAGCTCTAAAGGATCTATACTCTAACTTGTCCGCTTGTTATCTCTTGACATAAGCTGGACAACCCCAAATTCTAAGGTGACTCAGACTTGGTTTCTTACCATGCCATATCTATACGTGATATGGTAGGAATGAATTTTAGAGAAAATTCTATCAGTAAATATATAGCAGTCATTAAACTATATCCCTAAAAAAATTCAGGAAGGTCCGTGAAGCTCATCATAGATCAGACCATATCTAATAACGTTCAATTTCTCCATTCTGAAACCCCATTGAGTTGAGGTGTTCCAGATGCAGTCCATTAAGAGACTATGCCATTTTGCTTAAGATAGTCTAGGAATTCTCGACTAAGGTATTCACCTCCTTGATCTGATTGAAGAACCTTAATGGATTTTTTGATTTATTTTTCTACTTCATGTCTGAATTCTTTGAACTTTTTAAAAGCTTCAGATTTATGTCGCCTCAAATACACATATCCATACCGAGATAAATCATCGGTAAAGATAATGAAGTAGACATAGTTGCCTCTAGTCGACACATCAAATGGGCCGTACACATCAATATGTACTAGGGAAAGTAGTTCTGTGGCCCTTTTTCCATGTCCTACAAAAGGGACCTTGGTTATTTTGCCATGAAGGCATGATTCACAATCGAATATGACTTGGAAGTCAACGAACTCAATAGCCCAAATTTTTTTAATTTGTTAATCCTATCTTTCGCTATATGACCTAGCCTAAGATGCCACAGACACCTATCATTTAGAATATCCTAGGTCATTTGATCTCTATGGCATTCATGTTTGCATCGATATGAAAATAAAAAATCAATATGTAATTGATAGAGACCATTTATAAGGAAACCACTTGCAATTTTATTTTTTTCATAAAGAACATTACAATGGTCCTTAAGAAAACTATTACATAGCCTTCTATGCTAAATATTGAAATAGAAATCAAATTTCTGCTTGCTGTAGGACATAAAAGTAGTCTATAGAACTAAATCTAATCCTATATATTTATAAGATAGGTTCCACGGCACATACAAGCAACTCTGCTCTATTCCCAATGTGATAGGATCATCTCACCATCCCTCAGCCTCCTGCTATCCTCAAGACCCTGCATAAAAGTGATAAGTGACATAGAATTTAAGGGAAAAGAGGTTGCTTTAAGCAGTATTTCTTTGTTTTTGCTCTGTTACCAAACTGAATGAGAATTTTAATTGTAAGGTTAGATTATAAGAAAAGCATTACCTCCAAAATGACCTGCCTCCTTTTGTTCTTTAGGCTGGCTAAGACAAGGGCAAGTTTGCTTTCAATACATTTATTTGCAATGAAAATATTTTCTTTGTCAGTGGCCTTCTTCTTCAACTCTGCTCTCTTCTTCCCACATCCACCTCTTCTTCTTATACTGAGATCTTCTAAAAGTCTTTCTTGGAAGAAGTCCACTCCACAGTAAGTACTGAGCCTTTAGAACCTTTCATAGAAAGCTCAGCAGTAACCAGCATATTCATAAGTTCTGCCAGAGTATTCTGTAGTTTATGCATATGGTAGTTCATGATGAACTGCCATACGCATCAGTCAAGGATTATAGAATTATGTCAATCTGCATATCCTTGTCCAACTTGACATCGAGCTTCTTAAGTTCTTCTAAGTTCTTGATCATCATCAGAATGATCTTGGACCGACTATCCATCATGCATTTGAGCCTTAAAAAGTCTTCTAGTGACTTGATATTTGGCTGTGCGACTTTGTTCATCAAATAACTCTTGTAGGTAAGCCAATATTTGATGGCTAGTCTTAATATCTTCATGTTGGCACCGGAGCTCATCAAGACATCGAGGTCAACATGAATATTCTGGTGTATTATATCTCTCATCCACTTCTCTAGAGTGCTCTGATCAGTGGATGATGGAGCTGGTAAAGTTGGAAGGATCCTGTTCGAACACATGAGTCAAATTTTAGAACCCAAAATAATTTTGAAGTTTTGGAGCCAATCCTTAAAGTTCGGTTCAATCAGTCTATGGGTGTCCAGGATACGGGCTAGTGGGTTGGACGCAGATATTTTTCTATAGAGAGTCAAAGTTTCTAGTTAGATTTTATAATTAGATTTAATCAATTTATTTAAAAATTTTATTTTTTTAAATAAATTAAACGTCCACTATTTTCTCGAATTCCTACACTCCTTGGGCAAAGATGCAAAAATCTTCATGATCAATTAATTTTTAGTGGGTGATGCGGTCCCACCGACTGGCTCACCATCTCACCAAACAGTTATTGATCATGAATCAACCAATGAGTAGACAACTCTTATCCAATGATTCTCTAATCATGGTGCACCTAATCTTGATCTCTAATTCATGAATCTCATCGTGTCTGGAATATTGATTTACTCCTTAGTTAAGTTAGACCCATAATTTTCATGAATTGAATTTTTGATTAGGTCCCTTACTGTATACGAAATATTGAGCTCAATCCATCCTCCAACTCATAGCATTCAATAACTAATAGACATGGTTGCATCTTCCTAGTGCAACTGAACCACTGTAATGAGCCAAGAATAATCAACCTTGGGAAGGGCCCGCACATCTATAATGGTGGAAGACCAATTGACTTAATCTTTTCTTAGGAAGATTCAATTTAGATCTCTTAGACTTGACTCAGTCATAACGGTTATGACAAGCCAAGCCCGATCCTAATTTTATGAAAATATCTTAGATCTGAAAATTCTCAATTTTAGATCTTATTAGTTTCATAATATTAATTCTTAATTAAGTTTGGGTTCATAAATAAAAATATGTATCAAATCCTAAGGTTTTAGGATCTAGGATTTTGCAGAAAATAAATTCTGATTTCTGATTAAGGACAAACGCGCAGCATCCCTACACGTCATAAAAATACCTCATCGAATGGAAGAAGAGGGCTTTTAAATCCTACTTTATTCTTATGATCGTATAGCCAAGGAGAACATCTTAATCAGAAATACAATTAAAACTACAAAACTAGTTAGATCTAGATCATATATCACATATATAATTAATGATCTAACTAATGCATGCTTTGCATACATCTCATGTATCAATACTAAATTAAATATGCATATTTTTTAGATCTAAAATATCATATACAATATCTAAAAAATAGATTTAAATTTGATCATATTAAAATAAAACTATTCTAGATAATTTATAAAACTATTCTACAACTAGTCTAAACATGCATCTTTTCATATCACATATGAATAACTCAAAAATTAAAAATTTTATTTTTTACTTTTCAGATCTGATTACAATAATTATGATATCAAAAAAAATAAAAATTAAAAAGATCTAAAATTATATTTAATCAAATTAACAATATGATTATACTAGACTACATATAGAACTATTCTATTCCTAGTCTAGTCATTCATCTCATACATATTAGATCTAAATATTTTAATTTTAATTTTTTAATTTTAGATCTAATCACATCTAATGAGATATCTAAAATTTTTAATATCAAATAAAATATAAAAATAAAATTAAATCTAAAATAGATCCGAAGAACTGCAACCTAGCTTTAGTACTAGTTGAAAGAAAAACCTATTTTTCCCGACACAGGATCGTTTAGATCTGATTGGATCTGAAGAAACATTGCAAAATTTTTTTCTAAAATCTCAATAAGATCTAAGACTTCTCAAATATGATCATAGATATCTAATATTAAAAGTTAAAAATAAAATTAAATCAGATTTAATTTTAAGTACCTGATTTGGTAATCTAATTATCCTGCAATGATCTTGTTGACTCCTGAGGTTCTGGAAGGAGGCATGTACGCGTCTGGCCTCTTCTAGTATCCACTTGGGAAGGATCTGAACATCTTCTTCTCATAAATCTCTCCTCCAAAAATTACATCAGGATCTTATTTGAAAAGCCTTCAAATTGACTTCTAAGGGCAGCCTGTTTGTCTCACAAACACCGTCGCATAGATGCTGAATCTTGTGCCAAAAACCTTGGACCTTCAACTTAGATTTGTACCTAACTTTTTAGGTATGTAGAAGATAGGGAGAGAGAGGATAGAGGGGGCATGGATATCAGAGGGAAGGCTCCTTTGGATGTGGAAAAAATAAATTACATTGAGGCAATTTCATGAGAAGAGTTCTTATACTAGACATAGTGCCATAAAGAGGTCCCTTTTTGATCAAAAACCTTATTAATTTGACCATTGAGACTTCTAGACCTGATCTCCATGGAAAAACCCAGATTCCATCTAGTTTTGATACCAAAAATCCATCAGAAAGGTGGCAGCATGAAAGGATAAGGAAGAGTCCATGTGCGTTTAGGACTCTTCCCTCAAGAGTTTGATCCAAATCAAACTCTATCAAAACCTAGTCTAGGCACCTCCAAAAATCATGAACATTTGCACAACCAAAGTATAACTTGTGATCTATCACATACCTAAAAATTAAAGCAAAATAATTTCTAAAAAAAATTTTAAAATTTTTTAATCATGTGATCTTCAATTTTTTTAATTGGGTCAACTATTGACCCTAGTCCAATTGCATTAGGAATGAATTTAATTTTCATAATTAATTTGATCTGGACTTATTCCAATTAGATGAAAATAAACTCATTCAAGATACAGAAATGAGTTAAATCAAATTTGACTTGGTTGTGATGAATCAGAAAGATTATAGAAGGAAAAAGTCCGGCTCAATCGTATGCTAGCGCGATTACCTTAAACCTGATTGGATCTAATCCAAATCAATCAAACTCGGTTAGCTCAATTGATGACATCTAGACCCAAACCCTTATTTGTGTGACCCAATTAGGTTTATTTTTGTATGGTAATGAGACATATCATGATCTCTATCATCGACATCATCGAAATACCTTTTGATGGACTAAAATTTTTTTGATTTATACAATTAGAATGATCGATCATCAAAATCATTCTAATTGCTTCCAAAATCCACCAATGACACCTAGCAGTATATGGTGGCAACCCATCAAAACTAAAAGTGAACCTCTCGGTGCAACTATCTGTGTGATTGGATTCTTCTATCTTGAGCTTCGATAAGATTAGGGTTAAGGTGAACTCGTCAAACCTAATATCCATCATATGAATTAATCATTTGATTCGAGTCCTATGTGAAACCCTTTATAAAAACTCTTTCTATCTTCTATGGACTCAATTCTCATTATCATCATAAGGCTACTCCTCATCTACCAAGGTAGATAGATTCTTTATTGGTGCAATCCAATTCCTACGATGAACATACTATAGCCAACATACACCTCAGGATTTCAAATGGCTAGGAGATCGAGTTATGGTGTAGTCAAACTACAACATCCTCATGGTGAATTATCGATGCACCTTAGGTCAAAGAACCAAATACACTACTGCAACATCGAGCCAATCATCGACGAGAAGATAGACTTCCTTATGAATGCTCGAGATGGTCATGCTCGGTACCCTCGTTCTCTAATGAGTATCTTGTTAGATATGTATGCCCTAAAAGCCAAAATTAGCTGATACTTATTATACACTTCTAAGAAAAAAATTATAATTTTGACTATAAATAATAAAATAAATTATTTTCTATCATAATGTATATTTAGGGTCTGTGATACATCCCTTGAGTTAATGATAATGATAATTCTTATTTTCAAGAGTTAAAAATTTAAGACATGAATTTTCATTATTAACTCATAAAATGCTCCTGATCGTAGGATCATCATGAGGATGGTGATTAATTCGGAAGGTTGGTGTACAATCACTTTCTTATAGTAGATGAGTCTCGAGTCTATGGTGTAAAGACATCAGAGCGAGAGTATAGATACTTGTTAGAGAACGAGGGCATTGAGCATGACCACCTCGAGCAATCATTAGGAAGTCTACCTGCTCATCGATGACTACCTCGAAGCTACAGTGGTGTGTCTAATTCTTTGACCTGAGGTGCATCGATAGTTCACCTTGAGGGTAAAGTTTGACTACACCATGACTCGATCTCCTAGCCATCCGAAACCCTGAGGTGTATGTTGGTTGTAGCATGTTCATTGTAGGAATTGGATTGCACCAAGAGAAAATCTACCTTGGTAGATAAGCAACAGCCCTATGATGATCATGAGAATCAAATCCATAAGCCCATGGCCATGGCAATGTGAAATAATAGAAAGAGTTTCTATTAAGATTTTCACATTGGATTTGAATCGAATGATTAATTTATATAACGAAAATAAGGATTTAATGAGTTCACCTTAACCATAATCCGATCGAGGCTCAAGATAGAAGAACTTAATCACACAGGTAACTACACCGAGAGGTTCATTTTTAGTTCTGATGGGTTGCCACCATATACTGCTAGGTGTCACTAGTAGATTTTGGGAGTAATTAGAATGATTTGGATGGTCGATCATTCTAGTTGTCTGAATCAAAAAAGTTTTAATTCATCAGAAGGTGTTTCGATGATGTTGATGATAGAGATCGCAACATATCTCATTACCATATAGAATTGAACCTAACTGGATCAAACAAACAAGAGTTTAGATCTGGATATCATAAATTGAACTAACATAGTTTAATTGATTTAAATTAGATTTAATTAGGTTTAAAAAAATCGTGCTAGCACACGATTGAGCCTAATGTTCTCCTTCAACAATCATTAAATATTATCTCGACTGAGCCAAATGTGTTTGGGCTAACTCAAGTATTTTTACTTGGTCTAACTAGAGCTTGTCCAAGTCAAAAAAGGGTTGTCTTAATTTATGAGATAAATTTGAGACAACACCTACCATTTTTCGTTAACTGCTAATTCTTGTCTTTTGACTTTGGTCAAACGTTGACCTTTAACACTTTAACATCTGTCCATGTGTCATGCACCCATAGGAGAGCAGATAGGAGTTTGTCCTCCTACTAGAAAGAGGAAAGGAGGGGGTACATGCCTAGGAAGGTGTGCATCCAAGGATAATGACGCCTGGAGTCCCATACAAATGGGACTCCAAGTTGCTTCATGCCATCAAACTAGGTGGCGCCAAAGACTCTACTTTGACCAGTCTTGGCGCCACCTAAGGATGTTTGAGAGGGGCTCTCATCTGATTGGATCAGGTGATGTCATCCCATCAATCTGATTTAGATCTAATTGCATAATGAGATGTGATTGGTCGGGATGATGTGGCACTGCATGGCACGGCAGGGTCTATATAAATTCTATCTGTGCCTAGGTTTAGAGAGATTCTCCCCTTGCCCATGCCACATACCCATCTCCATCTCTCCTCCAAGCCTACCTCTAATCCTCTCTCTCCTCTCCATGCCCAAGGAGCTTTGGGCTTCAATTTGGTGTGATCCAGGCAAGAGAAAGGTGACAAGAAAGGAAGAAGGCAGCACTACTGCAAGAGACGACATTGGATCTTCAAAAGTTATTTTGAAGATCTTCAAGATCAGATTCAGATCTGATCTTTGGAGGAAAGATTAAGGAAGAGATATCCAAATTTTGTTTGAGTGGATATCGATAGAGGTCAGGCAATTGCATGGCTACATCCAGAACCTCAGGCTATCAGTAGGATCATCATAGGATAATAAGATTACCCAAGAAAAAGATATAAATTAAATCTAATTTAATTTATTTTATTTTATTTTATTAGATTCATCAAATTAAATCTAGAAAGTATTATCTCTTATTTAGATCTAAGAGAAAAATTTTTGAAATATTTCTCTTGGTCAAATCAGATTTGAACAAACCTAATCCAAAAAATAGGATTTTTTCCTTCAACTGGTATCAGAGCCAGGTTCCCATAAATATTTTAGATCTAATTTTAATTTAATTTTGATCTAATTATTAGATAATTTTAGATATCACATGAGATGTGATTATATCTAAAATTAGAAAAGTTAAAAATTAAATAATTTAGATCTAAGTTCTACAAGATGCATGACTAGTTGTAGAATAGAATTATTCTACGTATAGTCTTGCATGATCATAATTTAATTTAATTAAGTTATAATTTTTAAATTTATTTATTTATTATTTTTTGATATTATAAATATTATAATAAGATCTAAAAAGTAGAAAATAAAATTATTTAATTTTTGATTCATATAAGATATGATGAATGCATGTTTAGACAAGTTGTAGAATAGTTCTACATAATTATCTAGAATAGAATTTATTCTGATATGATCAATTTAAATTTAATTTTTAAGATAATTATAAGATAATTTAGATCTAAAAAATATGCATGATATGATACATAAGATGTATGCAAAACATGTTTAAAGTTAGATCAATTTTATATATGAGATATATGATCTAACTAGTTTTGTAGCTTTCATATTTCTAATTAAGGCATTTCCCTTGGCTGTCCAATCATAAGAATAAAGTAGGATTTAAATACCCTCTCCTCTCATTTGATGGGATGTTCTTATGATGTGTAGGGGTACTGCGCGTTCGTCTTTAATTAAAAATCCAAAAAAAACTTAATTTCTGTAAAATTCTGGATCCTAAAATTCTAGAATTTTATTTACATATTTTGTTTATGAACCCTAAACTTAATTGAGAATTAAGATTATGAAATATGTTAAGTCTAAAAATTAAAAATTTTTAGATTTAAGATATATTCATAAAATTGGGTTCGGGCTAGGGTAGCTCAATTAGGTCTAAGTGGTTGATCAAATCGAATCAAGAGTTGGTTAGATGGGATCAAGAGTGCTTAAATTGATCAGTCTAATAGGATTAAGTCTAGATCAAGATCGAATCATATGAGTGATCAATCAAGCTAAGATATAATTAGGCTCAGTGGTTAGAGTCTGGATTGTAGGCTAATCCGATTGGTTCTGGCTCAACAATTTGGTGACTAAGGTAGGTTTGGCAAATACGATCTACTAGTTTTTAATTAGGAGCTACTCAACTCGAATGCATTTTTGTCAAGTTAATGGCATATCTCTTCCACTGGTCTCACTTACCTGACCATATTTATTGGCTCGGTCCTGATCTAAGGTGCCAATAATCCAAGCTAACCCATGCCACTAGGTTAGTCATAATTGTTATGACTATGTCAAGTCTAGGTTAATGAGACCTAAATCAAATCTTCCTAAGAAAGATTAAGTCTAAGATCTTCCACTATTGTAGATATGTGGGCTCTTTTCAGGATTGATTGTTCTCAACTGGTTACAATGATTCAGTTGCATCAGAAAGATGCAACCATGCCTATTAGGCATTGGATGCTATGGGCTGGAGGATGAATTGGGCTCAATATTCTAGATACGGTGAGAGATCCAATTAGAAATCCAATCCATGCAAATGATAGGTCTGACTTAACTAAGGAGTGGATCAATATTCTGGGCATGATGAGATTCATGAATTAAAGACCAAGTTAAGGTGCACCATGATTAGAGAATCATTGAACAAAAGTTGTTCATCCATTGGCTAATCCATCATCAATAACTGTTAGGTGAGGTGATGAGTTAGTTGGTGGGACCGCACCACCCACTACAAATCATTATTCATGGAGATTTTTGCATCTCTACAGAGGGAGTGTAGGGATCCGAGAAAATAGTGAGAGCTAATTTATTTAAAAATAAAATTTTTAAATAAATTGGTCAAGTCTTAATTACAATATCTAACTAGAAATCTTGACTCTCTATAGAAAAATATCTGCGTCCAACCCACTAGCACGTATCCTAGACACCCATAGATTGATCGAACCAAATTACAAGGATTGGCTCTAAAACTTCAAAATTATTTTGGATTTTGAGAAGTTAACTCATGTATTGGACCAGGACCCCCCCATCTTACCAGCTCGTCCATCCGCTGAGCAGAAAGCGTCTCTTGACAAGTGGATGGATAAAGATAACAAGGTCAGATACTACATGTTGAGCTCAATGTCTGATGAGCTTTAGCACCAATATGAAGATATCAAGACTGCCCACCAAATGTTGGCTCACCTATAAGAGATGTTTGATGAACAGAGTCGCGCAGCCAAGTATCAAATCACTAAACAACTATTCAAAGCTAAAATGCGTGATGGGCAGTCAGTCCAAGATCATTGTCTGATGATGATCAAGAATTTAGAAGAGCTTGAGAAGCTTGGAGTGAAGTTGGACCTGGATCTACCGAATGATATAATTCTGCAATTCTTGACTAATGCATATGGGCAGTTCATCATGAACTACCATATGCATAAACTTCAAAATTCTCTGGCCGAGCTTATGAACATGCTGGTTACTGCTGAGCTTTCTATGAAAGATTCCAAAGGCTCAATGTTTGCTATGGAACGGACTTCTTCCAAGAGAAAGTCTTTTGAAAAGAAGAAGAAGTCTGTGAAAAGGCAAAAGATGGAAGAAGGAAAGAAAAAGAAGGCAGAACTGAAGAAGAAGGCCACTGACAAAGAAAAGTATTTTCATTGCAACAATGACGGCCACTGAAAGCGAAACTGCTCTACTTACCTAGCCATCTTGAAGAATAAGAAGGACGCAGGTCCTTCTAAAGGTATGCTCATATTGAGTCTAACCTTATGATTTCTTCTACATCTAGTTGGATGCTTGACTCTGATTCTAGTGGTCATTTATGCACTTCCATGTAGGATCTTGAGGATAGCAGGAGGTTGAGAGATGGTGAGATGATCCTATGTACTGAAAATGAAGCAAGGGTTGCTGCTGTGGCCATGGGAACATATCCTCTTTGACTACCATCTGGTTTAAACTTAGTATTAAAGGACTGTTATTATGTGCCTGTAGCAAGCAGAAATTTAATTTTTGTTTTATGCTTAGTACTAGAAGGCTATGTAATTAGTTCTTTTAAGGACCATTGTAATATTCTTTTTGAAAAAAATAAAATTACAAGTGGTTTTCTTGTTAATGATCTTTATTAGTTATATATTGATGTATCTATTTTTAATTTTGAGCAAAATATGAATGCCATAAGAACAAATGACCTAGGGATAGTCCAAATGATAGGTATCTATGGCACCTAAGACTAGATCATATAGCAGAAGATAGGGTTAACAAATTAGAGAAAATCGGGCTATTGAGTCTATTGACTTTCGAGTCATATCCAATTTGTAAATCTTATCTTCATGGCAAAATGACTAAGCTTCCTTTTGTAGGACATGGGAAAAGGGCCATGGATCTTCTTGTCCTAGTACATACTAATGTGTGCGGCCCATTTGATGTGCCGGTTAAAGGCAACTTTATCTACTTTATAACCTTTACCGATGATTTATCTCGGTATGCATATGTGTATCTTATGAGACACAAGTCTAAATCTTCTGAAAAGTTTAAGGAATTCAGACATGAAATAGAAAAGCAAATTAAAAAATTCAATAAGGTTCTTCGATCAGATTGAGGAGATGAATATCTTAGTCGGGAATTTCTTAACTATCTCAAGCTTAATGGCACAATCTCTTAATGGACTCCACCTGGAACACCTCAACTCAACGGGGCTTCAGAATGAAGGAATCGGACCCTATTAGATATGGTTTGATCCATGATGAGCTTCACAGACCTTCTTGATTTTCCTTGGAGACATAGTCTATTAACTGTAATATACTTACTGAATAAGGTTCTTTCTAAAATCGTTCCTACCACACCGTATAAGATATGGCATGGTAAGAAACCAAGTCTAAGTCATCTAAGAATTTGGGATCGTCTGGCTCATGTCAAAAGATAATAAGTGGACAAGTTAGACTTTAGGTCCTTTAGAGCTCGATTTATAGGATATCCTAAAGAGTCATTAGGATATTATTTCTACACTCCAAAAGATCACAATATGATTGTGAGTCGACATGCCATCTTTCTTGAGAAATAGTTTATTCAAGATGGTGGCATTGGAAAGCAGATCAAGCTCGAGGAGAAAGTCTCACAAGAGCAACGAGCTAAGGACCAAATGGAACCAAATCAGGTTGAGCCAACACGATCACTACCTCCACCTCATAGAATGAAAAGGATTTTTCATCCCCCTGAGAGGTACTTAGGTACTATTTCAGAGGAAATAGAAAAAATATTCCTTGTAGGTAATAGGGTTCATGGTGATAATCCCAAAATCTATGATGAGGCGATATCGGATATCGACTCCAAAAAATGGTTAGAGGCAATGAAGTTAGAAATTGACTCGATACACTCAAACCAAGTCTGGACCTTGGTAGATCCACCAGAAGGTATAGTACCTATTGGGTGTAAATGGATCTACAAGAGAAAGATTAGTGCAGATGAAAATATGGAGACAATCAAAGCTAGATTAGTGGCAAAAGATTATAGTCAATGCAAAGGCATTGACTATCAGGATACCTTCTCATCAGTAGCTGTGCTAAAATCCATCCGCACATTGCTTGCTATTGCAGCCTATTTTGATTATGAAATATGGCAAATGGATGTAAAAATGGCATTCTTAAATGGATACCTTAAGAAAAATATCTATATGGAATAGCCACTAGATTTCACATCCAGTGATGCTGATCATAAGGTACGCAAGCTGTAAAGGTCCATATATGGACTTAAGCAAGCATTTCGGAGCTGAAATACTTATTTTAATGATGTGATCAAATTATTTGATTTCATCAAGAATGAGGAGAAACCATGTGTCTTCAAAAAGGTCAATGGAAGCGCTATTGTCTTCCTCATATTGTACATGGATGATATCCTCCTTATTGTGAATGATATTCTCATGTTGACCACAGTTAAAATATGGTTATCAAAAAAATTCTCCATGAAAGACCTAGGAGAAGCATCCTTTATTCTAGGAATTAAGAACTATAGAGATGGACCAAATAGGATGCTAGGACTTTCATAGAAGATGTATATAGAGGAAGTGCTAAAGAGATTTAGCATGAAAAACTCCAAGAGGGGTTTGGTACCCTTCAGACATGGCATTCATCTTTTTAAGAAGATGTGCCCTAGCACACCTGAGGAGATAGAATACATGAGCAAGATTCCTTATGCTTCAGTAATAGGGAGCCTTATGTATGCCATGTTATGTACACGATCTGATATAGCCCATGCTATGAGTGTCACGAGCAGATATCAGTCGAATCTAGGTGAAGAATACTGGACTTCTATTAAATGTATTCTTAAGTACTTAAGAAGAACTAAGAATATGTTATTGGTTTTTGGTAATGGAGAACTCCAAGTCTAGGAGTATACAGACTCGAATTTTATGTGCGATATAGATGATCGAAAGTCGACATCTAGGAGTCTGTTTGCATGTAATGGTGGTGCTATCAGTTGGAAGAGTTCCAAATAGATAGTGATAGCAGATTCCACCATGGAAGTAGAGTACATCACTGCGTTAGAAGCTGCGAAGGAGGAATTCTGGTATAAAAAATTTGCCACAGAAATTGGAGTGATGCCATCAGATGCCATTCCTCTATACTGCAATAATAATGGTGCCATAGCCCTTGCTAAGAAGCTGAGGTCTCATCAGAAATCTAAGTACATCAAGCGGCGATACCACCTCATCCACGATTATCTTGAGAAAGGTTACGTCGAGGTCCAGAGAGTCAACTCCATAGACAATATGGCAGATCCACTTACAAAGCCATTAGGCGAATAGAAGATCGAAGCCCACCTTAAGAAGATGGAACTTAGAATTGTAGCCAATTGGCTTTAGGTCAAGTGAGAGTTTATTAGATATGTGTGCCCTAGAAGCCAGAATTGGCTGACACTTATTATACACTTCTAAGGATAAAATTATAATTATAACTATAAATAATAAAATGGGTTATTTTCTATTACAATGTGTATTTAGTGTCTGTAATACATTCCTTGAGTTAATGGTAATGATAATTCTTATTTTCAAGAATTACAAATTCAAGACATGAATTTTTATTATTAACTCATAAAATGCTCCTGACCGTAGGATCATCATGAGAATGGTGATTGATTTGAAAGGTTGGTGTACAATCACTTTCTTATAGTAGATAAGTCTCGAGTCTATGGTGTAGAGACACCAGAGCGAGAGTACAGATACTCGTTAGAGAATGATGGCACTAAGCATGACCACCTCGAGCAGTCATTAGAAAATTTACCTTCTCGTCGATGACTAGTTCGAAGCTGCAGTGGTGTGTCTGGTTCTTTGATCTGAGGTGCATCGATAGTTCACCTTGAGGGTGTTATAATTTGACTACACCATGACTCGATCTCCTAGCCATCCAAAATTTTGAGGTGTATGTTGGCTATAGCATGTTCATTGTAGGAATTAGATTGCACCAAAAGAAAATCTATCTACCTCGGTAGATGAGGAGCAGTCCTATGATGATCATGAGAATCAAATCCATAAGCCCATGGTCATGATAGAGTGAAATATAGAAAGAGTTTCTATTATGATTTTCACATTGGATTTGAATCGAATGATTAATTCATATGATAGAAATTAGGGTTTGATGAGTTCACCTTAACCCTAATCTGATCGAAGCTTAAGATAGAAGAATTTAATCACACAAGTAACTGCACTGAGAGATTTATTTTCTGTTCTAATGGGTTGCCACCATATACTACTAGGTGTCACTGGTGAATTTTGGGGGCAATTAGAATGATTTGGATGAGCGATCATTCTAGTTGTCTGAATCAAAAAAGTTTTGATCCATCGGAAGGTGTTTCGATGAAGTAGATGATAGAGATCGTCACATATCTCATTATCATATAGAATGAAACCTAACTGGATCACACAAATAAGAATTTAGATCTAGATATCATCAATTGAATTAATCCAGTTTAATTGATTTGAATTAGATTTAATTAGGCTCAAGAAAATCATGCTAGCAAATGATTGAGCCTAATGTTCTCCCTCAACAATCATCAAATGTTGTCTCGACTGAGCCAAATATGTTTGAGCTAACTCAGGTACCTTTACTTGATTTGACTGGAGCTTGTCTAGGTTAGAAAAAGATTGTCTTAATTTATGAGATAAATTTGAGACAATACTTGTCATTTACCGTCACCTGCTAATTCTTATCTTTTGACTTTGGTCAAATGTTGACCTTTGATACTTCGACATCTACCCATGTGTCATGCACCAATAGGAGAGCAGATAGGGATTTGTCCTTCTACTAGAAAGAGAAAAGGATGGGGCACATACCTAGGGAGGCATGCACCTAAGGATAATGACGTCTGGAGTCCCATACAGATGGGACTCTAGGTTGCTTTATAACATCAAACTAGGTGGTGCCAAAGACTCTACTTTGACCAGTCTTGGCACCACCTAAGGATGTTTGAGAGGGGCTCTCATCTGATTAGATCAGGTGATGTCATCCCACCAATCAGATTTAGATCTAATTGCACGAAGAGACGTGATTGGCCGAGATGATATGGCACTGCATGGTGCAATAGGGTCTATATAAATCCTATCTGCATGTAGTTTTAGAGAGATTCTTCCCTTGCCCATGCCACATAGCCATCTCCCTCTCTTCTCCATGCCTACCTCTGATCCTCTCTCTCCTCTCCATGCCCAAGGGGCTTTGGGCTTCAGTTTGGTGCGATCCAGGTAAGAGAAAAGCGACAAGAAAGGAAGAAGGCGGCACTGCGGCAAAAGATGACATTAGATCTTCAAAAGTTATTTTGAAGACCTTCAAGATCATATTCAGATCTGATCTTTGGAGAAAAGATTAAGAAGGAGGAGATATCCAAATCCTGCCTGACTGGATACTAGTAGAGGCCAGACGATTGCATGGCTACATCCAAAACCTCAGGCTATCAGCAGGATCTGTTAGATATATGTGTCCTAGAAGCCAGAATTGGCTGACACTTGTAATACACTTCTAGAGGCAAAATTATAATTTTGACTATAATAAATAAAATGAATTATTTTCTATCACATATGTGTATTTAGTGTCTGTGATACACCTTTTGAGTTAATGGTAATGATAATTCATATTTTCAAGAGTTGAAAATTTAAGACATGAATAATCATTATTAACTCATAAAATTCTCCCGACCATATGATCATCACTAGGACGGTGATTGATCCGAAAGGTTGGTGTACAATCACTTCTCTTTAGTAGCTGAGTCTTAAGTCTATGGTGTGGAGACACCGGAGTGAGATACAGGTACTTGTTAGAGAACGAGAGCACTGAGCGTGACCACCTCGAGTAGTCATTAGGAAGTCTACCTTCTTGTCAATGACTGACTCGATGCTGCAATGGTGTGTTTGGTTCTTTGACCTGAGGTGCATCGGCAGTTCACTTTGAGCGTGTTATAGTTTGACTACACCATAACTCAGTCTCCTAGCCATTCGGAATCCTGAGGTGTATGTTGGCTAGAGCATGTTCATTGTAGGAACTGGATTGCATCAAGATGGAATCTATCTACCTCGATGGTAGAGAAGCAGCCCTATGATGATCATGAGAATCAAGTCCAGAAGCCCATGGCCATGGTAGAGTGAAATAATAGAAAGAGTTTCTATTTAAGTTTTCACATCGGACTTGAATCGAATGATTACATCATATGACAGAAACTAGGGTTTGACGAGTTCACCTTAATCCTAATCTGATCGGGGCTCAAGATAGAAGAACTTAATCACACAGATAGCTACACCAAGAGGTTCGCATTCAGCTCTGATGGGTTGCCACCATATACTGCTAGGTGTCACTGGTGGATTTTGGGAGCAATTAGAATGATTTAGATGATCGATCATTCTAGCTGTTCGAATCAGAAGAGTTCTGATCCATCGAAAGGAGTTTCGATGATGTCGATGATAGAAATCATGACATATCCCATTATCATATAGAATTGAACCTAACTGGGTCACACAAATAAGGGTTTGAATCTAGTGATCATCAATTGAACTGATCCAATTCAATTGATCTGAATGAGATACAATTAGGTTCAAGAAAATCGTGCTAGCACTTGATTGAACCTAACATTCTTCTTTTACTATCATAAATAGTTATCTTAACTGAGCCAAAGGAGTTTGTGCTCGATCAGAGGCCTTCACTTAGTCTGACTAGAGCCTGTCCAAGCTAAAAAAGGATTGTCTTATTTTGTAAGATAATACCTATCATTTTTTATCACCTACCATTTCTCGTCCTTTGACTTTGGTCAAAAGTTAACCTTTGACTGGTCAAATGTTGACTACTGACACTTTGACTTCTGTCCACGTGTCATGCATCTATTGGAGAGCTGGTAGGGGCATGTCTCCCTGCTAGAACCTGGCAAGAAGGAGGGTGCACGCCAAGGGTGGCGTGCGCCCAAGTTTGTGGCGCCCAGGAGTCCCTATTGGACAGAAACTCCATCTCCTTTTTGGATGCTAATTAGACTCCTAAGAACCAACTTTGTCTAGTCTTAGGCACCATCTAAAGATGAATCCAAGGGACTCTATTTCCACCAATTAGATTTAGATCTGATTTCACAAAGGGTTGTGATTGGTTGGGATGAAGAGGAGTTGGATCATGCATAGTCTATACATAAGACCCTGCATCCAACTCAAAAAAAAAAAAGAGAACAATTCCCCATGCCCCAAGGCTATCTCTCTCTTTCTCCTCCATGTCAAGTCCATCTTCTCCCTCTCCTCTCCATGCCCAAAGTAGTTTGGGATCTAAGTTGGTGTAATCTAGATGAGAGAAAGACGACAGAAAGCTAGAAGGCTGCGCTGCTGCAAAGGACAACTGCTGATCTTCAAAAGCTATTTTGAAGATCCTTCAAATTAGTTTCAGATCTGATTTTTGGAGACATGATAGAGAAGAAGAGAATCTCTAGATCCAGTCCAAGTGGATATCGATAGAGGTCAGGAACTTGCATGGCTAGATCCAGAACCTTCCGCTGTTTACAGGATCATCAACGGATAATAGGATTACCCTACATCAAGGTAAATTAAATTTGATTTAATTTATCTATATTTTATTTTTATTATTAGAATAATAAAAATTAGATCTGAAATATCATAGATCTGATTTAGATTAAAGAAAAAAAAATTTAAAATATATCTCTTGATCCGATCAGATCTGAACGAACCTGATCCGAAAAATCAGAATTTTTTTTAGGATCATCATAGGATAATAAGATTATCCAAGAATAAGGTATAAATTAAATCTAATTTATTTTATTTTATTTTATTTTATTAGATCCATCAAATTAGATCTAAAAAATATCATATCTGATTTAGATCTAAAAGAAAAATTTTTGAAATATTTTTCTTGGTCAAATCAGATTTGAACGAACCTGATCTGAAAAATAGAATTTTTTTCTTCATACCTGTACTCTCGCTCCAGCATCTCCACACCATAAACTCAAGACTCATCTACTCAAAGAAAGCGATCGTACACCAACCTTTCAGATCAATCACCATCCTCGTGATAATCCTACGGTCGGAAGCAGTTTATGAGTTAATTATAAAAATTCATGTCTTAAATTTTTAACTCTTTAAAAATATGAATTATCATTACCATTAACTCAAAGGGTGTATCACATACACCTTAAATACACACTATGATAGAAAATAATTTTTTTATTAATTTATAGTCAAAATTACAAAATTGTCCTTAGAAGTGTATTACAAGTGTTAGCTAATCTAGCTTCTAGGGCACACATCTAATAGGACTTTATTCTAAACGTTCTTCCACTGCTTTATACGAACTGGTAGTCTCTACCTCCAATTTGAGGAATTACTTTAATTCCTTAGTGGGTACTAGAATCCACACACACTGCACATGAGCCCAACTTTGATTGGTCAACTCATGTGCATCTATTGGTAGGTTCATAATCAATTATTTTTCTAAACAACTTCTAGTAATTTAATTTTGCTCCGAAACCTAATCAGTAGGCTTTGGCCTCCACTAAAAAGAATCGGTTAGGTCCAACCATTAACATGATCACATTTGATACATTTAACCAACAAATGATTAGACCTAACTTTGACCAGCCAACCTGACCATCATTAGAAAGATACAACCAAACCATCATTTTATGAATGATAATTTCATTAGTCAATAAGCCCCAGGCCTTTGGGCCTCTAGTGATTATTAAACAAATGGACCCATTGTCACTTAACTTAATGAGAGACTCTAACCTAGTTATCAATATAACTATATCATCTTAAGGACCTAATAATTTTAGAAAATTTTAAAAAGAGGAGAGAATTTAATCAACCAATTTTAATTCTTCCACTGACTTCACCAAATCAGATCAAAAGGACCTAATTCAAGCTGACATTAGGAGCACCTAAATCAATCACACTGATTTACCTAATTGACATAGGTGAGCCTAAATCACCAAGTGATCTAATCAAAATCTAACTCATCAGGATGGCTAGATAAGTAAGATTAGTGGAAGAAATACGCCATTAACTCATCAAAGATTGAATCAGTGCGAGTAGCATCCAATTAAAAATCGCTAGTCAAACTGCCAAACTTACCTTAGACACCATTCGATTTATTAGTTTCAATTTGATCAATCTAGTAATTTCAGATTCGACCGCATAGCCATGAATCAAGTCCATTTGATCCTCATTAAAGGCATGGACTTGACCAACTACAACTATTGCAATTGAGTCTAAAGAGTTTTTGACCTAATTTAATTTAACAATTGGTTAGATTTGATCAATTACTCTAATTTAGTCCATTATTTAATTAACCTTAGGTCCAACCCAATTAATGGACCTAATTCAACTAACTCAATAACCCACATTTTCTGATTAATGACTTAGGATCTTTAATTCATAATTCTAGAACCAAATTTATTTTGCTTAATTCTCAATAAAAATTTTGGGCTAATGGTAGGGGTTCGGCATTTTGAAAATATTTTTTAAAATTTTGAAAGGTTCAACATAATATAGCACTGTTCACTAAATGGGTCGACTCATTTCAAAAATGGATCAGCTCATTTCACAAGCAGTGCTAGTTGTAGGTTTTATGTATACTACATAAAAATAATCATAAATCTAAATTTATATCTAATCTAACACATTCATGATTAAAATTCAGATAAAATCAATCTGAAAAAATTGAAAGGTCAATATAGTGAAAAATATAATTAATCTAATTAATTATTAGCTACTAATCATATCAAAAAACCCTACACATAAGATCTAAATATGATATACATGCTTTGAATTCAAAAATTAAATCAATAGCAGTAATTGTTTATTACTAGTTCTTCATATTCAAAACACGATACCTTGCATGGGTAGTCGATCACTGCAATCTGATCATCGTCAAAGAGGTCCACTCATTGCAATGCAGCCACATAATATGTCTGGCCTCCATGAATTGTCCATATGAGGCTCCTGATCCTGATCGGCTCCTCTCGAGTGCTAGCTCGATACAGGAACCCTTCAACGACTGATATCGATCGAACTCCTTTGATCTTCATCTATGAGCTCTTTGGATGCTTTAGATTGCTAGTAGACATGGTTAAGAGGTAGAGGAGGTTCTTTCTAAAATTTGGTGGACTCATGACACTCGTAGCTCACACAAACTATTCCTGAATCCTAGGCAAAAACCTTAGGATATGCACACACCCGAAACCCTGCGCAAGTTCTCTCTATATTATTTTTTTTTTAGAATTTTGAAACTCAATTTCCTCATGCAGAAGGGGCCTCATGAAAGTTTTCTTTCTACTAAAAAATTAATGTCGCACATCCCAAGGAGAAAACCAATTTAAACTTGCGCCAATCTGTTTGGACACCGCATGGAGAGATAAGATCGGGTTTGTTAGTTTAAATTCAAACACATTTTGAATTTAAACTCTAAACCACCTCATCCTATCCACCAGGGATGTGAGAAATCTAGGAGCACACCCACATTTGAGTCAAAAATGAAGCACAAGAACCTCTCTCTCAAGAAGAAATGTAGGCGCACAAAAATATGGCGCATGGATAGGAATGAAGTTGGTTTCTTGTTCAAATTCGAATCTCATTCAAACTTAAAACATTAACCACCAATCCTTATCCATTTTGTGCATTAGGAAAGTGGGTGTGAGACCTCTTTGTGCATGAGATAATAACTCATGAGAACCTTTCTTGTGAATTTAAAAGGGCGCAGGAGAGATGAGGTGGCGCACGATGAGGACTAGTCAAACTAGTCCAAACTAATTTTATCCAATTGAACCAATCCAAACAAATTTGGCTAGGCCCAATTGGACCAGATTAAACCTAATATAATTAGATTTAATTAATTTTAATTAAATTTTAATTAAATTATAAATTGATCAAGTTCAATCTTTGATCAAATCAGAGATCAAACCTCCTCAGCGATTAGGTCATCTCATAACCTAATCGGATCAAATCCAACTGAATCTAATTCAACGAAACTTAAATTAAAAATAATTACTTAATTAAATTAAGTTAATTAATGGTCAAATTATTAATTAAACCTCTCATAAATATAGAGTCCAAATCTGATGGGTTTACGGATAATAGAGTCTATCGATATGAAACCCTGATCGAAGAGTTCCAAATCAATGGGACTCTTGACCTCGGTGCCTAAAATGAGTGGAACTCACGATCATGGAGTCCAAACTCTCAATCATAGGTCCTAGATAGATAGGACTCAAAGTCCCAACCCAGTAGAACCCTTGGTCGAAGAGTCTCAGTCCGGTGGCATAGAAATCAATTTTTATACTAATCGAAGTGATCATCTAGCAATGATACTCTACATCTGGATAGGTCAAATAGTTGCAATCACGACATTTAGAACCTACATGAATATAGTTATCGTATAATTCAGCCCTTTGTCCTCTATATAAAGGATGACTCAGAGTTTAACTATCAACCCTAGAAGATACATCCAAATCATATCTCAAAGCAATTAGTCCTGTGACTCCTCACTAGGACTACCCTGGCCAAGGATTTGCTAAATTGAAATATAATTGAATATAGCTCTTGAATTAGACTGGTCAATCCCATCTTGACTCACACACCGACTTCTCAAGTATTTGACTGTGCCCAAAAACCTTTCATCACTAAATTAGAAATTCAGATATTTCGATACCAAAGCATAGTGAGTTGCTTGAAAGTCACCATGATGATCTCAGATCAGAGGGATACTTATATCCATATTCCATTAGAGTAAATCTTGACAGCAAAAAAGCTCCAAAGTTGATCACGTTCAGTGCAGATGTATCCTTACATCTCATCTGCATGCCATAGCAGCATCTCCACACTCCTTGGTTAAGAGGACAATCAACGCATATGGTATACAGCAACCTACACTCGATAAATATTGTCATCCTAAGTAACAACTTATTATTTGATCATGAACAAGTTTAAGGACTAAACGATAAATTCTCTTTTGTCGATTCTAAACAGTCCTAAGAACTTCATCACAACATAGGAGTTCATTAGAAGATAAAAAAATTTATAATGAAAAATATCAAAATAACTTTTATTTATTTATAATTATATATAAATACAAGAATCAGCACAACCATCAATAGGATGATGATTGGCTTTGGAATACTATTTCCAACAATATCCACCTAGTCAACTGGACCTATTACCATCCACCTTAATGGGAGGCTATGATCTAGTTATCACCATAACTATTTTATTTTAGGGATCTAATAATTTTAGAAGATTTTGTTAATTTAATTTAGAGAAGAGAGTCAGAGGAACCAGCTAATCATGATCCTCTCACTGACTTCAATAAGTAAGATTAAAAGAGACCATTGATAGGCTAGTCAAGGAGCACCTAAATCAGTTACACTAATTTACCTAGCTAATATGGGTTAGCTCGAATTGTCAAGTGATCTGATCAAAACATAATTTCACCATGAAGGCCAGGTAAGTAAGATCGATGGGAGGGTCTGCCAAAGCTTACCTTAGACACCATCAAAAATAGCTATGTAACTAGGCTGCCAATTAAAGACCATTGGCCTGGATAGCCAGACTTATCTTAGACACCAACTGGTTAATTAGTTTCGATTGGATCACTCTAAAAATTTGGGCTAGACCACGTAGCCAAGAATCAAGTCTATTTTGGTTCTCGTTAAAGATATAGACTTGACCAACTACAACTATTGTAATTGATCTAGAGAATCCTTGACCTAATCTAAGATAACTATTGATTAGATTTTGTCAATTCTCTAATTAAGTTCAATCTTTAATCTAACCTTAAGTCTAACCCAATTAATGGACTTAATTTTCATCAATCCATTAATCCAAATATTATGATTTGTATCTTAAGATCTTTAATTCATAATTCTAAATCCTAATCAAATAACTCTTAATTCTTAATTAAGTTTTGGACTGAAGGTTAGGATTTGGCATTTTGAAAATGATTTTTATATTTATAAAATATTTTTACAATATTATTCTATCCATCAGTTGCATGTTTGATTCATAATCAATATGCAAATAATATTAACATGAATCTACTTTAGATCTAATCTAAATATGTTCATATAATTAATATTGAAATAATTTTAATTCTAATCTATCATAAATTATCTTAGATCAAATTTAACATATTTATGATGATAAAAATAAAATTAAAATATTTTTAATCAAATCATAAAATTTTTTAGATCTAATCTAAAATTTTATAATTAAGATTTTAAATCAGCACGTACTAGAACAACCTTTTTACTATAAGGGATAAACCTTATAGAAGAACAATCTTATAAGATCAGTTTGTGCCATCTAAAATATATATTTTTAGATTTAAATACTTTTAAATCTAATAAATTATAAATTAATATAGATCATATCTAATAAATTTATGATTAACTTTAGATCTGCATGAACTATGACAACCTTTACACTATAAGGGATAAACCTTACAGCAGGACAATCTTATAAATCAATTCAAGCGATCTATTTTTTAAATTTTAGATTTAGATAATAGATTATAATTTAGATATAATCTAAATCAATAATCTAAATATGCATAAAAAATCATGTCATAAAGAATTGCTCTAATACCAATTGAAGGAAAGATTTAGGATTTCATGAATCTATTTTGAAACTTTTTTCAAAAACAAACAGCAAAAATGATAAACTAATCATATTAATTTATTAAAAATATGATTTAACCCTAGATCAAGGATCTTATTTTATGATCTATGCATGCTATTAAATCTAATATAAAAAAGACAAGCAAAGATGATGTTGATCACATCAACATCAAAACTATACTAGATCCAATCTAGTAAGAAAAAGAATCGAATCATCCTTATCTTTACAAGTTGGATTCTTCAACTTGCTAATTCGAGGCTCAGATCGTCGCTCCAAGTCGCACATGCATCCGACCTTTATAAGATATCCACCCAAGGCCTCGATCATCGATCTGAAGTTTGGTGATAGAAAATCAGCATAGCATGCTAGTACGGTACTGATCTTTTTTTAATGACTGATCTAAGACCTCCTTCTTCAAACCTTGGATCCTTCAATAATCAGAAGAAGAAGTAAAGGATGTGGGAAGGAAATCACTCTTCTAAAATCTCACAAAAGAAAGAAGAAGAGAATCAAAAAAATCCTTGAAGAAGAACCCTTTCTTCTTCCTTGTTTCTCTCACCAAGATACAATGATTTGTATCTCCACAATATCCCTTGCCTAATGCTATTTGTGCCCAATGTTTCCCACACCCTAATGTCTCTCTCTTAGGTACAAAACTTCTAAAAATTTTATATCCTAACTTTCTTTAAATAAAGAGTTATGATAGAGTACTTCTCTAGATTAAAAACCTAGCAAGCCTTGTCCAAATAGGGCAAGAGTTGGGGCACCCAACTCTTGGGCACCCTCCAGATCAAAAACCTAGCAAGCCTTGTGCAAATAGGGCAAGAGTTAGGGTGCACCACGCCCTCTCCAAAATTCTAGATGTGGACCATAAAGTATTGGCACACAAAAATCCTTCTTTTCCATAAAAAAATTTTGAGAAAAATCAGGAGATTAGGCATCAAACATGGATAAGTGTTTTGGTTGTAACAAACTCTATTAAATAGAGTTTGAATTCAAAACAACTAACCTATTTTGACTTGGTCCTCAACCAAATACCATGTAAGAAAGATATGGGGCATGGGGGCATGCATCCTCTCTCTGGAAAAGAGAGGTTTCATGAAAATAACAAAAAAATTGGCATGGAGAAGGGCTAAGGAAGTTAGTTGGCACAAGGTGGAGAAGTCCTAGTCACACTAGGACTTCTAATTTTAACTTGGTCAAACATGTTATTTGAACCCAATTAAATCAAAATTAATGCAACCTAATTAGAGAAGATCTTAGTTCAACTAAGAGCCTAATTAAATTAGATTAAATTAAATTTAAATTTAGTTTAATTTTTAATCAAATTAGAAATTAGGTGCATATAAGTCCTGATTAATCATAAACTTGTTCTTCCTTACAATTGGCCCATCTAATAAATCAATTAGACTTGATCTAATCAAGTCCAAACTAAATCTAATTAAATTATATTCAATTAGACTTAATTTTAGCCCTCTAACTTAATTAAATTAAGTAAATTAGCAATCAATTACTAATCAATCTTTCTGCAATACTTACACTAGGTCAAACATCAATCATATTGATTGTTTGACCTTACAATGATTCTAAATTATTGATCAACCATCCGAATAGATCGAGATCTCTTATATTTGTAACCCCATAGATTCGAATCTAAGCCAGTAGCATAGAAATAAATTTTTATACCAATCGAAGTGACCATCTAGTAATGATACCCAATGATCGAATAGGTCGAATGTGTAAAGCAACACTCTTAGAATCCATATGGATATAGTTTCCGTATAATTCATCTTCTTGATCTAAATGCTTATAGTGACTCAGAGTTTAGCTGTCAATCTAATTAGGTCATCCATATTGTATTTCAAAATACCAAATTCATCTCATGGATTATCCTAGCAAAGATTTTATTAAATTGATATATGGTGATATATTTTCTCCAAACTCTTAGAGTGGTCAATCTCATCTTGATCACTCACCGATTTTATAAGTACTTAACTATGTTTAGAAATCTCC
Source organism: Cocos nucifera (assembly GCA_006176705.1). NCBI lineage: Eukaryota > Viridiplantae > Streptophyta > Magnoliopsida > Arecales > Arecaceae > Cocos > Cocos nucifera. The sequence goes on from QRFJ01001755.1 coordinate 166,861, forward strand.
TATCACTGAATTACAAATTCAGGTAGTCTTGCATCAAAGCACAATGAGTTGCTTGCAAGTCACCATAGTGATCTCAATCTAACGGACACTTATACCCATATCCTATCAAAGTAATTCTCGATAGCAGAATGCTCTGAAATTGATCACGTTCAGTGATGATGTATCCTTATATCTCATCTGTATGCCATACTAGTATCTTCATACTTCTTGGTTAAGAGGACAACCAACCTATATGTCATACAATCAATCTATATTCAATAAACGTTGTCATCCCGATTAACAACATATCATTTGGTTGTGAATAATTTAAGAACTAATCGATAAATTTTTTCTTTATCGAAACTAAATAGTCCAAAGAATTTCATCACAATAAAGAAGTTCATTACAAGATGTAGATTTTATGATGAAAATATCAAAATATTATTTTATTTAATAATAAATTATTTATAAATATAAAATAGTACAATCATCAACAAATTGATGATTAATTTTGGGATATAATTTCCAACATCATTGATCAAAAGAGTAAATGATATCTAGTTTTAGGCTCGAGTACCAATTATACGCCATGCCCTTTAAAGTTGATGAAAAAGCTCGGCACAAAATAGCATCTGATGCACCATGCAGCAACATTATGGTTTGAAAGGCTTACAAATAATTAATTGGATCCGAAGTTCCATCATAATTTTCAAATTAAAGAAGCTTGAAGTTTGGTGGTACAGGTTCTTGCATAATTTGGATAGTAAAGGGTGCATCGATGCAGATCTCATCATAGGGCTGAGTGTTGGAGCTCCTTGATCTGCCTATTTATTTCTTGCAACTTTCTATCAAGATCATCATCTCGGTCATGAATCTCAAAGTATGGTAACCTTAATGGAGGCTGTGATTTTCGGGATTATAGTCATGCTCAGAATAGGGACTTTCAGCCCTTTGTTTTTTCCTTCCAATATTCTCTAGCTAGCTTCTCTAAGTTGGCCTCCCCTGCTCTAGATCTTGATGCTATAGTGAAGGCCTTTCAGGTGGTGTTGGGGCTGAAATTTGCTACATCACTTATATAGCTTTTGTGAGATTTTTTGTCTACTGTACCAATAGGTGGAACCAATCCAAATCCGCTGCCACCGACTAGGGTGGCAGCGGTGCAAATGATGGTACAAAAATTGGATGATTGACTGGCTCTGGATCCGGCCAGCAAGCAGTGGTGACAAATTGCTAGGAGGATGCTCTTTTGGATTTGGGAGGCATTTTGCTTGACTAGTGGAGATGATTGCTTGACTAGGCACTCCTTTTAGAATAACTCACAGCATCCTTCCTCTAGTGCCTATTGGTGCAGAAAATGATTGTCATCGAAGACTAGTGGAGTTGGAGTTTGGGATCTCGCTAGCTAGAACTGCAAAATAGAGTCCTGATTGGAGGTGGGTGGCTCAAGCATGGATCCTCTAACGATCAAGTAAGTAACTCCACCAACAAGAATGGAGTACTCAAGAGTTAAAGAATGAAAAAAAGCATTTAGAGAAAAAAATGTATCTAGAGGGTCCTATTTATAGATGAAGCCTATAACTGATTAATAGTGATTGTTGTAACTAAATACAAGTAGGCCGTTCAGACTATTTAGAGTTTGTTATGGAGAATAGGCTGACTGTTGTCACTACTTGCTGGTAGTTAGCTATTATTTGTTGAAGTTTGGATAAAAGGTTAGATACTTTCAAGCTTATTTATTGGTCACTTGACCTAAAGTTATGCCGTTGGAGCTAAAGATCGAATAAATTTTAGCTTGAGGGACATTCTATGGATCAACGGTGTTGAGCTTGTAGATCTACTTTCTGATTTGGACTATAGTAAGATTGTATCAACTACTTATAGAAGCTTGGCTACCTTTAAGGTTGGCTCTTGATGGAAGTTAAGATTTTGGCTTTGAAGTCATTTAGCAGAAGTTGAGATTGGAAAGAAAGAGCTGATGGGTTAATAATTCAAACTAGATTCATAATTAGAACATTAGTTTCGGACAAACTTGGGAACTGAACTTGACTGGAATTGTGTCAAGGTTATCATCATCAAGTTGAAGAAGCTCAGCCGTGCTTATTGTGCGAGGATCCCTTGACGTTGTTGAGGCTAAAGAAAGAGTGGGGCACGCCTCCTTCCTCCGTGCTTGGAGATGCACCCCCTAGGGCATCTTGGCATGTGAAGAAATCAGAAAGAGGGAGAGAGATGTGGGAGAAAATGGTGATCTATTTCTTTCTACTAGGATTTATAATATACATGTATATATATACTTATACATAGACTGAAATCCTAACCCATAAAAAACTTCCGAACTAACCTAGTCCGAATGCACTCACTCAAACCCATGTACACCCATGGTCTGATCATGCACTCAATCCCATGGACCCAAACCTAGTCCAAACTCTGAGTAGCCTCCATTAGACCTACAATCTAGGGCCTCCTAACCGTGAAGGACTGAACCTCCATCTTAGAACCAAACCAGTCCTAGCCCTAGAATGACACCTATCCTAGTCTCCCGGAGCCAACACCCTAACTCCTCCAGTGGCCTTCCAAGACTTGAGAGCACCACTAATCCTAACAATCTCTACCTTGGTGCCCCCAAGCCTTGGCAAACCCTGTATGAACCGTCTGCACCATCCGACTGCCTCCAGAGCTAACACCATCTCATCAAAGCCACCTCGACTCCTTAGCTACAACACCAATCTGTGCTCCATAACTCCTGAGATTCGTGCTCCACCACACTTTTTGGACTCGAACTGATGTCCTCCTGCTCTGATCCTGTGGTTGCAACACCAACCTATGCTCTATAGCGCACCCAGACAACCACTATGCAAACTCTAATGCCTCTACCAATCCTCTTCAGCTATTATGCACCCTTGGAGATCTCTGGGATGACCGTCTCCATAGCTAAAGTCAGCACCATCCGAGATTATAGGATTCCTTCTATTTGGCAGCTGCATCTCTTTTCCTGAACTTTTCTAAAGAACCTACAGCATTTCTGTATCGGCATATGCTGTATCATCTGACACGATCTTCTCAAAACTATACCTGTCCACCTGTACGTGCCACTCCATCTGAAACTATGCATCACCAGTGCTGGTGCTAGAATATCGATCCTCCTATACCCCTCTGCTCTGAACTCATACCAAATTTTCTCTCTACCTGTGAAGCCACCACTCTAGAGCTCCACCTATGAAGCCATCTCTCTGAAGCTCCACCTATGAAGCCACTACTTTGAAGCTCCACCTGATCCAAAGTCCATCTGATGTTGCAGAAGAATCTGACTCTATCGTCGAGTCACTCAAAGCCAACCACCCAACGTTGCACTGCTGGGCCTACCGCTGCACCTCGTTCACCGTCGCTACTCCTTCGGACTCTCCGCACTTCATGGATCCCACGAAGCTGTCTTGAATACCTCCACAACCCCTGGGCACCTCCAAAACATACAGGAGCTCATCCAACCTTTCTGAATCTAGTGACTGAATCCTAAAAAATTTCATCCTAGCACTTCTCTGAATCTGCCCCTGCACCATCGCTTCAGTTGCACCTAGAAAAACTATAGCTCAAATCCTGCTCTGGGCTCAGATCCATCTATCTCATCCTGAGGCTCCTGAGACTTGCTGGCTCTCCCTGAGACTTGCTCTGGATCTTTCTGAGATACCTTCTGATACTCTCTGTTGAGATACCTGAAGGAAAAATCCTATTTTTCACCGTAGGATCGCATAGATCTGATCAGATCTATGATAATATTTTTAAAAAAATTTCTAAATAATCTGATCTAATCTAAGGCTTCTCAGATCTAATCATGATGATCTGATATTAAAAATTAAAATAAAAATTAAATTAGATTTAATTTCATACCTTATTTGGGTAATCTGATTATTCTACAATGATCCTGATGTTTTCTAAGATTTTGGAAGGAGCCACGCACGCACCTGACCTCTACTGGTATCCACTTGGGAAGGATCTGGACGTATTCTCCTTGCAAATCTTTTTTCCAAAGATCAGATCTAAATCTAATCTGAAAGTCCTTCAAAAAATTTCTGAAGGCAGCAAGTTCGTCTTATGAATACCGTCGCGTAGATGCTGAACTTTTCATAAATTTGATTGGATGTTCTTCTCAGATTTGTGCCTAACTTTTTAGATATGTATAAGAGAGGAAGAGAGAGGATAGAGGGGGTGTAGGATATCTAGAATGGTAGCCTTTGGATATGAAAAATATTTCTACATGAAGAGCATTGGCACAAGGGTTCTTATACAAAAATATAGCACCAAGTTAGAGTCCCTCTTTGACCAAAATCCTTATTTTTTCAATCATTGGGACTCCTAAACTTGATCTCCACAAAAATCCCAAGATCCCATCTGATTTTGATGCCAAAAATCAATCTAAAAGATGGCAGTATGAGTAGATAAGGAAGAGTCCACTGCGCCTAGAACTCTTCCCTCAAGAATTTGATCCAAATCAAACTCTATCATAACTCAGTTTAGACACCTCTAAAAATCATAAAATTTGGTACACCCAATGAATATTTATGCTCTATCACATATCCAAAAATTAGATGAAAATAATTTCTAAAAAATTTTCTAGAAGCATCTGATCAGGTATTCCTTAATTCTCTCAAACAGGTCAACTTTTGATCCTAGTCTAATTTAACTATGAATGGATTTAATTTCTATAATTAATCTAACCTGGACTTGTTCCAGTTAGATGAAAATAAACTCATTCAAAATACAAGAATGAATCAAATCAAATTTGACTTATTTGCGATGAATCAGAAAGATTTCAAAAGGAGAAAGTCAGGCTCAATCATGTACTAGCATGATTATCTTGAACCTGATTGGATCTAATCCAAATCAATCGAACTAGATTAGCTCAATTGATGACATCCAGACCCAACCCTTGTTTGTGTGACCCAATTAGATTTAATTCTATATGGTAATGAGATATATCGCGATCTCCATAATCGACATCATCAAAACACCTTTCGATGGACCAGAACTTTTCTAATTCATACAATTAGAATGATTAATCATCAAAATCATTCTAATTGCTCTCAAAATCTACCAATGACACCTGGCAGTATATGATGGCAACCCATCAGAACTAAAAGCGAACCTCTCGGTGTAGTTGCCTATACGATTGGGTTCTTCTATCTTGAGTCCCGATAGGATTAGGGTTAAGGTGAACTCATCAAACCCAATATCCGTCATATGAATTAATCATTCGATTCAAGTCCAATATGAAATCATAATAGAAACTCTTTCTATCATCTTCACTCTGTCATGGCCATGGGCTTAAGGACTCAATCTCATGATTATCATAGGGCTACTCCTCATCTACCGAGGTAGACAAATCTCCTTATTGGTGCAATCCAATTCCTACAATGAACATGCTATAGCCAACATACACCTCAGAATTTTGACTGGCTACGAGATCGAGTTATGTAGTCAAACTATAACACCCTCAAGGTGAACTATCGATGCACCTCAGGTCAAAGAACCATACACACCACTGCAGCATCGAGTCAGTCATCGGCGAGGTAGACTTTCTTATGACTACTCGAGGTGGTCACGCTCAGTGTCCTCGTTCTCTAACAAGTATCTGTACTCTCATTTCGATGTCTTCACACCATAGATTCAACACACGTCTATCCTAAAAAGACGATCATACACCAATCTTTCGAATCGATCACTATCCTTATGATGATCCTACAGTCGGAAGCATTTTATGAGTTAATTATAAAAATTTATGTCTTAAATTTTTAACTCTTGAAAATATGAATTATCATTACCATTAACTCAAAGGATGTATCACAGATACTTTTAAATACATACTATGATAAAAAAATAATTTATTTATTAATTTATAGTTAAAATTATAAAATTGCTCTTAGAAGTGTATTATAAGTAACAACCAATCTAGCTTCTAGGACACACATCTAACAATACCTCCCTCGACTACTACACTACCGAGCCTCCCTAAATCTCATGCCTCCAGGAAAGTGCTACTGTAGCACTCTACTGCTCCCTACCTCGTCTTGACATCGCCTCCTCACAGATATCTAGGTCCTCTTTTGCTGTGCACAAACCATCCTCCACTGAACCACGACTCTCTCTGGTGCTCCTGCAGAATAAACCTGATCCAGGATACTTCCAACTGCCTGAGACCTTCTGATGCTTTCTAAGATCTCCTGGCTCTCTCTGAGACCTACTCCCGATCTTTCTGAGAAGCTCTTGACACTCTCTGTGAGATACCCTCCTCGACTACTACACCATCGAGCCTCTCTCAGCCCCTGTGCCTCTAGAAAAGTGCTACTGCAACACTCCAGTGCTCCCTGACTTATCTCTATGCTGCTCTACAGTCGTCCAGTCCTAACCTACTAGATCTTCATGGATCATCCATCTTCATCACCCTCAAGGCTCTAACCAGTTGTACCATTGAATACATCCCAACTACTTTAAACAGTCTTCCACCCATCAGACTGAGTAGTTGCTTCTTCAGCTCCACCTTGACTCTGAGCCCTTGAGTTCTCTCCTCTGACATGCCAAACATAATCACCAGCAGCCTAGCCTTCATATAATTTTTATTTTTAACACCATGCGAAGCTGCTTTCAGAAGAACAACAAGGAGAAAATTAAAAAATTAAAAAAAAAACTCTAAATTCTTTTTTTTTCTTGCTGGAAGCCTTTGCTGGAACCTTCCAAGCTTTTCTTCCTTTGGCTCCTCCCGTCCAAAAAATAGAGCAAGCCGCCGGCCGCCTGCCTCCATGGATGCCAGCCGACTGTCCATGCGAACGTCGGATCTGGGTGTGGCCATCGGATTCGAGCGCCACCATCGTCGAATCGCCATTGATGCGGCTTCTTCGATCTTCATCCCATCCAAAATCGAACCGGACACCTGATCGCCTACTGCCATGACCGCCAGCGACCATCTCCTGCTCGCGTGATTGTCGAATCCGAGCCCCTCCATCGGATCGGCACTGTGGCTTCTTCCTCTTCGTTCTGGCCAAACCAAAGAACAGTCGATCGCCAGCCGCCGATCGTCGACTGCCCGTGCGACCATCGCCAGATCCGAGCTTGTCGGGAGGAAAAGGGAAGAGGCCCTGCGCCATCTCGCCGGTCGCCTGCTGCCATGGACTGCCACCGACTGCGCACCACCGCACGACCGCCGGATCCAGGTGCTCCATCGGCGGATCCGTGCGTCTCGAGCCGGCTCTCCACTGCACACGCGTCATGCCACCAAATCTGATGCCATTGCGGCACCCGCAGCCACCGAACCCCATCGCCTGCTACACTTTGCCTGCGCCTGCGGGCCGCCCTCCACCAGCCGCCACCATCTACGACTTTCCCATCGAAGAAAAAGACAGGGACCAGATCTGCCATCTCCTCTCCGGATCTTGATCGTCCTGCCCGCAAGCACCACCGCCGCCTGCGGAAACTCCGCCACATGCCCGCAATTGGCCACCAGATCATCGAAACTGGCCTCCACACGCCGCTAAGCCCGAGATCAACGGCCAATCACCGACCGCCGTCGGATCTGGGAGGAAGAAAGGGGGGCCTGCCGGCCTCCAAAGAAATTTTTTTTTTTGTGTTCTTTTATGGAATCTAAATTTCGTACCTGCACTGATCTTCATCCCTCCTCATCGAGATGGCTCATATCAATTATTGTGCAAGAGTGGGGCACATCTCCTTCCTACGTGCTTGGAGGTGCACGTGTGAAGAAACTAAAGAGAGGAAGAGAGATGTGAGAGAAAATAGTCATCTATTTTTTTTTATTAGAATTTATAATATATATGTATATATATACCTATACATAGATCGAAATTTTAATCTATAAAAAATTTTCTAGCTAATTCCGTTCGAATGTACTCATCCAAATTCATGTACACCTATGATCCGATCATATGCTCAATTTTATAGATCCAAATCTAATTCAAACTCTGAGTAGCTTCCATCAGATCTACAAAGTAGGATTTCATGATCGTAGAGGGTTGAACTTCATCTTAGAACTAAATTGATCATAGTCCATATTTGTCCTAGTTTTTTGGAGCCAACATTCTAACTTTTTCAATCGTCTTTCAAAATTTGGGAACAACACTAATTTCAAACTTTAAATATTGCAGCATAACTATTATTTATTCCGGCCCCAAGGTCAAAATTAGTTAAGTACTAAACTTTTCTAAGAATTAAAGTCTATCCTGATTATGACTAGACCCGTTGCCATGATGACACCATTTTGAAGTTTGAACCAAAGGTCGGTGTTCATTGAAGTTGAAGCAATTGATCCATCAACACTGAACATAGTCTCGAGAATAAGCCAAACTTCATCTCAGATGAGGTTATAAATCGGCACCGGATGACATGTTCTAGGGATCGGTTACGCTGGACTTTGGCAAGAAATGCTTTTCCCCATGACACAGCACAACACCAAATCATCCAGATCACAACATGTGGCAAGTCAGACCAAACAACATACGACCACTAACATCATCATTTCAAATCATTTTAATCATTTTGATGTGCTGCCCAGTGTGCAAGCACCTCATTATCACAACACAATCTACAAAGCAGTGAATTAATGCAAACCTATAACTTTTTTTTCTTGACCCCCAAGATAACATTAAATGCGGAATCAACCCAATGGATAGTTTCCAAAACACAACTAGCGATTGAGGATGGACAATGGACAAAAAATAACTAACTACTTTCTTCATCCAAAATAGTAAAATTACTTCAAACTCAAAAAATGAGAGATAAATATTTTGGTGTCCTCTCTTTTTCCAACCTTAGATGTCTCTCGAGAAGCCACATTAGCATCATACCAACAAAATCAAATGACAAAACTTTACCAACCAACTTTCTTAGAAGAACGTGGCCCAATTAGATTCCATATGATCTAGGTCATTCCCTTCGCTCGTGCACAAGTGAACCGATATATCCACTGTTACGGGCATAATAGCTGCCTACAACAATCACACACAATATAGGTGCGCATGTCCTGTACTCATTATGGAATGCCTTGATTAGACCTTGAAAACATGGTAACAATCAACAATGAGGGGAGAAGGAGACCCTCAAGTAAGTTCTAATTTTTGGCATCAAACTCTTTCTTTTTCTACTCTTACTATTTCCTAAGCTCTGACTAACTTAAACATCGAAGGATTTTCTATCAGATAATCTATAACAAGTAAACTTTTTTATAGCAAACATTCTTCCCTAGCTCACATTAGACTGATCTCAAGCTCGGTCCAATACCGACCTCAACCTAGAGCTTTGCGACAATACTATGCAAGTATACATCTAATCCCTACATCAGTTATTTGTCAAGAGGATTGACGCAGCCTTTAATATAGCATTTTGTTGAAAAAAGAGAAGAAGATACACGAAACTAGGATAGCATAGAAAGAGGAAGAAGAGAACTCTCAGAATAACTTATGAAATCTAATTACAAAGTTGTCCTAAGGGGCTTTATTTATAGAAAAAAGCATTGATAAACTTGAATAAGGACTCAAAATACTAATCCTAATCAAAATAGAAAAAAACTAAGATCAACTCATATAAGATCTTTCAGACTTCTATTGGCCTATCAAATAGTTGAGTTAGGCTCCAAAATTAGCTGTAACTTGTAGGGCTCGAAAAGAGCTTTTCGAATTGGAGTTATAATAGTAATTTTGACACCGGATGAGTAAGTTATGATCATTTTAGTGTGACAATGGCAAATCCATAGGATTTAGTGCAGTCAACCCGGTTTCTTAATTTTTTGGGTTCAATTCTTCAAATCAAGGTGTCTTCGTGGACCCTGCATCATACTTTTTAGGCTGGGAAGAACTAATCCTCGAGTTCAAAATCTCCATCATTTTCTATAAGTAAGAAAAATTTGACAAAAGTTCGATGTTGACCTCTGGCTTTAGTTGAGATTGATCTTCCTACTTCATCTTTTCTCAATTCTGAATTTTGGGCTTGCCTCTGCACTCCTAAATTTTCTTCAATTGCTACCACCAAGCAGAAGCTCGTCCCATTAATTTAAGATGACAAGCTTCACCTTCTTGTTATGCGCTCGATCCGATTCAACCAATCAAAGAACACCGTTTGTAGATTATCCGAATATTCAGATAGATCTACTCTGATGAAGTCAAACTAGCAGATTGATCATTCAAAAAAATTGCCACGACCTTCATGCCAATGATTAGAAATACCCTGATAAAAGGGATTCTTGAAATCTAAAGTATCTTTTTCAGATCTACAATCATTTGGTTCAACCTCAGATCTCACGTCCCGATATTCTAACTGTGCAAGAAGTACAATTAGATCCATCACCTGTCTTCTCAAATCTTCACACTCAACCGTCAAGTCTCGTTCTCACTGCGTGATTTCATCTACCACCTAGTTCACAAGTTGATTCTTCTTGCAACTACTATCCAATATCTAAACTGTAGGAAAGAATCATCATTAAGAATCATGAAGCTCTAATACCAACTGACACTGCCTTTAGCGTGACATTTTGTTGAGAAGAAAAGAAGATATGAAACCAGGGTTGCACGACAAGAGAAAGAAGGAAACTCTTTTCTAAAAAAATAAACTCAATAACTAATAAAATTTAATTACAAAATTGACCTAAAAGATTTTATTTATAGGGATAAAACACTGATAGACTTATAAAAAAACTCAAAATACTAATCCTAATTAAAATAGAAAAAAACTAAAAGACCAACTCATGTAAGATCTTTTGAACCCTGAAAAAATTATAACTATTTTAATTCAATAATATCAAATCCATAGAATTTGATGTAATTATCCTAATTTTTTGATCTTTTGGATCTGATTCTTCAAATCAAATATCTTCATGCTAGAACACCTACATCAGAAATCTTGGATACTTTTACAAAATTAAGAATTCTAAATAATATCTTATGACAGGTCATTTCATGTAAGGTCCTAGTTGTAACAAGAAAGTCTGACAGTTGTTTTGGCAGAAACAATAAGATAAAAAGAAATGAACTATGGCACAGGTAGAAGAAATGCTTCAATTACCAGTTTTCATGGACTTATTTTGTTTCCCTCATTTCAATTATAAAAAAAAAAAAAGAAATTTTGTTTTTCAGAAGTATTTTAAAGGTCATATTTCACAAGAAACTGCAAATTCTCAGCCACATCCCCATGCATCTCTCTCGCCATTTATTTGCAAGCTCACAATTCTCTCAACTATTGGCAAAAGAAAGCCAATTGCCACAATCAACTTTACAATATAACCCATATTCAAACAAGTTCTTCCAATAGCTGACAAATGTTGATAATGCTCAATATGTCGGGATGGAAGGATCGGCCTTGAGAGCATATGCATGAATCCCACCTGAGACATTGAACACCCTCTTGAATCCCTGAAAGTCATTTGACAAAAAAGAAAAAGCATAAATACATTGCAAGTTAGGCGGTCAATGGGCCAGACTGACCCGAGCAGCTTAAAGGGCTGAAGAGACTGAGCCCCAGTCAAGGTTACAGGGAGTTTCCGCATGCTTGGCGCCAGGTCACAGGCCAGAGCTTCCAATCCTAGCTGAAGGGTCATTCTTTGTACACTGCTGGGGCATGGGGGAATTAAAAAAAAAGGGTGGGGGGGTCCTCCATGCGTGCCAATCACCCGTGCAGTGCAGCTCGCGCGGTGCAATAAGAATTCCCCCCTGGCTGAAATTGGGACAGGGCCTGACCCACCAGGTGAATATACGCATGCTGGTGTATATCCGGGCGCTGCATTGCCAGGGCTGTGCAGCGCCCGGAGTTCTCACTAGGTGAATATACGCATGCTGGTGTATATCCACAATCATGCATGCATTGACTGAAAAATGAAGGAATCTCACACACGCAACACACACACACACACACACACACACACACACACACACACAGAGAGAGAGAGAGAGACCTGAGTCTGCAACCATTTCGCTACTTGCAACGACCGTACACCATGATGGCACTGGTTCGGATAAATCAGAGTAAGCATGACAAGCAAAGAATTATCATGTATGATGCAAGTCACCATGCCCAAGAAGAAATTATAATATGAAGACACCATTTTCTGTACATATTACCAAACTGGAGGCAAGAATCTCTTTTTACATTAGCATGCAAAGATATGTAGAACATATGATTAGGGAGGGTTTCGTTCAATAATGATTGGATGGTGCATAATGATCCCCTTTCCAAAACTTTTTATGCACTATTTTTTTATATATAATATGAAAATGGAAAAAGAAGAGGTCCAATTAAGGAATGGACAGATCAAAGAATATCTGCTTACCAAAACGTAGGTGTCTTTTTGAGGATCAAACTCATCTGTTATTACAGATCCCCATGTTCCAAATTGACGGAGAGGAAGTATTTTAAAACCTGGCAAAGAAGCTTGAGCTCTGACATGCAAAGCAAACAAAAGTCTATCAACATATATCAACAACAGAAGGGGGAAGTTTATGAAAATTTGAAGGAAAAAGCCTCTGAAACTAGCTACTAAATAACAAAGTTCATTCAAAAGTAATTGCCAGTAGGATTTCAGCACCAGATAAGAACAAATCAACACTCCCAATTTCCTCTAATTTTTTCTTTCCATAGTGCCAAGTGTTAGCCACTAAAACAAAGTGACATTTTCAAAAGAAGCACATGCATGTATGCAGGAATGCAGGGCACGCACATGGGCAGACACACAAATTATAGACAAGGAAAGCATCAATGCTAATTGAAAATCAAAGTTGAAGAACTTTTGGCCAAAGCAGCAAGGACCATGAGTTTGACCACTGTAACAGTAACAAATTCAAAACATGAAATGTTCGCATCTGAAAATTAGCATCATAAGATAAAATAGGCAGATTAGGGGAGCTCCATAAACAAATCATACATCGGAACACTGAGTTGGACAAAATCAACAATGGGAAATCCAGTCACTAGCAGGTGACCAGATACAGCTTATAGCATTGAGTGGCCACTGCATTCTTGGAAATTTACTTGCTAACTGCAGTAATTAAAGACATCATCTATTTCTAATCAAATCCTCAAAGTTTTCTTGTTTATTAGATCTTTATTTTTTTCATGCAATAATCTTGATAGGTCATTGATGGCAAAGGCCCTATACATAGAGTAATTTCAAATATTTCGTAAAGTAATTTCTCAAAACAAACCCAGCTTCCTTCAAGTTCATAATTGAAGTCAAGATGAGAAGCCTACACATTATGTTATATTGTCACCATGCTATTTCAAGAAGCGACTAATTATTATATTAATATAATGTTATTCAATATAAATGGGGAAATATAAAATAATATATAACAAACAGAAAGTAATTACTTTACCAAGTTATATAAAAATAAGTTACTTCATTATTTTACATATTTAAATTTGGTAAGAATATTTACTATTTTACTTCCACGCCGATATACCAAGAATGTTAACTATGGAAAAAGTAATTATGTCAAAATCTTACAGTCACAACTCACAAGCATTTCAATATTTGGGTCATTCCTGAGCTAAGTCCGCACCTCTAGACAAATTCATTGCAAATGCCAAGTTCTATCATACTAGAAGTCTATCAATTGATGTTGCTTGTGATTCATGATTTGTCATTTGAACCTGCTATGAGACTTGGCAAGCATAGAATGCCCATGATACCACAAAATGTTGTGGCTTGGTTCATGTTTATCACAAAATGAGAGAGAAATAAAAGGACACATACACTTCTTCAGGTTCTCGGACATCTATCAACTGAGCTTCCTCAATGAAACTTGGATCTTGCATTTTTGAGTGAAGTACTTCTGGCTCAATATCCAGTAGTACGGATTCTTCCCTGGCGTTGCAACATGCTCAAACAGAATTATTCCCGAGCGTGGACTATCTGATCAAATGAAGCAAAATTTTCAAAGCAAAGAATGATCTGGTTGTCTACCTCTCAGAAAGTACTTGCAAGAGGTGCCAGCCAAATTTAGTCCTACAACGCACAACTTTATTTAAAGGAGCATTAAATGCAGATTCCTCAAATTCAGGCACCTGGTCCGATTTCATGGAGAAAATTTCACATATCAATAGCTATGTTTATTCACAAATATAGATATGAAGAAGTGTAATTATGTGCCTCAAAACACCACAAGGGTAGGACAATTGATGTTAAGATATGCAAAGCAAGTTTGAAGCTAATATATCAAATATAAAAGATCTCCCTTTGTACAAGATACTATTTAAGATTGTAAATGCAAAATCACACCTGTGGTTAAAACCAGAAAACCATAATAGAACATTCTGACCATTTTAAAATACAGTGCCTTATATTGTTTCTCAGAACCACTTAAAAATATATTCAATTTTGCTCAGAACAATGCAAAAAATCTAGTGTGTCTTTCAATAGATGCAAAATTTAACAAGTATTGATTATTTTTGATGGTGAGTATTTGAAGCAAAATGGTCTCTTTGCTTTTTTTGTTTCTTTTCAGATCTTAAGATCTTTCCCAAAGGTGTTGTACACTCCCTGGAGAGATCAGTGTCTCTTAAAAACTTGAGAGTAGAGAAGAGGGGAATGGTCCGCCCTAGGAGTACTGGCTAGTACTTCCATGTAGATATTAAAAAGTGGCTGGCAACTCATAGGTGTTTCACTTTCCTAATCATATATGGACAAAGAGGAAGATAGGGTTCCATATTTTCAATTAAAAATAGCCCAAAGCATATTATTTATGACATATGTGAGCTAGATATGTTATAGTGTTTATTAATGTGTGCATGAAATCCTCTAGAAAATAAATTATATATTTAGTGCTACTTTAGGACTGCAAAGGACTGAATAAATTAAAATACAAATTGGAATAGTTCAAGGACTAGGCACCAGACTCCAAAGCAAGGTATGCCATCTTGGTACTGAGCTTCGTACTAGTGCCACCCTATTAGTTTGTTGCTACATCTGATATGGAGGCTAGTTCGGTGTAACAAATATTGATACACCCCCATATCTGTGCTACATATCAATACCGAACCGGTATGGTATGGTATATCCCGTACTATCCAATTCAGATGGTATGGCATACCTTGCTCCAAAGAATTAGACGACCTCATGCTTGTCACCTTAAGCTTATCCAATGAATTGCCACCTCATACTTGTATACTGGTAGCCAAGATTCCAAACATTTGACAACCAGCTATTACTTATCTATTGGCTGGATGCATCACAAAAACTTAACCAGCTAAGAAGTCTTTGATGATAATTAGGAATTCCGCACTTATTTTAGACAGAGATGCCGCAATTTAGAAATTATGAAATTTTGAATAATTGAGACATTTTTAAGAAATTTTATCTTGTTTCCATCTTAGAGAAATTTTATCTTGTTTTCATCTTATTTGAGAGATTTTATCTTTGGAATGACAAATCGAAAATCCTGAAGTAGGCTATTTTTCTTTCTATTGATTTCTTTGTTTTCCTTTCATTTTATCTTCCTTTCCTATTTGCTATCTTGAGTTTCTTGTGAAAGATTAGTCCCCTGCAAGCCAATCATATAGATGATGCGGTGGGACTATTCTGTATTATCTTCCTACTCATGTACATGACTGATTATTTTACATATATATGAGGCATTGAATTTCGTCATATGCTATATCTTATTATCTCTTTGTGACTTAATTAAAATTATGACGAACCCCATAGATTAGGGTAATGGTTTTAGAGCCATAATAAGATCATGCCAGTAAGACCTAAAACCTAGATAGCCTCGTCTAAAATGTTCCCAGTCATAGGATCATCAAGTCGGGGATCGATGATGCCGGTAAGACTAATACATTCTATGTATGCTCAATAAAGAAAGTGATTGATCTCACAATCACTTGTGTGATGACACTAATACAAGGATGTAGTGCTCATTGGAGAATGAGTTTACTGAACTGATCCATAGGAAAAATATCTTATAGAGCCTTACTAGCATATCAAAAGATGGTTTTCCAGTAAGAGTAGTGCAAGTGATCCTTAAACTTGAGATCACTATGATATCTTATGCATATGGATCTGTATTTTGGTTCATATCCTATCATGACTCTCTGAGACGTGTGAGATGTTCTGAGTGCGGTGAAGCATGCATAGAGGTTATGAGTGGTCAACAAGCAATCAGTTACTCCTTGTAAGAGAAGAGAACATCATCCTATGTGGTCTCATAAGATGATGACTCAGAGTCTCTAGCCAGTACAGGATGAACATTAGAAAGAGTTTCTAATGGTTTATCAACCGAATCATCATCATCAAATCGAAAAACATATGGATAGGTATTTGGGCTTGACATGATTCCATGCCCATGGCCTATTTGGGATGGTGTGATCGAAGGATTGAATTGTACAGTAACTTACCATGGAAGGATAATTTTGGTATTCCGCTGAATTCTACATCTTCTAAATAGTCATGATAAATTGCTAGACGTCAATCTTGACTTATAGATCCCAATGAATTAAAAGAGTTTAATTCAGCAATTAATTAGGAGTTCTAATTAATTGGTACACTTGGGCTAAATGTGCCTTTGACCTAATTAATTAGAAGGATTCTAATTGGATTAGAAGCACATGAGCCTGGATCTACTACTGGCTAGATGTGAAATCCAATGGATCACACAAGAAAATTGGTTTAGGACTTTTGATTAGGCTTAAGAAGTCCTAATTTAATAAGGATTTGGTTGAAATCCTAATGGATTTAGGTCAAGCATGCTAGCACATCTAAACCCTAATGCCCAATCAATATATGGACTTTTAGTGGCATTGGGCTTTGACTGGTCAAAGGCCAACTTAAAGATGAGTTTCTAACCACCTTTAACTAGTCAAAACCTATTGGTACAAAAAACAGTTGGATGCCAAAATTCGCTGGAGCTGGAGAAGACGAAGTCGCCGACGAGACCTGCAAGATGAAGTCTAGACCGAAGGTGGGTGGCTCCGGCAGAACTCTCCAACGATCAAATTAGTTTCCTGGCCAACAAGGAATGAAGTACTCAGGATAATTAAAGCAGAGAGGAGAGCTTGAAGAGAAAAACATATCTGGAAGGTTCCTTTCATAGGCAGAGCTGGTAATAGAATGACAGTAACAGCCATAACAGAATGTTAGAAGACTGTTCGGGCCATATGAAGTTTGTTACGAAAAGTGGGCTATCATTTGTCGTAACTTGCTGACAGTTGTATCTTATTTGCCGAAGTTCGGATGAATAGTTGGAGACTTCTATGCCTAGTAGCAAACCGTTCCCAATGGGATGGGGGACTCAAAATCGAACTAGCCAAACTTTAAGGTCGGCCTCTAAGTAGTAGATGGCAGACTTGAGATTGGGTTCTAAGCTTGGATCCTGCTGGTGCTGCCTTCGATAGTATTCAGGAGCTTAAGCACCTTCAAGATCAGCCGGGAGCAGGTGCAGACATTCAGATTAAAGGCCAGGGAGGAGTCAGTAGGCTCTTCAATGACTATGGCCAGGTTTTCTGAAAGAAGTTTGGCCGGGACAGTAGAGATCCGAGATCGACTGAAAGTTGAGATGGGTGAGTGTTAAGACTCATGGCTTCTTGCTAGTACTATTCTAACTACTCTCAGAAGTTCGACCGCAAGGTCGGCCAAAGGTGAATATCAACATTGTTCCGAGGGACTGAAAGGATGATGGATTCTTTGATTAGGACTACGATCATACCCTCTAGGGGAAGTTTCGACTTATGTTAATGGTGAAGTCCTTTAGCTGACCCGAATTCGTCTATCCAAAGTTCTTGATGTGAAGCTGTCAGGATTTGCAATCTAAAAGGGGGAATAGAGAAATTCGACTGGAAAGGAGTTCGGTCGGAGAGGAATTCGGCTGGCCGGGGTTCACGATATAGTTTGGCAAGATCTGCGATTATCATGAAGATACAGAGGAATTCGGCAGCCTTTAAGGTTGGCCACCATCAGGAAGGAGCTGGAAGGACTTCTATTGAGGAGATCAACCTGGTTGAGGTTCGGGCTCAATCGCCTCAACTCTAGTTAATACTATATCAAGGTCGGAATCCCTCTGGACTTCGACGGAAGCTATTTTATCCTCAATACTTATCTCCCTACTCCTGAATCCGAAGTTCGGATGAAGGGAGTACTACAAATCTGCCATTATTGGAGTCCTTTCTGACTTCCTGCCTTCGATAGATGGAAAATTTTGGTATTTTTTGAACTGGCACCAAAGCTTCCTTAATGGTCGAATGACTCGAAGCGACTTCGGCATTTAAAATCCCTCCCAACACGGAGCTCCACGTACGGTGCAATAAAAGCTCTATCAAATGTCTACCATAGTTATGATGGAGAGGACACGCGGAAGCATGGGGTTCGGCACTGCTGATCTGCAATCATAACTATCTCGAGACTTGCCTGACTATTTAAATGCCTTCTTCCTCTCGATTTCCTTCTTTCGCCCGTGTTCTTCTTCTCTCCATTATCTTCTCTGCCTTCCGCCTTCTTCCAGCCCAAGCACTCTATTCCACCCTTCTCTGGTCATCGACGTTCCCTCCGTTCACCTTTCATTCTTCTAGCCATCCCCTCAAAATTTTCGACTGGCTTAGGTTAGTCTCCTAACCTTCTTTCTGCATTTCCCTCCTTTTCTTTCATTTTTCGGCCCTCGATTTCTCAAGAGAGCTCATTGTTCTTCTTTGGGTTTTTCAAAATCTCGTAGCCCATTTCTTTCGATTTTTATGGAGTTTTTTTATTTACCTTGATCCGAAAATGTCTTCCAAAGTATCTTGATTTTTCGATTCTAGGAGCCCATCCGACCCGAACTCCTCAAATCCCAATTCTAGAAAAACAGCCAAACTCGTAGAAGTACCTCATCCAACCTTCGTTCCTGAAACCATCCCTTGCTCCCTTTCCCCTAAAGACCTTTTCTTGATTAGAATCCAATATGGAGTCCCTTCAGAATACGATCTGGAGCTCCCCGAGTCAAGTGGCCGAGCTTGCGCCCCTTCAGGTCGCTTCAATTTATATTCTGAAGCTCTTCGTGCTGGATTGAGACTTCCTCTTCCTTCCTTCGTAATTGCACTTTCGTTTCTTAGACAATATCCCTTGCATCAGTGGTTCCAAACTCCTTTAGATTCATCATAGGATTCCTAGCTCTCTGTCTCTCAACCAAAGTTCATCCCATAATCTTTTTATTCCGTACCTTCTTTGCTTTCAAGTGACATCCTTCTGCCAAGAACCGATGGTACCTATCCTCCCAGTTCGGTAAGAAGGGGTTGTTCAAAGGTGCCCCTTCCTTGATCCATAAGAGAAAATTCTTCTTTATTTCCTGCCCATTTTTAGAGTTAGAACTTCCTTCATGGGGCCAGTTGAGAGATTCGGTCTGTCGAGCTCCCGGATTGAAAGAGAAGACCTTGACTCGGCCAATAAATTAAGGAATTACCGAGCTTCTCCACTATCTAAGTTACTAGATGATTCGACCTTGTTTAACCACGATCTAAGTCCCTTTAACCCGGTAGGTATACATCCACATCTTATTATCCATTCTTTTGTCTTTTCTTCTAACTTTGATTTTTTTACTATTACAGAGATGACTCCGAAAGAACTGAAGCGACTGTCCAAGAAACTCTGGGCCCACAAAAGGGCAGCGCGCCCGATGAGACATCCAAGAGGGCGAAGATCGATGCTTTGAGCTCGACTACTCCAGCCCAAACAGCTGCTTCCCCTGAGGCTACAGTGCCTCCAACGACCTTGAGTCCACCTACCGAGGTTTCAGTCCTAATGCCTCCCCCAAAAAGAAAAAGGAGGCAGGGAAGAAGAGGAAGAAGATGCTCGCTAAGAGGGCTCGGTCTTAATGCAACTCCAGGGAGTCCAGCAATGACAGCATTGATTGGGATAATGCTTCCTTCGACGACTGGAAGGTTGTCAAATCTCTGATTGATGGATGCACTTTACCGAACATCGTGGACAAGATCGTCCACACCAACCTCGAGCAACAGAAGAAGGATTTCCTCGGGGCTTTCCTTGAGGTACCTATCTTACTTTCTTTTTAAGCTTATCCATGTGTTCTTCCTACAGCGTAACTGACTTCATTGCTTTATAGGTGGGTCACTATTGATCACCAACATTAAGACGATCAACATTCAAAGAGCCGAGATCTTAGAGGCCATGAGGATCCATGAAGAATATAAGACCGAGGTTAATTGCCTACTAAAGGAGAAAACTGCTGAAATCGATCGTCTTCAGGAGGCGGTCAGAAGTGCCGAGCAAACTTCAGCGGAGGTGAAGGAAGAACTAGCTTCGGAGGTAGAGAGGAGGAAGGTGGAGGCCGAAGTCGCTGAAGGGAAGAGGCAAATTACAGAGGCCAAAGAACAGGCCATTTTGGACTTCAAGGCTTCTAAGGAACTAGAAGACATAAAAATCGAATTTGCCAAGGAAGCCTTCATCAGAGGGTTCGAGCTCTGCCAGAGGAACGTGGCCAAGAAATTTTCCAAGCTTAACCTCGGCTTTCTGGCAAGAGCGTCTTCCGACGAGGAGATAGAACCTTCAGCTGCTGGTGCCAATCTTCCATCTATCGAGCCTGCTACTGCGACCTCCAAACCTGCCCAAGAGCCAAAGACCACCGAAGCTGCACCGAACTCGTCCGCTAACTCACCTCCAGAGGTTGGAGATTTTTTATAACTATATTTTTTCTTTTTCTTCTACCTTTCATGTACTCAAACATTTTAATTAATGAAAGTGAATTCCTTTTCTTTGCCATACCTCGATGTCATGATACATTTATACATCAAGCGCAGTTTTCGGTCAAAGCCAAACCATTATCTCAAGGTATCCTCTTGAAGGCCTATATCAAGAAATTAAGTTCCCCAAGTCAGTAAGAAGCTGAAAAAGACTGAGAATGAACTTCAAAAGTCTAAGAAAAATTATACCGAAACTACTATCGAGATCAACCATTTACGCTAGTCATCCAAACAATTTTTTCAAAGAATACACCACGAAGAAGTATCATTTAAGTGAACTAGAAGAGACCAAGAAGCGTACCAACATGAAGTTTTGGGCTTTGATCGCAAAAATCAGCTCTCTCGAAGTCGAGCTCAGAGCAGCAAGGAAGAAAATTCAACTATTAGAGGGGAGCTCGGCTTGGTCCACTAATCGAGAGTACGGTTAGGACTGATCTAAAAGATTCTCAGAGCTCCAGAATCAACCGTACACGATCGAAGACTCGTACAATAGCTACAGGCTCAGCTGGAGCGACCAAATTGCCGAATTCCAATGGATAGTTCAGAAAGCTGATGAAGAGATTGCTCGGCTTCGGAAGCAATTGGCAAACAGGGCTCAAGCTGGTTCAAGCATAGATTCGGAGGATATTGCTTCTCTGAGGATCCTGGGAAACCTTTCTAAGTTCTACGAAAAAGATAAGACAGAACTACAACAGCTGAAAATACAGATGGTCTACCAAAAGAATGCTGTAAAAGATGCTGAGGCCGAATTGCCGTTCTAAGAAAGAGGTTGAGGGAGGCCGAAGAAGACTTCCGAACATCTCAGAAACTGCTGGGCGAGTGTTTGACAGCAAGGCAAAAACTCGAGGAGAAGGTGAATGATTTGAAGCTTTCCCTTATAATGGCCGAAGCCGGTAGTTCGAAGTCCGAGTAGGACCTCGTCCTTTCTTTTTCTTTCCCTCCCCCTCTTTTCTTTTTTTGATGTAATTGATCTTTGAGACCTTTGTACCAAACTTTGGCTTAATGAAATTGTGCTTCTTTTGATTGCTCTCTTGTGTTTCGTTTGGATTCAATACTTGTTTTCTTGATTTTCACCTTATGTCTAATATTGATGCTGTTTTGGAATGATTATCTCAATCCAATGTTTAGTTGGCGTGTCCTCCTTGTTTATAAACGAGGGTCTTTCAGACTTTTAAGAATTAACTTTTCTCCCTGTTTAGAAATCGGAAGCTTTCGTACCCTTCGCGAGGGTCTTTAACTGCAATAGAGTGAGGTCCTCTTGCTCCTAACGTAGCTAGCTTCTTGTTAATAATTAAAGATCTTCATATCCCTCGTAAGCATCTTCATCCACTTCAGGATGAGGTTCACCTCCTATTCCTGACGTGGTTGGCTATCATCCATGTCAGGATGAGATCCACCTTCTGTTCCTAACAAAATCATCGGAATGCAAAAGGACCGTTAAGAGGATCTCTCCTCATTACCTCCTGTTTAAGAACCGGAAGCCTTCACCCTCATTATGATGAGATTAACCTCCTGTTTAAGAACCAGAGGTCTTCAATCCCTCGTAAGGATCTTCATCCATGTCAGGACGAGATCCATCTTCTGTTCCTAACGTGATCGACTATTACTCTTATTAGGATGAGGTTTACATCCTGTTCCTAACAAAATTATCGGGACACAGAAAGGCCATTGAGAGGGCCTCTTTCCTTTATCTCCTGTTTAGAAATCGGAGGCCTTCACTCTCATTAAGATGAGGTTAACCTTCTATTTAAGAACCGGAGGCCTTCAATCCCTCGTAAGGATCTTCATCCATGTCAGGACGAGGTCCACCTCCTGTTCCTGACGTGGTTGGTCATTATCTTTGTTATGACAAGGTTCACCTCCTATTCCTAACAAGATTACTGGAACGTAAAAGGGCTGTTGAGAGGGCCTCTCCCCGTTACCTCCTATTTAAGAATCGGAGGCCTTCACCCTCATTAAGACGAGGTTAATCTCCTATTTAAGAACCGGAGGCCTTCAATCTCTCGTAAGAGTCTTCATCCACGTCAGGACGAGGTCCACCTCCTGTTCCTGACGTGGTTGGCTATTATTCTTGTTAGAACGAGGTCCACCTCTTTTCCTAACAAGATTGCCAAGACGCAAAAGAGCTGTTGAGAGAGCCTCTTCCCATTACGTCCTGTTTAAAAATTAGAGGCCTTCACCCTCGTTAAGACGAGGTTAATCTCCTATTTAAGAACCAGAGGCCTTCAATCCCTTGTAAGGGTCTTCATCTATGTTCACACGAGGTCCACCTCCTGTTTCTGACATGGTTTGTCATCATCCTTATTAGAATGAGGTCCACCTATTCTTAACAAGATTGCCAAGACGCAAAAGGATCGTTGAGAGGGCCTCTCCCCATTACCTCCTACTTAAGAACCGAAGGCCTTCACTTCATTTAGGAATGAAGTTCGGTTGAATAATTTTCTGCCATCATCTAATGTGCACAAAAAACAAAGATGTTAAGATAAAGGAATTTATTAAAGTGAGGTTATTAATAATACATTCGTAAATTTTTCGAATTTCAGGGTCACGAGAGCGTAGCCCCTCCAAGCTTCTTCAGATAATAAGTTCCCGATCAGATGAGTTCTACGACCTCATAGGGACCTTCCCAATTCGGGGCGAGCTTTTTTTGATTTTATGACTGTAAGATGTCTACTCGTCGTAGTACCAAGACTCCAACCTTAAATATTTTGCTCCTTGTTGGGGTTAGACCTGCACCTGCCGAAGTTTGGCTTGGCGTCTTGTCTCAAAATGATCCCAAGATGGCCGTCCTCCAGCGGATCTCCTTCCAGACTCCTCCAGGAGATCTCTGTCCGCACTCCTCCAGTGGATCTCCGGACTCCTTCAAGCCAGACTCATCCAGTCACAAGCCTTTCGAACTCTTTTTAGCTGGATTCTGCCAATCGACAAGAAGAATTCCTTCAAATCGAGCCTCCTGCGATCACCCAGAAGGACCTCATCATCTACGCGAATTTGGCTCTCAATACAATGCAAACCAACCTACATGCAGACAATCCTAAAGGAGTTCGAACTTCTTTGGAATTATTGTGACTTGAAGCTCTTCACTGTCAGAACCTACTCCATCCAAACTTTGACTATCAATCCCCAATGGACTAGCAAGTCACGACAACAAGCACCACTCTGGACTGGCAAGTCGCGACAACGGACACTACTCTCCATAACAAACTCTGCATGGCCCCAAGCAGCCCATTACCAAACGGTTATGGCTGTCGCTATCAGTTTGTTACACGCTCCGCCTATAAAAGAGACCCTCTAGATATATTTCGAAAAAAAGCTGAAAACTCTGCTCTAAATTCATTTGAGTGCTCCATTTCTGTAGACAGAGAACTGACTTGACCGTTGGAGGATCCTGCCGGAGCCACCCCACCTTCGGTCTGGAACTTGTTTTGCAGGTGCCACCAACGACCTTGTCCTCTTCAACTCTAGTCATCTCTGGCGTTTGTTGTTTTCTACACCAACAAAATTAGCGCTCGAGGAAGGAATTTAGGCCCTTGTTCTAAAAGGAGTGCTTAGTTGATTTTGTTCATTTTCTTCTTTTGATTCTTCGAGATCCATCACTGTTTGATCTTTTTCAGCACCAAAAATGCCCTCAAAGAAGGCCATCCGATGGTCTACTGCTTCTGCCGCCAGATCTGAGCTAGATCCGCTTGTCCCTGCTTCGCCACCAGCACCACAACTTCCACCGACGGCCATGGTGAATTCGAAGCAATTCCACCTGCTAATCCAGCAGGTCAGAGGCCTCACCGAAGTAATGCAGGCCATGCAGTGGCAGCAACCCCCAGCATCAGTTCAGCCAGAGCAAGCTTTATCAAAATTTCGAGATCCGGTGTAGGGACAGCCCACCTGGGCTAGTCATCCTGTAACTCCCAAAAGGGGAAGCAGAGGGTAGAGAGCCCCTGCTTTGATCATGATTCTACTCCCGACGGATCTCTGCCTCCATTCTACCAGAAGACCTTAGGGATCCACGATCAGAAGGATCTCCTGGATCAAAAATTGCAAGAGATGAACCGACGGATCGAGGAACTCCACCACACTCCCCTCACTCACGGTAACGACATTTGCACCAACCCCCTTTCTTCCAACGAATCATGCAGGAGCCAATCTTACCGAACTTCAAGCTCCCTCAATTCGAGAGCTACGATGGAACCACTAATCCGATTGACCATCTAGAGGCCTTTCGAACTATGATGCTGCTCCATGGCGCACCAGATGCCATTCTATGCTAAACTTTTCCATCCATCCTGAAGGAAGCAGCAAGAAACTGATACTCGACTCTTAAGCTATGTACGATCTTCTCTTTTGATCAAATGAGCCATCAATTCGCAGCTCATTTTGTTAGCAACCGACGTCCTCGATGAGGCTCGAACTCCCTCATAAACATCAAGCAGAGGAAAGGAGAGTCCATCCGAGCTTACATCAGTCGCATCAATGCCGCTGCTCTAGAGGTCCGGAACTTGGACCAATCTATTGCAATGGCCGCACTGAAAGATGGTCTTCAGAAGAATGATTTGTTGTTTTTCCTAGAGAAAAAGTATCCTAGAGATTTTGCTGATATGCTAGCTCGGGCTGAGAGCTACACCCAGGCAGAAGAGGCCTTTAAGGCTAAAGATCTCGAAGCCGCAGGAGAGCGGCATGCGGGCGAACCTAGCAAGCTCGCAGTTGAGGAAAAGCCGAGTGAAGCTCGGCCGCGCTCTCGAACTCCTCCTGAGCGCAAGCGAGCCCGGACTCCTCCTTGAGCTCGAAGACAAAGAAGCCCTAACAGAAGGGCATGATGGAATTCTCCCCCCAGAAGGTTCCACAACTATGCACCCCTCAACACTCCAAAGACTCAAGTGCTAATGAAGATCAAGGAGCAGCTGCCGAGGCCAGAGAGGATGCGCACTCACCCTGGCAAGTGCAATCCTAACAAGTATTGCCTCTACCATCGTAACCACGATCACGATACTGAAAAATATATCCAGCTTCAAGACGAGATTGAAGAGCTCATCAGATGGGACCGACTAGGACGATTCCTACGACGTCACCCTGAAGGAAGAGAGGATCGACCGAGAGCGTTGCCGTAACCAGAACCACCAAGGAGAGAGAGGAGCAATAGAGAGATCGACCTCCTCTTGGTATTATTAACACCATCTCTGGAGGACTTCAGTGGAAAGAGACCGGCAGGTCGGCAGAGCCTGCGAAGAAGCAGAGGGCTGAAGAACCCGTAACTTCCACTAAAGAAGATGCTCAAGGGGTTCAATCTCCTCACGATGACGCGGTTGTAGTTTCTTTAAACATTGCTGATTACGATGTATACCGCATTCTTATTGATAATGAAAGTTCTACCAATGTCTTGTTTTATGATGCTTTTCTCAAGATGTCCATATCTAATAATCGATTAAGACTAATGAACTCTCCATTTGTAGGCTTCACCGACAATGCTGTGCCAGTTGAAGGAAAAATAACATTAACTATGGCTGCAGGACGATATCCAAGGCAATCTAGAGCACAAGTAGATTTTCTGATGGTGAAAGCTCCATCTGCTTATAATGCAATCCTTGGCCAACTTGGTTTGAACGCACTCCAAGCAGTGGTGTCAACTTACTACCTAAAAATAAAGTTCCTAACTATGGGATCGGAGAGATTAAAGGAGATCAAGCTCTAGCAAGATGCTACTAATCGATTACTTTGCAATGAGGTGCACAATCAGACCCTTGCCCCATAGATGGGCGATGTCCGAAATGACCTTACTGAGGAACAGGGCGAGCCTATGGAAGACCTCGTAACCATCCATTTGAATGATGGGAATGCAGAACATACGGTATAGATCGGCTCCAATTTGGAAGGAGAGATCAGAAAGCAGCTCGTCGCCTTCCTTCAAAAGAATGCAAATATCTTTGCTTGGATTCCCGGGGATATGTCGGATATTAAGGCCGAAGTTATGGAGCATCGTCTGGCTGTCGACCCTAAATATCGACCTGTGAAGGAAAAGATGCGGAGCTATATACCGGAGAGGCAGAAGGCAATTGCAGAAGAAGTTGATGAACTCCTCAATGTTGGATTCATTCGTGAGGTCAATTATCCAAACTGGGTTTCCAATGTGGTTCTTGTCAAAAAAGTGAATGGCAAGTGGAGGATGTATATCGACTTCAAGAAGCTGAATAAGACCTGCCCAAAAGACAGCTACCCCCTACCCAGGATCGACCAACTGATGGATGCAACTTCAGGCCATGAGCTCCTCACCTTCATGGATGCTTTTTCCGGCTATAACCAAATCCGAATGGCACCAGAAGATGAGGAGAAGACTGCTTTTATTACTGACCGTGGTCTTTATTGTTACAAGGTTGTCCTTTGGACTTGAAAATACAGGTGCGACCTATCAACGCCTGGTGAATAAAATCTTTGAGCAGATCGGCCGCAACATGGAGATTTATGTAGATGATATGTTTGTCAAGAGCCGAACTTCAATCGATCATATTGCCGACCTTGAAGAGACCTTCAGTGCTCTCCGAAGGTACAAGATGAAGCTGAATCCAACCAAGTATGCCTTTGGAGTAACTTTGGGGAAGTTCCTGAGATTCATGATATCCAGGTGCGAGATCGAAGCAAATCTTGAGAAGATAAGAGTCATTCAAGAAATGACTGCTCCAAGATCGATAAAGAAAGTTCAGCACCTAACAGGGAATGTGGCAGCTCTGAATCGCTTTGTCTCGAAGTCGGCCGAGCAATGCATGCCCTTCTTCTAAATGCTCAAGCAACCGAAGAACTTCTACTGGACTCCTGAATGTCAACAAGCATTTGAAGAGCTAAAAAATTATCTTGGCTCGCCTCCACTACTAGCCAAGCTCGAACCTGGAGAAGAATTGTTTCTATACTTGACGGTCTCCCCGGCAGCCCTTGCTGCAGTCCTAGTTAAAGAAGAGAGGAAAGCACAGCGACCGATCTACTATTTAAGCTAAGTTCTGAGGGATGCCGAAATCAGGTATACCAAGTTAGAAAAACTGACTTATGCTCTATTAATTGCAGCGCGGAGACTCCAACCTTATTTCCAGGGGCACATTGTAATGCTCCTCACTAATCAACCAATCAAGATAGTCCTTCATCGAACAGACGCCTTTGGAAGAATAGCGAAATGGACAATTGAGCTTACAGAGTTTGATATCAACTTCTTACCTCAGCCATCTATCAAAGCCCAGATATTGGCAAATTTTATAGTGGAATGCACCATTTCGGATGAAACCAAACTTGAACAGGAGGACAACACTCCCTAGTTGCAGCCGAACTCTCCTAGTGAAGGGGCGGACCTCCCCGAAGGTTTCTGGGCCCTATATGTTGACGGTTCATCCAACGCTTCTAGGGCCGGTGCGGGTTTGATTTTAGTCAACCCAAAAGGGATTATAGCAGAGTATGCATTGCGCTTCGAGTTCCCCACGACAAACAATGGGACGGAGTATGAACCTCTGATAGCAGGGTTAAAAATAGCTAAAGAGCTAGAAGCAGATCGGCTTCAAGCCTATAGTGACTTAATTAGTTGTGGGGCAAGTCGGTGGCAACTACGAAACTCGGGAGGAAAGTATAATAAAATACCTAGAAAAGATGAGAAGTCTAACCCCGGCCTTCAATGGTTTTAGTATTCAGTAGATCCCGAGAACAGAAAATACCAAAACCGACCACCTCTCCAAACTAGCCACCCTCGCTCCTAATGAACTACCGAAAGAAGTCTTCTTTGAAGTTCTGAAGTGCCCAAGTTCGGAGAAGTCGAAGTCTGTGATGCAGATCGACCATGAGCCCTACTGGATCGACCCCCTAATCGCCTATCTCAAGGATGGGGCTCTTCCTTATGATCCAAAAGAGGCTCGAAAATTGAGAAACCAAGCTTCTCGGTACATTCTATATGAAAATAAGTTATATAAGAGATCGTATTCTCTACCATTACTAAAATATCTCCAACCTTTCGAGGCCGATTTCGCACTGTGAGAGGTACATGAAAGGATATGTGGAAGCCACCTGGGTGCTAGAGCTTTATCCCATAAACTACTTCGACAAGGATACTACTAGCTAACCATGTACAATGATTCCACTGAGTATGTCAAAAAGTGCGATCGATGCCAAAGAAATGCAAACATACAAAGATAGCCGGCCTCCAAACTAACATCCCTGAATGCCCCATGGTTGTTTGAATAATGGGGGATGGATATACTCGGACCCTTCCCTATGGCGTTCGGGCAGCGGAAGTTTCTACTGGTGGCAATCGATTACTTCATAAAATGGATCGAAGCCGAACCCCTAGCGAAAATTACTGAAGCAAAAGTGCAAGACTTGGAAGTCAATCATTTACAGGTTCGGTCTACCTCGGACTCTTATAATTGATAATGGATGCCAATTTGCAGGAACAAAGTTTGCTAAATTCTGCGAAGATTTGAACATCACCCACAACTTTACATCAGTGGCACATCCACAAGCAAATAGTGAAGCCGAGGTAACTAACAAAATCTTATTGCAAGATATTAAAGCAAGACTTGAAAGAGCAAAGGGGACTTGGGTAGAACTTTATCATGTACTCTGAGCGTACCAGACTATCCAAAGAGTGTCGACTGGAGCGACTTCATTTGTCTTGGACTTCGGAACAAAAGCGGTCATTCCAGTTGAGCTCAAACTCCCATCAGCACGGGTTGTAGCCTTCAATGAACAACGCAACTTACAGGATCTCAGGATTAATCTCGATTTGTTGGAGGAAAAATGAGAAGAGGCCCGAATTCGGATGGCTGCTTATAGATAGAAAGTTGCTCGCTATTACAACTCTAGAGTTAGAGACAGTATTCAGAGTAAGGGACTTGGTGCTTTGGCGAACAACTGTTTCACAACCTCAGAACCAAGAAAAGCTTGCCCCGAATTGGGAAGATCCTTACGAAATCAAGGAGGTCGTCCGGTCCGGGACCTACTACTTGAGAGAGCTTGGAGTCGACCTACCTCATCCATGAAACTCGGAAAACTTACAAATGTACCATCAATAACTTCATTTCAATAAAATTTTCTTGTTTTGACATCTCCGTTCTGGGTATAAAATTTTGATGACAGGAAATTATCCTCCAAACTTCATCATTAAACAAAACTAACGTCCTATTAGGAACAGAAGGAGAACCTCGTCCTAATATGAGCAAGATGAAGACCTCCGGTTGTTTAAGATAGGAGAAGGGGAGAGGCCCCTTAGACAGCTCTTTTGAACCCCTACTGCCCTGTTAGGAACATAAGAAAAACCTCGTCCTAACATAAGCAAAGCCTAGCCGTGTCAGGAACAGGAGGACCTCGTCCTGACATGGATGAAGACCTCCGATTATTTAAGACACGAAGAGGGAAAAGGCCCCTTCAACAGCCCTTTCATGCCCCTACTGCCCTATTAGGAACAAGAGGAAAACCTCGTCCTAACATGAGCAAAAGCTAGCCATGCCAGAAACAGGAGGATCTCGTCCTGACACGGATGAAGAACTCCGGTTGCTTAAGATAGAAGGGAAGAGATCCCTTCTATGGTCCTTTTGTGCCCCCACTGTCCTGTTAGGAATAGGAGAACCTTGTCCTAACATGAGCGAAGCCTAACTGTGTCAGGAACAGGAGGACCTCGTCCTGACATGGATAAAGACCTCCAATTGCTTAAGACCAGAGAAGAGGAGAGGCCCCTTCAATGGCCCTTTCGTGCCTCTACTGTCCTGTTAGGAACAAGAGAAGAACCTCGTCCTAACTTGAGTGAAGCCTAATCGTGTCAAGAATAGGAGGACCTCATCCTGACACGGATAAAGACCTCCAGTTGCTTAAGACCGAAGGAGGGGAGAGACCCTTCCAATGCCCCTTTCGCGCTCTGATGGTCCTGGGAAGGACCTCATCCGAAGAAGAATAGAGACCAACTGTATCAAGAATAGGAAGAGAACCTCATTCAGACACAGAAGATCTCCGATTAAGCATTCCCAACAATTATGTTTCCAAAAAGAAAAAAGAAAAAGAAATGCAGAGCTATCGACAAACATCAAACCCACTCAAAGCAAAAATGGGAAAAAATATCTTATTAAAATCAAAATTGATTACAAAACAAGGATCTGCAAGATCGGTTATAAAAAACAAAATCGAAGTTCTAAGAAGGATCAGGTTCCTCGAACTTCAGACTGCTAGCCATCACCAAAGATTCCTTCAAGCTAACGATCTCCTCGAGCTCCCTTCTCCTTATCAAGTTGTCGCGGAACATCCTGTCAACCCTTCGATAGTTTTCTTCTAACACCAGCAGTCTTTTCCTCAGAACTTCTGATTCAGCTTCAGCATCCTTAACAACCTGCTGTTCACAAATCAACTGAAGCTTCAACCGCTGAACTTCGGCCTTCTCCATTCCGACCGATTCTGAGAGTTCGCCCGCGATCCTCTTCAGGGAGACGATCTCCTTCGACTTCCTACTTGTGCCAGATTGATAACTATCGGCAAGCTGCTGTTGAAGCCAGACCACTCGCTGTTAGTAGCACGGAGCTTCTACTCCAGTGAGGATATCCTCCCACACCAGCCCAATCGATAGATCTCGTAGGCGAGCTCGACATCGTGCAACTGCTTCTGAAGCGCAGAAAATATTTGCGACCAATCCCATTCGTACCGGACCTTGCCGGAAAACCATGGCGAACTCCCCTCCAACAGATGAATTTTCTCTTTCGCCGCCTTGAGCTCAACTTCGAGGGAGCTGATCTTCGCAGTTAACGCCCAGAACTTGTCACTGGCACTTTTCTTAAGCTCGACCAACTCTCTCTCGAAGTTATCTCTCTTAATGTTGAAGCACATGAAATGTTTCATATGCAACTTGCGAAGGTGAGTGACTTTGATCGTCGTCTCCAAAGCATTTTTTCTGAATCTCTGAAGCTCGTCTTCCATCTTCTTCAACTTCTTCTTCAGGTGATAGATTTTTCTCTTTAAACTTTTGACTATAGGTCTCAGAGGAATACCTTCAGATAGTGGCTCAGCATCGGTTGGACATGATTGACTTTGACTTCGGTCACCAGAAAGATTCTGAATTACATTCATCATAGCATAAGTATAAGAAAAAGAAAACTCATTTTCATTTTCCAAAATGTTTGAACATACATCGAAAGAAGAAAAAAAAGTACAACTGTTTAAAATTCTAGACCTCGAGAGGAACAGCGGCAGACGAGGTTGGAGCGTTCTTTACCGCCTCCGACTTCGGTGCAGGTCTGAGTGCCTCAACGGCAGGTTTGGAGGGCTCGAGGATGGCTTCAGTGGGAGAAAGGTCAACCGCGGTAGTTGACGGTCCCGCCTCTTCATCAGGAACCTCTCCGTATAAGAAATCGAGATCAAGTTCGAGGAACTTGGCAGCCACTCGATCCTCGCAGAGTTTGTATCCCTTCTGAAAGCCCTTCTGGCCAAATGCAACATTCAGGCCCCTCATTTCAGAGGAAACCTTGAACTCCATTGCCTGGATCTTCGCCTTCGAGATCTGCCTCGAAGTTTGATCCTTCAGCTCGACGACCTTAACCTCGACCTTCTTCCTCCTCTCCTCCAAGGCCAAAGCGGCCTTCCACCCCACCGAGGTAAGTTCTTCTTTCCTGAGCGCCTCCTGAAGACCTTCGACCTCAACCACCTTCTTCTTTAAAAGACAATCAGCCTCGACAGTCTTCTCTTGGAGGTGGTCGACTTTGGCCTGAAGGTCTTCCTAAGCCTTCAACGCCTTCGACCTTAAACGGTTCGCCATTTTGATATGTGCGAGTATTTGGTGATCCAACTGCAGTAAATGAGCTGTGTTATGCACGCAAAAAAAAAAAGAAAGAAAGAAAAGAGAAGGAAAGAGAAAAAAGAGTCAACAAGGCGATTATCTTGAGGAAGGTTCCAAGGGAATCCCACACGAGCTGCGCATGATCAAGATCAGCCATTCGATCTACAACCTCGGGCATGGCGAACTTGTTAAATAGATCTCGGGCGAGATCAGGGTCGCTGAAGGGATCTTCTCCTAGAGCGTTGTCGTCGTTGCTGGACTCACCAGGGCGAGCCTTACGGAACATCTTGACGACGACATTCTTCTTCCCTTTCTTTCCCCCCTTTATCCTTTTCAGTGGGAGGCTGCGGAGCTTGATCTTCAGTTGGGGGACTCGGGGATGTCGGAGGCACAAAGCCCCCATCAACAACACCGACCTCGATGGCGGGGATAACTTCGACGCCCTCGGCAACCTCAGGGGCAGCGATGGCAGTGATGGGGGTCGCGAAGCTCGGAGCGCCGACCTTCGCCCTCTTCAAACTTTCGCCTGGAGCTTTCCCTTTCCTTTTGCGAGCCTGAAGCCCCTTGGCGAGCAACTCAGCTACTTGGGCATCCATCTCTGCAACAAAGAGGTCACAATTAAAACGTATATAAGGGGAACCTATTAAAGCTCGCGGAATGCGAAAATATATCAGCAGGGTCAAGGAGACTCAAACCTGTGTTAAATAGGATCTGATCTTTCAAAAGTTCAAGTAGGGGAGGAGCCCGGTAATTTCTGAACTTATTGGCGGAATCAAGATCGTCCCTATCTAAGCTGGGGGCTCGGTGGAGGGACTCTCTAAGGAGACCCCAAAGAGGAAGCCCTAACATCAAGGTTGGACAATGTACGAAGAACTTCTCCTTCGAGTTGTGCACAGAGAGAGCATCTTTCAGCAACCCCTTCTTGCCGAACTGAGGAAAGAAGTACCACCAGTCCTTTGCAAAATGATGGAATTTGAAGGTATAGTAGTTTCTGAACACTGAAATGGTCGGACGAACTTCGGCTAGGTGGCAAAGATAGGAATCCGATCAAAAATCTAAAAGAATTCGGCACTACGGAAGCTAAGAAAATGTTCAAAAATTGGAAAAGCGTAACTACAAAAGGTGGAAGTCTTAGCCCAGCACGAAGAGCTTCCAAGTACAGACAAAATCAGTCGGACAGGGAAGAGAAGGCCCAGTCACTCGGGCCAAGGAGTTCTAGTTCATATTCCGATGGAACCCCGTATTGTATTCTAATTAATGAAAAGTCGTCTGGGGTCAAGGTGCAGCGGATCGAACCCGATACAAAGGTCACATGGGGCATGCTTCTAAGATCAATCTCATCTACGAGGTTAGGGTTTTGGAAGGTCGGATCGGACGGACTTCAGAAACTGATAGATTGAGAATTTTCCAAAGACATTCGAATCAAACGAACACCAAAAAATCTTTGAAAAATCGAGAAAACAAGATGCAAAACTTTTTTGAAGCCGAAATAATTAGAGAAAAGATTATGAAACTAACCTAAATCAATCGAGAAGGGCAACGAGACAATGGGCGCGACAGAAATCGAGCAGGAAAGCACCGGTAAGTGAAAGGAACAGAGGAAGGAATTAAAGAACGCTCGAGCAGAAAAGACTACCGGAGGAAGGAGAGCTCGAAGAGAAGTGAGGCCTCGGGAGGAGATGAATTTAAATATCCTGCAAAGCTCGAGATGGTTATGATGGCAGACCTCCGCCGATCCTCGGGTGACACGTGCCCCCCTCATCATGACAGACGACTGGCAGCTGGCAGAACCATAATTGCGTCGTACTTGGGATAGTTTCGACAGGGATTTCAAAAAAAATATCTTTTCAAATCACCTCGTATTTAAGAAGTTTCGGCGCCAGCACAGTAAACGCCACGACTTTTCATCCAACATGCGCAGAACTTGAAAAAGAACTTCAACAATCGCCTTTTTTGTACCCCCTTCCTTCGAATTTCAAATTCAGGAGTAGGGGGACTATTGTTGGAGTAAGACCCGCTCTTGCCGAAGTTCAACTTGCCATCTTGTCTCAGAATGATCCCAAGATGCCTGTCCTCCAGTGGATCTCCTTCCGAACTCCTCCAGCAGACTTTCGGACTCCTTCAAGCTAGACTCATCCAGTCACAAGCCTTTCGAACTCTTTTTAGCCGGATTCTGCCAATCGACAAGAAAAATTCCTTCCAATCGAGCCTCCTGCAGTCACCCAAAAGGATCTCATCATCTACGCGAATTCGGCTCTCAATACAATGCAAACCAACCTACATGCAGACAACCCTAAAGGAGTCCAAACTTCTCTGGAACTGTTGTGACTTGAAGCTCTTCACCGCCTACTCCATCCGAACTTCGACTATTAATCCCCAATGGACTGGCAAGTCACAACGAGCACCACTCTCGACTGGCAAGTCACGACAACGAACACCACTCTCCATAACAAACTCCACGTGGCCCCGAGTGACCCACTACCAAACGATTACGGCTATCGCTATCAGTTTGTTACATGCTCCACCTATAAAAAGGATCCTCCAGATACGTTTCGGAAAAAAGCTGAAAACTCTGCTCTAAATTCATTTGAATGCTTCATTTCTGTGGACAAAGAATTGACTTGACCGTCGGAGGATCCTAATGGAGCCACCCCACCTCCAGTTCGGGACTTGTTTTGCAAGTGCTGCCGGTGACCCCGTCCTCTTCAACTCCAGCCGTCTCCGATGTCTGTTGTTTTCTGCACCAACACTCCTGACTTTGGAATTGTAATACTGAGCCACTTTCTGCCTATAAGCTGCCATCCGAATTTGGACCTTCTCGCATTTTTTCTTTAATAAATCAAGATTTGATCTTAGATCCAGTGAATTATTCTATTCATTGAAGCCTTCAACTCGTACTGAGAAAAGTCCAAGTTCAACCGATATGACTACCTCAGTCCCAAAAGCCAAAGCAAATGAAGTTTTCCTAGTTGGCAATCTTTGGATGGTTCTATAAGCCCAAAGCACATGATAGAGTTCATCCACCCATATGCCTTTTGTCCTTTCAAGCTTTGCCTTGATCCCCTATAACAAAGTTTTGTTAGTTACCTCAGCCTCACCATTCGCTTGAGGATGAGCTACAGATGTAAAATGATGAAAAATATTTAGATCTTCACAGAATTTAGCAAATTTTGCCCTTGCGAACTGACATCCATTATCAGTAATCAAAGTCCGAGGTAGACCGAATCTGCATACTATTGATTTTCAGACGAAGTTCTGTACCTTGGCCTCTGTGATTTTTGCTAAGAGTTCAGCCTTAACCCACTTGATGAAGTAGTCTACTGCCACCAGAAGAAATTTCCGCTATCCGAAGATAATGGAAAATGGCCTAAATATATCCATTCCCCACCATGGCCATGAAGCATTTAAGGGCGTGAGATGGGAAGCTAGCTATCTTTGGATATTGGCATTCCTCTGACACCGGTCACATTTTTTTACATATTCAATTGCATCCTGCTGCATGGTCGATCAGTAATATCCTTGATGGAATAGTTTGTAAGACAATAATCTGGCTCCAAGATGGTTTCCACATATTCCTTCACGAACTTTCCTCAGGGCATAATCAACTTCAACTTCAAATGGTCGAAGACATTTGAGAAGTGGCAAGGAGTAAGATCTCTTATACAATTTGCCTTTATATAAAACATAACGAGAGGCCTGATTTCTCAGCTTCCGGGCTTCTTTAGGATCTCAGAGGAGGACACCATCTTTAAGATAGAGGATTAATGGATCGATCCAGTTGGGCTTAGGATCTACTCGCATTACAGTTCAAGACTCCTCTAAACTCGGATATCGAAGAACTTCAAAGAAAACCTTCTTTGGCAATTCACTTGGGACCAAAGTAGCTAACTTGGACAGTAGGTTGGCCCTAGTATTTTCTGCCATCGGTATTTGCCAAATGTCAAAACTGCAGAAAGCCGATATCAAACTCTTCACTTTGTCCAAGTATTTCTTCATACTTCCCCCTGGGCTTCAAGCTATTATTGACTTATCCCACCACCAGTTGGGAATCACTGTAGTCTTCACATGGTCCGCCCCTAATTCCTTAGTCATTCTCAATCCCATAATCAAAGCTTCATATTCTGCTCCATTATTGGTAGTGGAGAATTCGAAGCATCGCACATATTCTGTAATAACCCCGTCTGAATTGATAAGAATCAAACCTGCGCCTGCTCTAGATGCATTGGACGAACCATCAATAAACAAAGCCTAAAAATCTTTAGGAAGATTTGCTCTCTCTAAAGGAGCTCGATTGCAAACTAGAATGCCAATCTCCCGTTGTTTAGGTTCGGCTTCATCCGAGATAGTACATTCTACTATGAAATCGACCAATATTTAAGCTTTAATAAATAGCCGAGGTTGAAAATTGATGTCAAATTTAGTGAGCTAAATTGCCTACTTTGCTATTCTTTCAGAGGTGTCCAGCCAGTGAAGGACTGTCTTTATTAGCTGATCTGTGAGGAGTGTGATAGTATGCCCCTAGAAATAAGATCGGAGCTTCCTAACTGCAATCAACAAAGCATAGGTTAGCTTCTCCAATTTGGTATACCTTGTTTCTACATCCCTCAGAACTCGGCTTATGTAGTAGATCGGCTTCTGAATTTTTGCCTCTTCTTTGATTAAGACTGCTCCGATGGCTACAGAAGATACCGTCAAGTACAGGAACAACACTTCACCAGGTTCGGGCTTGGCAAGAAGAGGTGAGCTGAGATAGTTCTTTAATTCCTCAAACACTTGCTGATATTCAGGAGTCCAACAAAAGATCTTTGGTTGTTTGAGTACTTGGAAGAAGGGCATGCAATGTTCCACCGACACCGAAACAAAGCGATTTAGGGCTGCAACTTTTCTTGTCAGGCGTTGAACTTCTTTTATTGTCTTTAGAGTAGTCATTTCTTGGATAGCTCGGATCTTCTCCAGATTTGCTTCGATGCCACGCCTCAACACCATGAATCCCAAGAACTTTCCTGACGTTACTCCGAAAGCACATTTGGTTGGATTTAGCTTCATCTTATATTTTCGAAGTTCGTTAAATGTTTTCTCAAGATCGATAATGTGGTTTGTTGAAGATCGGCTTTTGACTAACATATCATCTACATAAACCTCCATGTTGCGGTCGATCTACTCCTTGAAGATCTTGTTCATCAAGCATTAGTATGTTGCACCTGCATTTTTTAGTCCAAAGGGCATAACCTTATAATAATAAAAACCACGGTCAATAATAAAAGTACTTTTCTCTTCATCTTCTGGTACCATCCGGATTTGGTTATAGCCGAAGAAAGCATCCATAAAAGTGAGAAGCTCATGGTCCGAAGTTGCATCTGCCAATTGATCAATTCTGGATAGGAGGTAGCTATCCTTTGGATAGGCCTTGTTCAAATCTATGAAATCTATGCACATCCTCCATTTGCCGTTCGCCTTCTTGACAAGAACCACATTTACAATCCAGTCCGGATAAGACACCTCTTGGATGAACTTAGCCTTAAGAAGCTTGTCAACCTCGTCCGCAATGGCCTTTTGCCGCTATGGTGCAAAGCTGCGCTTCTTTTGTTTCATAAGTCAGTGCTTGAGATCGACAACCAAATGATGTTCCATCACTTCTACATCTATCCCAAGCATATCTGCAGGGACCCAGGCAAAGACATCAACATTCCTTCGTAAGAAATTGATGAGCTGCTTTTTAACCTCTTCTTGTAAATTGGAACCGACCTGGACTTATGGTCCTCATTCCCATCATTCAGGAAGACTGCAATAAGATCATCTGTTGGTTCCCCCGTTCTTCAGTCAAATCATCACGAGCATTAAGTCCATCCACCGAGCAAGGATCTGGCTGTTTTTCTCCTTGTAGAGCAATTGTGTAACAATGTCGCACCAAAACTTGATCTCCTCTGACTTCTCCGAGTCCATGTCCTGTCGGAAACTTCATCTTCAAATAATAGATTGACACTACAGCCCAAAGTGCATTCAACCCAGGCCAGCTGAGGATTGCATTGTAGGCAGAGGGAGCCTTCACCACTAGAAAATCAACTTATGCCTTAGATTGCCTTGGGTATCGACCTAAAACAACTGGTAAAGTAGTTATTCCTTCAACCGATACAGCATCACCAATGAATCCTACAATGAAAAACTTATTGATCCCATTCGGCTATCAGGTATAAACATTTTACAAAAAGCATCGTAAAACAAAACATCAGCAGAGCTTTCATTATCAATCAAAACATGGCGTACTTCATAATCAGCAACATTTAAAGTAACTACAACCGTGTCATTATGTTGAAACAAAACCCCTTATGCATCTTCTTCAGTAAAAGCAATGGGTTCTTCAGTCCTCTGCCTCTTTGCTGGCTCTGCTGATCCATTGGCCTCCCCCTGTCGGATGTCCCCCAGCGATGATGTTGATGATCCCGATTAGGGGCCAATCTTCTTATGGTTCATCCCCCTGTGGTGGCTCCAGCTGCGGCACTGCCCTTAGCCGATCATCCCTCCTTTCCAACCAGCATCACAGAAATCGATCCAACCGGTCCCATCTGATGAGCTCCTCGATCTCGTCTTGGAGATGGATATATTCTTCAGTATCCTGATCATGGTCACGATGGTAGAGACAGTACTTGTTGGTATTGCGCTTGGCTAAATGAGACCACATTTTTTCGGCCTCAACAATTGCTCCTTGATTTCCATCAGCACTTGTGTTTTCGAAGCATTGAGGGGAGAATAGTTGTGAAATCTTCTAAGAGAGAAGTTTCGTCGTATCCTTTGGTCCAAGCTTCTTGGTCGACAAGTTCGGGGTGGAGTTCAGGCTCGTCTGCGCTCAGGAGGGGTTCTAGAGCACGATCGAACTTCACTCGGCTTCCCCGCGGGGTAGGCTTGCTGGATTCCCCCACCTGCCGTTCTCCCGCAGCCTCTTCATTTTTAAATTTGAAAGCTTCTTCAGCTCAGGTGTAGCCCTCAACCTGAGCTACCATGTCAGCAAAATCCCAGGAATATGCTTCTTTTCCAGGGAGAAGAGGAGATCATTCTTCTAGAGACCACCCTTCAGTGCAGCTAAAGTAACGGACTGGTCCAAGTTTTGGACCTCCAATACAGCAGTATTAAAATGACTGACGTAAGCTCGGATGGACTGTCCTTAATATTAACGAGGGAGTTTTAAACCTCATCTCTGACGCGGCTGCTAATGAAATGAGCTACAAACTGATGGCTTATTTGATCAAAAGAGTAAATGGTACCTGATTTGAGATCCGAGTACCAATTTCTTGCTGCTTCCTTCAAAGTGGAGGAAAAAGCTCGACATAGAATGGCGTCAAGCATACCATGAAGCAGCATCATAGTTCTGAAGGCTTTGAGGTGGTCGATGGGGTCCGAGGTTCCATCATAACTCTCAAACTAAAGAAGTTTGAAATTTAGCGGGACGAGCTCTTGCATGATCTGGACGGAGAAGGGAGGATCGATGTAGATGTCATCATTGCGGACAGGAGCAGCATGGCAAAGTTCCTCAATCCGCAGGTTCATTTTCTGAAGCTTTTGATCGAGAATATCATCTCAATCACGAATCTCGAGGGATGGCTGACCGAACGGAGGCAGAGACCTTCCGAGGCTTGAATCATGATCGAAATAGCTCTCCGCTCTCTGCTTCCCCTTTCCACAGGTGACCGATTGACTTACCTAATTGGATCTTCCCGGTACCGGATCTCGGTGCTCCGATAATGGTTTCTCCGATGGTACTGGTGCTGGAGGCTGTTGCATGGCCTGCACCACTTCAGTAAGGCTTTTAAGCTGCTGCATCAGCAGGTTGAACTACTCCACATCCACCAGTGCTGCTGGTGGAGATTAGGGTGCCAGGGATGCGGTTAGAGCAGACTGATCTGGGTGGGATCTAGCAGCCGAGGCGGTAAATCATCGGGAAGGAGCCTTCCTAGGCAGCATCTTCCTATCATACAAGGTCGAACAAAAAAGACAGTAAAAGAGAGGAAGAAGATGAGCTCGACTGGATACTCCCTTAAGAGCAAGGGCTCAAAGTAGCCCTTCCTCTAGTGCCAATCTTGTTGGTGCAGGAAATAGTTGGATGCCAGAATTTACTGGAGCTGGAGAAAACGAGGTTGCCGACGAGACCTGTAAAATAAAGTCCAGACCGGAGGTGGGTGGCTCCAGTAAGACCCTCCGACGGTCAAGTTAGTTTCCTAGCCAACAAAAAATAAAGTACTCAAGAGAAATAAAGCAGAGAGGAGAGCTTGAAGAGAAAGACGTATCTGAAGGATTCCTTTTATAGGCGGAGCTAGTAACAGAATGATAGCGATAGCCATAATAGAATGTTAGAAGGCCATTCGGGCCATGTGGAGTTTGTTACGGAAAGTGGGCTATTATTTGTCATGACTTGTTGGTGGTTGTATCTTATTTGCCAAAGTTTGGATGAATAGTTGAAGACTTCTGTGCCTAGTAGCAAGCTGTTCCCGATGGGATAGGGGACTCAAAATCGACTAGCCGAACTTGAAGGTCGGCCTCTAAGTAGTGGATGGCAGACTTGAGATTGAGTTCTAAGCTTGGATCTTGCTGGCGCTGCCTTTGATGGTATTCAGAAGCTCGACCGCCTTCAAGGTCGGCCGGGAACGAGTGCAAACATTCAAATTGGAGGCCAGGGAGGAGTCGATAAGCTCTTCAATGAGGACTACAGCCAAGTTTTCTGAAAGGAGTTTGGCTAGGACGGTAGAGATCCAAGATCGATTGAAAGCTGAGATGGATGAATGTTAAGACTAATGGCTTCTTGCTGGTGCTGTTCTAACTACTCTCAAAAGTTCGACCGCCCTCAAGGTCGGCCAAAGGTGAATATCAACATTGTTCTAGGAGACTGAAAGGATAACGGATTCTTTGATTAGGACCACGATCATACCCTCTGGGGAAAGTTCAGACTTATGTTGATGGCGAAGTCCTTTAGCTAACTCGAATTCGTCCATCCGAAGTTCTTGGCGTGAAACTGTCAGAATCTGCAATCCAAAAGGGGGAATAGAGGAATTCAATTGGAGAAGAGTTCGGCCGGAGAGGAATTCAGCTAGCCGGGATTCACAGTATAGTTTGGCAAGATCTACAATTATCAGGAAGAAACAAAGGAATTTGGCCGCTTTCAAGGTCAGCCACCATCAGAAAGGAGCTAGGAGGACTTCTGTTGAGGAGATCAGCCTGGTTGAAGTTCGGGCTCGATCGTCTCAACTCCAATCAATACCATATCAAGGTTGGAATCCCTTTAGACTTCGACGGAAGCTATTTTACCCCAACACTACCTAATCTAGAAAAGAGTCCACGTCTCCTTGAATTATGGGCATCCAAAAGTTGGATGCAAAGGATGATTCCTCATGACCCTCTCTTATTCCATGCGCCCCTCTTGTTTTAGCATGGTATCTCATGCTCGTAACCTCACACCCCTTATCCTAATTGCGTGAAAAAGTTTCACACCCCCGTAGTCCATGCTAAAAAGGAGGCTTCACGCCTATAAATATACACGCTCAAGGGTTGGGCATTGGGTGGTTATGGAGTCTTGATAGGACTTCATAATCCTCATATGGGACGCCCAATAGTTGGGGTCGCATATGGACTTCATGGCAATAAAAATGGCTAACCCTCTCGGGCTAAAGGGTGTTCCAGAGATCCAAGAGGTGGATGGATAGAAGATCTAAGAGCCTAGGGATCTACACGCCTAAAAGAGGAAAGAAAGGAGAGAGCCATACACCAAGAGTTGGTGAGCTAAGGAAAGGAGGTGCTACTGAATTTCTTGAGAAGAAAATTTAGCAAATCCAAATTGGAGAGAATCCTTAATCGAGTCCTATGTAGATCACCATTGAAGGGCACATGCTTGGGTGCCTCGAGAAAATCGATCAATAGGCAATTCA
The DNA here is from genome assembly GCA_006176705.1 of Cocos nucifera. Lineage (NCBI taxonomy): Eukaryota > Viridiplantae > Streptophyta > Magnoliopsida > Arecales > Arecaceae > Cocos > Cocos nucifera. Next base: position 209,224 of record QRFJ01001755.1, read on the forward strand.
GATTTTCTTAGAAGGTAAATCATCTCTCCTTTCTCATCTATTTGATGTTTAGTTTATATTTGATTGTTATTGTCAAGGTGATTTTGGGATTGGAATTCAGATCTTTTGCAATCAATTATTGATGCATGTTTTTAAAAGTTTTAAAATCTATTTCCACTGCATATCCGAATCCTAGCATCTTGGTGCTGCATCAAATTGGTATCAATGCCCTGTCAGATCACTTTCCATGCACTATGCAAATTGCTTTAAGATAATTGATCTCGTATCGTGTAAGATATGGTTCCTTCATTGAATCTTATTTCTTCAAATTGTGGATAGCTTTGACAATTGCTTAGATCTTTTCTTTTATTTCATACTTTCCTAAATCTAAAAAAAAAGAAAAGAACTAGAATCATTTTGTTGGCCTTATTTTGTTCACATTTATCTTCAGTAGCTCGGTTAGATCACATCACCTCTTTGATATTGCACGAGTTAAAAACATTGGCACTGCATTTGACTTTACATTCTTCATTATGAGCATTATGGCGGAATTTCTCTACGATTACAATATTTTAGCCTAAAATCGCTGTTGTCCTTGGCCTTCCTGGATACCATGACCATTGACAATTTGAAAGATGCCTCATTCCATTATGGAAAAAAAGCTTGAATCAGTTAAAAATACCCAAACTGTATTCTAAGAGACTTTAAACCAAATATGCAAGTCATTAGATCGATTCAAACTGAGCTAAATAAGCTTCGTACTAATCAAGTTGATCACCATGTAGACACAGCTAATCTCATTGGTCAGCAAGTCAAACACCAACTATCCCTGAAAGAGTTAAGATTAGGTAAACAATCTCTAGAGGACGACCATACTAGTAGTCAACTCATTCATCAGCCTTCTCCCTAGAATCTTAAGCCAACTAGCGGTCTGAGTCATGTCTTGCAGACTAGTCAGTCCTTTCAGACACCTCCAATCTACATATCAGTCTCTCCAATTAGTACTATAGAGATGACTATGGAGAAGAGGAACCACCTATTTCCCTATCTAGACGTTACGAGCAACCTACTAGATATGCTCGAGGCCCTAGGCACTTTAGACCTCGAGGTCAACAATGTAGGCCATATCCGTCTAAATGTGAGGAGTTTGAGGAGTCTCCTAAAGGGGTTAAGATTGATGTCGCTTCCTGTGATGGTAGGTTAGATCCAGATACATTCCATGATTGGTTACAGGATCTAGAGGCTTATTTTGAGTGGTACCACATGTCAGATGCATCTTGTGTCCGCTTTGCTAAAATAAAGCTTGTGGATTCTGCCAAGCGGTATTGGCAAACAATCCAAAGAAATCTAGGATGATTAGGACACCCACCTGTAGTCCTTTTGGAGGAGATGAAATCTAAGCTTTATGAAAAGTATGATCCCACTTACTACAGGAGTTAATTATTGGACCAATGGTATACTCTTAGGTAAGGAACTACTAGTGTCACTGACTATATGGCTCATTTTGAAGATTTATAATTAAGGTGTGATGTTTCCGAAGAGTCATGAAAGTTGGTACCTAAGTTTGTTAGTGGTCTAAGAGCCGACTTGAAGAGGGAGGTTTCTTTGTATTCATCTAAATCTGTAGGGGATGCCTACCATAATGCTGGGAAATATATCCCAAAGCCAATCATCAGCCTGTTGACGGTTGTGCTATTTTGTAATTGTAAATGATTTGTTATTAAATAAAATTTTATTCTAGCATTTTTCATCACAAATCTACATCTTCTAATGAACTGCATGTTGTGATGAAGTCCTTAGAACTATTTAGTTTTGATAAAGAGAGGATTTTTCGATTAGTCTTTAAAGTGTTCACGACCAAATGATATATTGTTAACTAAAACGACAATGTTTATCAAGTATAGATCGTTGTGTGCCATATAGGTTAGTTGTCCTCTTAACTAAGGAGCGTGGAGATACTGGTATGGCATACAGATGAGATATAGGGGTACATCATCACTGAACGTGATCAACTCCGGAGCATTCTAATTGCTCTAATGGGATATGGATATAAGTGTCCCTTAGACCTAAGGTCACCATAGTGGCTTGCAAGCAACTCACTGTGCTTTGGTGTTGGACTACCTGAATTTCTAATTCAGTGACAGAAGGTTTCTAGGCACAGTCAAGTACTTGTGAAATCGGTGAGTAATCAAGATGGGATTGACCACTCCAAGAGTTTGGAGAAAATACATCGTTGTATTTCAATTTAGCAAAACCTTGGCCAGAGTAATCGATGAGATGGATTTGGTATTTTGAAATACAATGTGGATGACCTAATCAGGGTTGACAGTTAAACCTTAAGTTATCCTATGAGCATTTACGTCAAGGGAATGAATTATATGGAAACCATATCCATATAGGTTCTAAGAGTGTTGCTTTATACATTCAATCTATCCGACCGTCGGGTACCATTGCTAGATGTTCACTTCGATTGGTATAGAAATTTATTCCTATGCTACTAGCTTAGGTTTGAACCTATGGGGTCATACACATAAGAGGTCTTGATCTGATCGGATGGTTGATCAACAATTTAGAATCATTCTAAGGTAGAACAATCAATACGATTAATGTTTGACCTGGTGCAAGTATTGCAGGAGGATCGATTAGCAATCAGATTGCTAATTGGCTCAATTTGATTGAGCAATTGGGCTGAGATCGAGTCTAATTGAATAAGATTCAATTAGTTTTGGTTTGAACTTGATTGGATCAAGTCCAATTAGTTTATTGGATAAGCCAATTGCAAGGAAGAACAAATACCTGTTCAATTAGGACTTGTGTGCACCAAATTTCTAATTTGATTAGAAATTAAACCAGATTTAAATTTGATTTAATCTGATTTAATTAGGCTCTTAGTTGGACTAAGATCACCTCTAATTGGGTTGAATTAGTTTTGATTTAATTGAGTTCAAATAATAAGTTGGACTAAGTCAAAACTAGAAGTCCTAGTGTGACTAGGATTTCTCCATCTTGCACCACTTTGCTTTCCATGCCCCCCCCCCCAATTTCTTTGGAATTTGCATGAGAAATTTTATTTCTAGAGTCTCCACGCCCCTTTTGTCCCTCCCACCATTTTAGAAGGAAATTAGTTGTGAAATAAGTCAAAATAAATAAGTTATTTTTGTTAGATGTGTGCCCTGAAAGCCAGATTGGCCGACACTTGTAATATACTTTTTAGGAACATTTTTATAATTTTGACTTAAAATTAACAAAAAAAATTTCTATTATATTGTGTATTTCGAGTGTCTATGGTACATCATTGAGTTAACAAGCATGATAAGACATTCTCAAGAGTTGAGAATTTAAGACGTGCTATCCTAATTAACTCGTAAATTGCTCCCAATCTTAGGATCATCACAACGATGGTGATCGATCCGGAAGATCAGTGTACGATCGCTTTCTTAGGATGGATGAGTCTTGAGTCTACAGTGTGGAGACACCAAAGCAAGAGTACAGATACTTGTTGAGAACAATGACACTGAGTGTGACCATCTTAAGCAGTCATAAGGAAGTCTATCTTCTTGTCGATAACTAGCTCGATGCTGCAGTCGTTTATCTGGTTCTTTGACCTGAGGTGCATCGGCAATTCACCTTAAATATGTTATAGTTTGACTATACCATAACTCGATCTCCTAGCCATTCAAAATCCTGAGGTGTATGTTAGCTATAAAATATTCATTGTAGGAATTGGATCGCATCAATAAGAGATCTATCAACCTCGATAGAGTAGTCCTATGATGATCATGAGATCGAGTCCTTAAGCCCATGGCCATGGCAGTGTGAAATAATAAAAAACAAATTTATTGAGATTTTACATCGGACTTGAATCGAATGATTTATTCATATGACGGTGTAGGATCTAACAAGTTCATCATGACCTAGATTCTGTCGGGGCTCATGATAGAAGAACCCAATTACATAGGTAGCTACATCGAAAAGTTCGTATTTGGTTCTAATGGATTGCCACCACATACTACTAGATGTCACTTGTGAATTTTGAGACCAATTAGAATCATCTTGAGGATCGACGATTCTAATTAGATGAATCAGAAAAGTTTTAATCCATCGAAAAGTGTTTCGATGATGTCGATTATTGAGGATAAACCCCACTTCCGTTGAAGTCCAGTCTGGTACTTAGCCTAATGCAACTGGTAATCGTAGAAAAGCTTCGATCGAAAATTCTCTCCCTAGCAGCCGAACTTTCCCCAACGGCCGAACTCATTCAATGGCCGAACTCCAACTGGACTCCGAACCCAATCGAACTTCTCCAACGGCCGAGCTCCTTCCGGATTGCTCCAGCAGTCGGGCTTCTACGGAAGCCAAACTCCTGGATTCCTCTAGCAATCGGGCTTCTACAGGAGCCGAACTCCTTCCGAACTCCTCCAGCAGTCGGGCTTCTAGAGAGCCGAACTCCTTTTGGATTCCTCCAGCAGTCAGGCTTCTACAGGAGCCGAACTCTTTTCGGACTCCTTCAGTCGAGCTTCTACGAGAGCCGAACTCCTTCCGGACTCCTTCAGTCGAGCTTCTACGAGAGCCGAACTCCTTCCAGACTCCTCCAGGCAGTCGGACTTCTACGGAAGCCGAACTCCTTCCGCTCCAGCAGTCGGGCTTCTATGGAAGCCGAACTCCTTCCGGATTCCTCCAGCAGTCGAACTTCTATGAGAGCTGAACTCCTTCCGGATTCCTCCTTCAGTCGAGCTTCTATAAGAGCCAAACTCCTTCCAGACTCCTCCAGCAGTCGGGCTTCTACGGAAGCCGAATTCCTCCAGCAGTCGAATTCCTACAGGAGCCGAACTCCTTCCGGACTATTCCTTCAGACGGATTCCTACAGGCGATCCCACTACTGAACGGTTACAATTATCATTTATCAGGACAATTACGATTGTCATTTATCAGGACGATTATGATTGGCATTTATCAGAACAGTTACAACAAGCTCCGTCTATAAAAAGGGACCCTCCAGATACGTTTTCTCTAAGCTTTCTTTTCTTTCCCGAAACTCTGCCGAACTCCTCTCTGAGCACTCCATTTCTGTTGGCCAGAAAAGCTAACTTGACCGTCGGAGGGTCCTACTGGAGCCACCACCACCAACTTCGAACGGGACTTTGTTTTGCAGGTCACCGACGGCGACCTCGTCTTCATCGACTCCAGCTCGATCCAGCGTCAACCAAATTCTGCACCAACAGAATTGGCGCTAGAGGAAGGACCCTCTGTTCCTTAGGTTCCCTTGATCTTAAAAGAGTGTTCAGCAGCGATCTTTCTTCTTTCTCTCTAGAGTTCTTTCCAGAAAAAATGCCTCCCAAGAAAGCTTCGACCCGACGATCAACGGCCTCTGCAACCAGATCCCGTTCGGATACAACCGTTCCAGCTTCGGTAACTCAAGCACCACCTGCAGCCATGGCAGATGCAAAGCAGTTCAACCTGCTGGTCCAGCAGGTTCGTGGCCTCGCGGATGCGATGCAGGCCATACATCGGCAGGCCCCGGTACTAGTTTGGCCGGAGCAAGCTTCTCCGAAGCTCCGTGATCCGATCTGGGAACAGCCAACCTCAGCTACCCGACCTTTGGTCTTCGAAAAGGAAAAGCAGAGGATGGAAAATCCATGCTCGGACCATGACTCGACCCAGGGGGAAGCTTCGCGCCCGTTCCACCAGAAAACCCTAGAGATCAACGATCGTGAAGATTTTCTGGATCAATGGCTCCTAGAAATGAGTCGACGAATCGAAGAGCTCCGTCATACTCCCTCCTCACACGGTGATGATATTCGCACTAACCCTCTTTCTCAGAGGATCATGCAAGAACCAATCCTGCCGAACTTCAAGCTCCCGCAGTTCGAAAGTTACGATGGAACCTCCGATCCGGTCGATCACCTGGAGGCCTTCCAGATAATGATGTTGCTCCACGATGCGTCAGATGCTATTTTATGCCGGGCTTTTCCATCCACCCTCAAGGGAGCCGTCAGGAACTGGTACTCGGCACTTAAGCCAGGTACCATCTTTTCCTTTGATCAGATGAGCCATCAGTTCGCGGCTCACTTCATTAACAGCCGACATCCACGTTGAGGTTCGGATTCCCTGATAAACATCAAGTAGAAAGAGAGAAAATCCATCCAGACTTATGTCACCCAATTTAATACCGCTGCATTGGAGGTCCGAAACTTGGACCAATCAATCGCAATGGCCGCACTCAAGGCGGCCTCCAAAAGAATGATTTGTTGTTCTCCCTGGAGAAGTACCCCAGGGACTTTGCCGATCTGCTAGCTCGGGCTGAAAGTTACATCCGAGCTGAAGAAGCCTTCAAGGCCACGGATGATGAAGCCTTTGGTAAGCGACGAATCGGTGAGCCGGACGGACCCACCGAGGAAGGAAAGTCGAGTGAAGCTTGGCCGTGCTCTCGAACTCCCCCCGAGCGCAAGCGAGGCCGAACTCCTCGAGCTCGTCGTCAAAGAAGCCTCGATAAAAGGGCACGAAGTTCTCCGTCCAAGAGGTTTCACAGAAGGGCAGAATGAAGCTCGACCGCGCTCCCGAACTCCCTCCGAGCCCAAGCAAGACTGAACTCCTCCACGAGCTCGTCGTCAAAGAAGCCCCGACGGAAGGGCACGAAGTTCCCCCCAGAAGGTTTCACAAGTACGCCCCCCTCAATGCTCCTCAGACGTCGGCCTGAAGCAAGCCAAAGGCGCTACCGCAGCTAGAACCACAAATGAGGAAGGAACAACAGAGAGATCGGCCGCCTCCCGGCATCATCAACGCTATCTCTACAGGGCCTAGTACTTCGACGAGTCGCCATCTTTCAGCCTCAGAGCCAGGGAAAGCTTGCTCCGAATGGGGAAGACCCATATAAAATAGAGGTCATCCGGTCCAGGACTTATCGCCTAAAGGAGATCGGAGGAATAACGCTTCCACGATCTTGGAACTCAGAAAATCTGAGGATGTACTACCAGTAATCTTCCTTCAATAAAACTCCATTCAGCATTATTGTTTCTTGGTGCAAGAACTATTTAATGACAGGAAAGATCCAACCGAAAGTGGCCATGTTAGGAACAGGAGGAGAACCTCGTCCTAATGCGAGCAAAGTCAAAGGCCTCGTTCATTTTAGACGAGAGATGGAGGGAGAGGCCCTAACAACAGCCCTTATATGCCCCCACAGCCCATTAAGAACAAGAGGAGAACCTCGTCCTAACATGAGCAAAGTCGAAGACCTCGTTCACTTTAGACAAGATGGGGGAAGAAGTTCTGACAACGACCCTTATGTGCCCCCATAGCTTGTTAGAAATAGGAGAAGAACCTCATCCTAACATGAGCAAAGTTGAAGGCCTCGTTCATTTTAGACGAGATGGGGGGAGAGGCCCTAACAACGGCCCTTATATGGCCCCATAGCCCATTAAGAACAGGAGGAGAACCTCGTCCTAATGTGAGCAAAGTCGAAGATCTTGTTCATTTTAGACGAGATGGGAGGAAAAGCCCTGACAACGGCCCTTATGTGCCCCCACAGTCCGTTAGGAACAAGAGGAGAACCTTGTTCCTAATGCAAGCAAAGTCGAAGACCTCGTTCATTTTAGACGAGATGGGGAGAGAAGCCCTGACAACGGTCCTTATGTGCCCCCACAGTTCTTTAGGAACATGAGGAGAACCTCGTCCTAACGTGAGCAGAGTCGAAGATCTTGTTCATTTTAGACGAGATGGGGAGAAAAGCCCTGACAATAGCCCTTATGTGCCCCCACAGCCCATTAGGAACAGGAGGAGAATCTCATCCTAACGTGAACAAAGTCGAAGGCCTCATTCAATTTAGACGAGGTGAGAGGAGAGGCCCCAACAATGGCCCTATTGTACCCAAGCCTCAACTTCAACGTCAATCTTGGTTGGAAATAAGATCACCGAACTTCAACCTGAACTGGCGCAGAGCCCTAAAGAGAACTTCGGCAGTCATCCTTTCTGTACTCCCTTCCTTCGAGTTTCGAACTCGAGAGTAGGGAGACTATTGTTAGGGATAAACCCCGTTCCCGCCGAAGTCCAGTATGGTACTTAGCCTAATGCAGTTGGTAATCATAGAAAAACTTCGATCGAAAATTCTCCCCAGCAGCCAAACTTCCCCCAACGGTCGAACTCATTCAGTGGACGAACTCCTCCAGCTAGACTCCGAACCCAATCGAACTTCCCCAGCGGCCGAACTCCTTCCGGACTCCTCCAGCAGTCGGACTTCTACGGAAGCCGAACTCCTTCCAAACTCCTTCAGTCAGGCTTCTACGGGAGCCGAACTTCTTCCGAACTCCAACAGTCGGGCTTCCACGGGAACCAAACTCCTTCCGGACTCCTCAAGCAGTCGAGCTTCTACGGGAGCCGAACTCCTTCCGGACTCCTCCAGCAGTCGAACTTCTACGAGAGCCGAACTCCTGGATTCCTCCAGCAGTCGGATTCCTACAAGAGCCAAACTCCTTCCGAACTATTCCTTCAAACGGATTCCTACAGGCGATCCCACTACTGAACGGTTACAATTATTATTTATCAGGACAATTACGATTGTCATTTATCAGGACGATTATGATTGCCATTTATCAGAACAGTTACAACAAGCTCCATCTATAAAAAAGAATCCTCCAGATACGTTTTCTCTAAGCTTTTTTTTCCTTCCCGAAACTCTGCCAAACTCCTCTCTAAGCACTCCATTTCTGTTGGCCAGAAGAGCTAACTTGACCATCGGAGGGTCCTACCGGAGCCACCACCACCAACTCCGGACGGGACTTTGTTTTGCAGGTCACCGGCGACGACCTCATCTTGACTCCAGCTCGATCCAACGTCAACCAAATTCTGCACCAACAGATGATGAAGATCGCGACATGTCTCATTACCATACAGAACTGAACCTAACTGGATCACACAAACAAAAGTTTGGATCTTGATGTCATCAATTCGACTAACCTAGTTTGATTAATTTGGATTAGATCCAATCAGATTCAAGAAAATCGTGCTAGCACATGATTGGACCTGACTTTTTCCTTTTATCATCTTTCTATTTCGTCTTGACTAAGTCAAATTGGATTTGGCTAATCTGGAAAACCTATATAGGTTTGTCTTGGTTTGACTGGAGCTTGTCCTAGTCAGATCAAAGCTTATCCTGACCAATTCAGGGCTTGTCTTAATCCCATATGATGGGATCAGGACAAGGCGTCAAATTGACCCAGTTTTGCATGAATTGAAGGAGAGGGGCATGCACCCCATGGAGATTTTCTAGGGGCACACGCCCTCAAATGGATTCTCGTGAAAGAGAAGGGCGCATGCCAGGAAAAGGTTGCCCATTTTGAATGGACTTTGAGTGGATTGAAGTTTGAACTGTTCAAACTTCTAAAAATTGCTTCATGCACCAACACCTCTTCTGATCTAATCCTTTGGCACATTTTTTCTCTGATTTTGTGCGACAAAACCAAAAGAAAATCAGGTGTGAGTGTGGGATTTAAGATTGGAGTCCTACTTTAAGCAAACAAGTTGCTTATAGCCTTAGGACTCCAGGATGGCGCCAAGGTCCATATAAAGGACCCTGCACCCTAGGCTTTTAATGATCCTATTTGTTCCACTCCAAAACCCTACCTCTCCATCTATCTCAACACCTCCTCTACTCTCCCTCTTCCAATGCCCAAGGAGTTGTGCAAAATCAGCGAGCAAGAGTTGGTCCCTAATCCTGCAAAGGCTGCACAACAAGTTCCTGATCAAGAGACGAACATGTTGCTATCGAAGTTCAATTCGAAGGCTCCACATTTTGACATCAGATGTGATTTTCTGAGATCAGATTCAAAAGGAGAGAGCATCCAAATCTGATCCGAGTGGACTCCAGTAGAGGCCGAGAGCGTGCGGCTCGCATCAAAATCTCGGAGGCTTCAGATCATCGCTACAGGATAAACTGTTTACCCGATTAGATAATATAAGATATTACTGATTCAATTTTAATTTTTATTTTTATATTCAAATCAATCTAATCAGATCTAAGAACTACCAGATCTAATTGGATTATAGAATTTTTTTGAAAAATTCCGCTTCAGATCAGATCAGATCAATCCTGCAACCTAGGAATAGAGATTCCTTCAACTGGTATAAGACCTGCATTTACAATTCTAGATCTGTTTTAGATTTGATCTGAATTTTTTTTGATCTGATCATTTTATTTTAGATGTTACATTAGATGTGATCAGATCTGAAATTAATTAGATGTATTTTAAAATTTTTATATATATGACGTATGTAATACATGTCTAGATTAGTTCTATAGATCTATGCCACGATTAGTCTAGATCTAAAATTTTTCATGATATATCATTTAATCTTTATTTTCAAATTTACATAAGATATGATTAGATCTGAAATATGAGTTTAAATGTTTAAAATTGATATATATGATATATGCAAAGCATGTATAGTTTAGGTCTTTAATCGTATAAGAGTTATGTATTAGATCTAATTGTTTTGTAATGTAGTTTATATTTTTGATTAAGGCATTCCCCTTGACCGTCCGGTCATAAGAGTAAAAAGAGTTTAAAGGCCCTTGCTTCCCATTCGATAGGGTGCTCTTATGGCGTGCAGGGGTGCTGCACGTTTGCCCTTAATTAAAAATTAAAAACTTTTTTCTGCAAAATCCTAGATCCAAAAACCTTAGGATCTTTACATGCTTTGTTCTTGAACCATATTTTGACTTAAGAAATAAATTTATGAAATAAATTAAATCTAAAAATTAAGAATTTTTATATCTAAGACACCTTATAAAACATGGGTCCGAGTATAGGTAGCTTGATTAGATCTAGCGGTTGATCAAACCAAATCAAGAGTTGGTTAGGTTGGATTAAAAGTGCTTAGATTTGACCAACCCATTAGATGTAAGTCTTGGTCAATATCAACTCACAATCACATGTGGTCAACCACTTTAAGACCTAATTTAGCTCCACGGTTCGAGCCTGGATTGTAAGCTAACCCAATCAGTTCTAGTCAGACAAGTCAGTGTCTAAGGTAAGTTTGACTGATATGACCGGTGGTCTTTAATTGTGAGCTACTCGACCTGAATGAGTTCATGGCGAGTTAATAGCATATCCCTCCATCGATCTCACTTAACTAGCCGATTGGATTGACCTAGTTCTGGTTTAAGGTGGCTAACGATTCGAGCTAACCCATTCCACTAGGTTAGTCATAATCGTTATGACTGGTCGAGTCTAAGAGATCTAAATTCAAATCTCTCTAAAAAATATTGCAATGGTCTTTCACCATTGTAGATGTGCGGGCCCTTCCCGAGGTTGCTTGTTCTCAGCTAGATACAGTGATTTAGTTACACCAGGAAGACGCAACCACATCTATTAAGCATAGGATGCTATGGATTGGAGGATGGGTTGGGCTTAATATTCCGAATACGGTGAGGATCCCAATCACAAATCCAGTTCGTGCAAATGGTGGGTCTAATTTAACTGAGTGGAGCAACATTTCAGGCATGGTAAGCTTTATGAATTAGAAATCAAGTTTGGGTGCACCATGTTTAGAGAAATATTAGAAAAGAGTTGTCCACTCATTGACTGATCCATCACCAATAACTGTTAGATGAGGTACTGAGCCAGTCGATGGAATCGCATCACCCACTAAAAGTCTTTGATTGTGGAGATTTTCACATCTTTGCTAAGTGTAGGGATCCAAGAAAATAGTTGGAGCCTAAATTTATTTAAAAATGAAACCCCTAAACAAATTGATTAAGTCAATTACAAATCTAACTAGAAACTTTGACTCTCTACAGGAAGATGTCTGCGTCAAATCCCTAGCCCGAATCTTAAATACCCACAGGTTGACCGGATCCAATTACAAGGATTGGCTAAGGAACCTTAAAATTATTTTGAGTTTCGAAAAGCTGTCCTATGACCAAAAACTTCCCACTCTTCCAACCCGTCCGACCGCTGATCAGAGAGCATCTAATGAGAAGTGGTTGGACGATGACAACAAGATCAAGTGCTGTGTTGGGCTCAATATCTAAAGAATTGCAGTACCAGGACTGCACGCCAAATCTTGGCTCACTTACAAGAGTTGTATGGTGAATAGAGTCGCACAGCGCGTTATCAAGTCTTGAGGAGACTTTTTAAGACAGATGCATGATGGGCAGTCGGTCCAAGATCATTGCCTGGCAATGATCAAGGACCTAGAAAAGCTTAAGAAGCTCGGTGTCCTGATGGACAAGAGCCTGCAGATTAATGTGATCCTGCAATCTTTGACTGATTCGTATAGACAGTTCATCATGAACTTCCATATGAATAAGCTCCAGTGCACCTTGGATGAGTTGATGAACATGCCGATCACTGCTGAGCAGACTTTAAAGAGTTCAAAGGGCTCAGTTCTAGCTATAGAGTGGACTTCTTCCAAGAGAATTTTTTGGAAAGAAGAAGTCTGTAAAGAAGTAGAAAACTGAGGGGAAGAAGGACGAGCTGAAGAAGGCTCCAAAGAAAGAAAAGTGTTTCCACCGCAACTCCGACAGCCATTGGAAGCGGAACCGCCCTGCACACCTGGCCAGCCTGAAGAATAAGAGAGGACCTTCTGGAGGTATGCTCGTCATTGAGACTAATCTTATGATTTCTTCTACATCCAGTTGGATGCTTGACTCTGGTTCTAGTGCTCATTTGTGCACTTCTATGTAGGATCTTGAGAATAGCAAGAGGCTGAGGGAAGGCGAGATGATCCTACGTGTCGAAAACAAAGTAAAAGTTGCTGTTGTGGCCGTTGGATCGTATCCTCTTCGATTACCATCTGGATATGTCTTAGTTCTTAGGGACTATTTTTTTATGCCTGCTGCAAGCAGGAATTTGATTTCTATTTCATGCTTAGCACAAGAAAGTTATGTAATTAGTTTCTTTAAGGATTACTATATTATTCTTTTTGAAAGAAATAAAATTGCAAGTGGTTTCTTAATTAACGGTCTCTATCAATTACATATAGATGTTTCTATGTATAATGTTGACCAAAACATGAATACCATAGGATCTAAACGACCTAGGGATAGTCTAAATGAAAGATATTTATAGCACCTTAGGCTAGATCATATAACTGAAGACAGGATTAATAAATTCGAGAAATCCGGACTAATGAGTCCATTGATTTTCGAGTCATATCCGATTTATGAGTCATGCCTTTAAGGCAAAATGACCAAGTTTTCCTTTGTAGGACATGGGGAAAGGGCCACAGACCTACTTGCCCTGATACATACAATATACGACCCATTCGATGTGCCGGCCAGAGGCAACTTTGCCTGCTTCATTACCTTTACCGATGATATTTCTCGGTATGGATATGTGTATCTGATGAGACACAAGTCTAAAATCTTTGAAAAGTTCAAGGAATTCAAACAAAATGGAAAAGCAAACCAGAAAGCCCATTAAGGTTCTTCGATTATATCGAGGTGAATACTTTAATCGAGAATTTTTGAACTATCTCAAGGATAATGGCGTAGTCTCACAATGGACTCCACCTGAAATGCCTCAACTCAACAGGATTTTAGAATGGAGAAACAGGATCCTATTAGATATGATTCGATCCATGATAAGCTTCACGGACCTTCTTGAATTTCTTTGGGGACAGTTTAATGATACCTATTTATTTATTGAATAGCATTCTATCTAAAATCATTCCTACCACAATATATAAGATATGACATAGTAAAAAATCAAATCTAAGTCATCTCAGAATTTGGGATTGTCCAGCTCATGTCAAGAGACAGTAGGCAGACAAGTTAGAGTCTAGATCCTTTAGAGCTCGGTTTATTGGATATCCTAAAGAGTCATTAGAATATTACTTCTATCTTTCAGAAGACTATAATGTGATTGTGAGTCGACACGTCATTTTTCTTAAGAAACAGTTTGTTCAAGATGGTGGCATCGAAAGACAGATTAGGCTCGAGAAGAAAATCTCCGAAAAGCAACGAGCCAAGAAACCTGAGGAACCTAGTTAGTTTGAGCCGATCCATACACTACCTCTTCCACCTTATAGGTCAATAGGGTTTTCTGATAAGTGGTAAAAATATACTAATAAAAGTATTAAATTATAAAATAAATTAATCTATTTCTTTAGAAATTGATACTTTTATTAATCTTATGCAGGAAAGAAGGCCACCAATATGAAGATCTTATTTTTCTAATTCGGATGAAACAAATTTCAGGCAAAACGAACTTCAAACGAGCCCAAAATTAAATTTCAAAAAAAAAAAAATTTGATTCGGTTCAAATCGGCTCAGCAGACCGCCCGACTCGACCGCATCAGCAGACCGACCCGCCGACGCAGCGCTGATGTCAGCATTTCTCGCGGCGCACGGTGGACCGACTTGAGGGCATTTCGGAAATTTTACATGAAGAAGCGCGCTCCGATTGGCTGAAGAACGCGGCGGTCCACGCAACACCGGACTCGCGCATGGTCTATAGAGGGCAATTTGGAAATTTTATCTGATCCAACGGGCGCCTTTCACTGAGACTTGATCGAACGGCCGAAAAGAATGCTCTGACGAACGGCATCCGCAGCTCCCAATCGAGATCCAATGGCTGAGATTCATTCCGACGTTAAACTAAAGATCAGAAGCCTTCTTTGTGCGCGATCGGACAGCCCAGATTTAATCTAACGCTTGATCCGACGGCTGGCATGAAATCCGACTTGATCTGGGATGTTTTAAAGGATTTTTAAGTGATTTTTGGATCGTTTGATCAACATCTAATGGTCAGAATCATTCATATCCTAATTTGAGTTATTGTGGGAATCTTAAACCTAATTTTCAAAGGAAAAATCGATCTTTGGGCTATAAAATCTGTTGTTGCTGTAGAATAAAAAGAGAGAAGTAAGAGAAGAAAAAGAGAGAAGTTAGAGAGAAAAAGAGAAAAAGGGAGAAGCTAAAGAAATTAAAAAAAAAGAAAAAGAAGAGAAAGAGAGGAGAGGTAGAAAGAGAAGAGAGATTTTTGAGAGAAAAGGAAAGAAGGGTTTGTAATTTTTTTCTTTTCTTCTTCCGACAATCAAGACATCGATAAAGGAGCCTCTTCTTCTTCACCAAGTTCTCCACACCGAGAGCAACGGACAATCAATTTCAGCAATCAAACAGTCTAATTTCTCTATGCTTTTTATTTTATTTGCTGTTTTTGAATTTGTTATCATGAACTAAATTTTTTTTTACTAAGGCTAAGGTGTAGCCACTCTTTTGATATAATATTCATTGTGATTTATTTTTAATTTTTAATTTTATTCATGAGAAATATATAAATCTGATTTTAATGCTTTTAGATTATTGATCATCTTCTAATTGATCTGATGAACATAGATGTTACGGACCAAGTACATCTATGTTATTGCTTCTTGATTATATACCTTGTATTATGAATCAAATTAGAATTCATATGCATGCAGAAATTTTAGTGCGCTTTGGACGCAGCGTATTTTAATTAGAGGGTTTCACAAAACTTAATGCATTAATATTTATTTAAATTACACCTGGACCAAAGGGTAATTAATAAATATTGATAGTTTTGCTATGCCTGGACCAAAGGGTAGTGAATAAATTAGGAGACTCCACCATCACATGAAATAAAATTAATCTAATAACCTGAATATTGTATTGACTGAGTTGGTGAACCGATTGCCTTAGTAACCCATTGCTCTTAAGTTTAAAACCCTAATAATTACACTCTCTATTTCCTTAAAATTTTTAATTATTTCTTTATTTTGTTCTTTAATTTCTTATTCTCATAAATCGGTATTCTAAATAAAGCATAGGAAAGAGCTTTTCAGTACTTGTTTTCCAATCCTCTAGGGACGATACTCTACTCATTCACTTTATTACTTGATCGACTGGTGCACTTGCCATAGCTATAGATTAGCACGCATCAAGTTTTTGGCGCCATTGCCGAAGATTTTATTTCTAAAGAGTCTCCATGCTCCTTTTGTCCCTTCCACCTTTTTAGAAGGAAATTAGTTGTGGAATAGGTCAAAACAAACAAATTATTTTGACCTAAGACTCTATTGGATAGAGTTTCATACATCAACTTTCCTTGTTCTCTTGAGGCGCCAACCCACCTAATTTTTCTCTGATTTTTTTCATGGGAAATAGAAAACTTTTGTGTACATATTCCCTGGAGTCCATGCAAAAAAATGAGGGGGCGTCCAAGACTTGGATGCCCCAATCCTTGCTCAATTTGGACAATCCTTTCTAGCTATTTGCCCTAGACAAGGACTCTATCATAACTCTCTATTTAAAGGGAGTTAGGGTCTGAAATTTATATAGGTTTTAGACCTGAGAGAGAGTGCTTGGGCATGGGAAGCATGGGTGCAAAGGGGCTTTGGGCATGGTGCTTTGTAAAGACACAAGTTGTTGTGTCTAGGTGAGAGAAAAGAAAGAGAGAAGAAAGGTCTCTCTGGGGTTTCTCTTAGATCTTTTCCACGATCCTTTTGAGAGAAAAAGCTGAAGAATGCCTTAACTTCGTTCCTCCCATCTTCCTTATGGAATGGGCTCCTCCTTAGAATTAACGAGATCTAGAGTCTTGGATGAATCCTCTTGAAATGGGGTCGATCAACCCTAGAAGACTCGATGGCTTAACAGCCCAGTGAATAACCTAATTCAGAGAGATAACCCGGTCTTTAGACACTCGCCTTACTTCTAAAGATAGAAAGAAAAGGTTAGGGAGTGCCAACCAATTATGTGCTTCAATATAATTACCTAGAGTAAGCGCTATAGCTTGTTTCCAATACTCGGCAGCTTGTTCGGACCAAGCCTCCACAATTTCGAAATCACCCTGTAGAATGGCCTGTTCTCCCCGGTCGGAATAGGTGGTTCCTTTAAACAATAAATACATGGCGGCCCTCTTACATAGAACAATATTGTAATAAAATTTATATAAATTAGCATCTATACTTTCTAAAGATCACAATCCAAGGAGTTCGGATCCAAATATAAATCTTGATCCACTTCATGCTTGATCCCGAAATGGCTGAGAGGAAAGGTTCCTTTCTGAGGGTACTCCCGAGAACAGATCCAGTGGAGACGGAGTGGCGCCTGTAGCTCAGAGGATTAGAGCACGTGGCTACAAACCACGGTATCGAGAGTTCGAATCCCTCCTCACCCATAACCTTCCAAAAAGAGAAGGGCCTTTCCTTTCAGATCCTCCCATCTCTTCTTTGGTGCTTTAGAAGGTCCAAATTGATCAAAGGAAGAGTTTCGCCATCAACCGTCGAAGAAGGATCAGCACAATACTAGCATACTGTGCTAATTTTCAATTGCTGACTTCCTGTAGAGGCCAGACGTGTGTGCGGCTCGAAACGACGATCTCTGCCTCGAATCAACAAGTTCTCGACTTGTAAAAGGTAAAAGAGATTCAGTCTCTTTCTCCCACTAGATTAGATCTAGTCTTGGTTTGATGTTGATATGATCAACATCATTATCTTTATTTAATATTTAATTTTAGATTTATTTACATGCATAGATCATATTATTAGATCCTAGATCTAGGATTTATTTGTATATTTTAATAAATTAATATAATTAATTTATTGCTTCCGCTAATCTAATTTTGAAAAAAATTTCAAAATACCTACAAGAAACCCTAGCCTTTTCCTTCACATAAAACCTTAAAGATTGAAAAGTTTCATAAGACTTTCCTCCAAAGAAGAGTTTCCTTCCCCAACGAGTCAGGACAATCTAGGTCTACCCTTGTCAATCGCACTAAGAATGTTTCACAGCTATTGCCTTCTCGCATGAGTCGTGGTCCTACTCCAAATATGACTACTAATCAGCAATCTACAGTCACTAGGACCCGAGACTGCCTCAATGGCATCTTATTCAGTTAGTTCTTCAAATATAGAATGTCTTTATTATCATAATAAAGGTCATGTAGCTGCTCGATGTCCACATCGTATATTGGCCATGGGAATTAAAGGTGAGGAAACTTTACCTGATGGCCCAATAGAAGACTTTAACCCTCTAAAGTCAACTACTTCAAAAGAAGAGTATAAAGAGAATTATGAGGATTTAGGAGATTGTGTTAATGTCATGAGATGTATTATCACCACTCCTGTGACTCTGAGGCATGAAAATACACTAGCATCTTTCATACTTATGCCCAATGTGGGAATAAGGTTTGTAAGTTTGTCATCGATGGGGGTAGCTCTATGAATGTTGTCTAAATCTACCATTAGTAGATTGGAGCTGAAGTCTCAGCCTCATCCTCATTCTTATAAAGTTGCTTGGATAGATAGAACCTCACTTTCTATTAGTGAGTGTTGCCTAATGCCAATTCAAATGGAAGGTTACTATGCTAAGATTATGCGTGATGTGCTATCCATGGAGGTTGCTAGTGTCTTGTTAGGTTGACCTTAGATTAATGATATGGATGCTCATAACTTTGGTAGGGAGAATACCTATGTTTTCATGCATAATGGTAAAAAAAATTAGATTAAACCCTACTAAGCCAAGTGAGTCCAAACCTACAAAAAAGATAAGAGTTCTCTTCAAACCCTTAGTTAGAAAAACTATCACATTTTGACTCAGGAAATTTGAAGAAGAGAGTTGGGAGTCTGGAGTAATGTCATCTCTAGGGATGAGATCAACATGACCTCGAACTCCCAAGATAACCCACCTCCTAAGATTAAGCAGTTGACCTCAGAGGACATACCAGATGGCCTACCTCCTATGCGTGACATCCAACATGCCATTGACTTAGTTTCATGATCCCAGATATCTAATCTTTAACACTATAGGTTGGACCCTAAGGAGCACAAGGAGATGAAAAAGCAAGTAGATGGCTTATTGCAGAAAGGTCACATTCGACCTAGTCTTGGTCCTTGTGCTGTACCAGCCCTTTTGATCCCTAAGAAAGATGGCATATGGAAGATGTGTGCAGATAATAAGGCTATCAATAGGATCACTGTCAAATATAGGTTTTCCATTCCTAAGCTTAAGGACATGCTTAACCAATTAGTTGGCTCTATGGTCTATTCCAAAATGGCATTCTTCATTCCTTGCCATAAGGCTTCTAATGCCTCTTTTGTTGCTAGAATGTTCTTTAGGGAGGTCATTCGACTTCATAGTTTGCCTTCTTCCTTAGTGTCTAATAGTGATGTCAAATTTATGAGTTATTTCTGGAAGACCCTTTGAAAATTATTTAGGACCAATTTAAAGTTTTCTTCATCCTTTCATTTTCAAGCAGATGGTCAAATAGAGGTTGTAAACCATAGCCTTGGTGATTTGCTTAAGTGTCTAATTGGTGATAGACCTAATACATGAGATTTGTCATTGTCTACGGTGGAATTTGTCATAACAGCTTAGTGAATTGATCTACTGGCAAGAGCTCTTTTGAAATTGTTTATGGCCTTAATCCTCTTCAACTCATTGATATTATTTTCTTACCTATGGATCACTGTATTTCTGAGCCTGTCACCTCTTTTACTCAATAAATTTGTGACATTCATGCCGATATTTGGCAAAAGCTTATTATAAGCACCAAAAAATATAACTTGCTGCTAATGCTTATCGTAAGAATGTAGAGTTTAATGCGAGTGACTGTGTGATGGCTTGTATCCATTCAAAATGTTATCCCAAATATTCGTTCAAAAAATTGCATGATGGAGCTACTGGTCCCTTTTGCATCCTTCAAAAACTTAGACCTAATGCTTGTTATTTAGAGTAACCTTCTGATTTGAAATTTAATCCAATTTCTAATATTGTGGACTTGTTTTCTTATCGAGACACATTCGAGCCTCCTACTATGCATGCAGGTATTCCTACTAGTTGCACTACTTCATCTTTAGCACCAGTTCCAATTCTTCCTCCACTTCCATCATCGTCACCGGACCACATTGAGCGCATTATCACTGACGAGACTGTTTCTTCTACTCATGGTGGATTCCAAAGGTTTTTTGGTCAAGTGGTAGAACCGGCCAAATTCAAATGCTACTTGGGTTCATGAGGATGAGTTACACCGCATTGATCTAAATCTCCTAGAGGCCTACCGCAATTCCTCACTAGAGGCAAGTTCTTTCCAGTTAGGAGAAAATGATGAGAATCGAGAATTCCATACTTATTTTAGGCAAAGACGTCGTAATTTAGAAATTGTGGAATTTTGAATAATTGAGAGATTTTTGAGAGATTTTATCTTATTTCCATCTTAGAGAGATTTAATCTTGTTTCCATCTTATTTGAGAGATTTTATCTCATTTCCATATTGAGAGAAAATCTTGTTTCCATCTTAGAGAGATTTTATCTTGTTTCCATCTTATTTGAGAGATTTTATCTTATTTCCATATTGAGGGATATGATTTTCATTTTTATTAGGATGTGATTTTTTTCGTCTTATTTAAAAGTCTATTTAAAGACTCTTATTGTATTGAAGGGGCAGCATATAATGATAAATCGAAAATCCTAAAGTAGGTTATTTTTCTTTCTCTTGATTCCTTTGTTTTTCTTTCATTTTATCGCTCTTTCCTATTTGCTATCTTGACTTTTGTGGTGCCGCATTAGTTTTTATTCTTCCTTTTACCATCTTTGGCTACCCAAAAATAAACTTCTGCAACCTTTAGAGTAGGGAATTAGTGAAGTGAAATAACATAATGAAAAGAGGAAGCAACTAATTAGCTAGAACAATAGTAAAAACGGGTGGCCTGAAGCTTTTGGATCTGAAATCTATTTCAAGAGAAGTATTCTTGCATAGTTGGCATCCTACTTCGTAAGTGATTGATTCATGATCCACCAATTCAGAACTTTGTTCCTTCAGTATCTTTGTTCATTTTCAATCAAATCCCTTGCTCCAATTTAAATTTTTAATCACATTATAGAATTTGATTTTCACAAATAGTTTTCAATATATGAAACTAAATTTGGTCTATTTCTGCTGTAAGTAATTGATCATAGTTTAACTAATTTTCTAATATTTTGTTCTTAAAGTGTTTGTGTTAAATTAATGTTGGAAAATTCGTGTTTGCATTTAAATAATTATTTTGACATCTGCATTCATGAGGCAGTTGTCTTAGTTAAGTTGGGTTTGATACAAGCCAAGTAGAGATGCATGACAGGTTAGATACCTATCAACCTGTAACTAACCAATTTATTAAACAGGCCAAAAATCCAAAAATAAACCCAGCATCCAGGTCAGGTTAGATAAGTTAAGTAGTTTTCCAATAGGTTAAACAGGTCTTAGATGACTTGAAAATGTAAACCAAGTATTAAACAGCTTCGGTCATAATCATGTTGACCAGATCCCAAGGTTTGAAGAATCAATGGGATAGGGAGCATCCTAGCCATCCCATCTTGTCCTTGTGAGATAATGTGAACTGCAACAAGGGTGGGACCCAAAATCCATGCATGCAAGGCACCCGCTGATTCTACCTACATCCCATCAGCGACACCCACAAGAATGGGTGATCTACTAATTTGTTCCATGGTCAATGAGAGCTAGGACTCCCAATCCACTAGCATGGCTAATCAAATAAAAGTCACATGGTTCCTGGCCGCCTCCAATTTCTAGATAGACCTGTTGGAAAAGACACTCAGATTAGCCAGGTGGAGGAGAAGAAAAAAAAGCAATGAAGGAAGAGGAAGAAGAAGAGGAGGAGAAGAACAAAGAAGAAAAGCAACAAAGAAAAGAAAGAAAGGAAGAACAAAATGAAAGAAAGGAAAGAGAGAAGAAGAAAAGGAAAGAAGTAGAAAAGAAAGAGAAGAAAGAAGGAAGAAAAGAAGGCAAGAAAAAAAGAAAGAAAAGACAGAACAAAGAAGGGTGAGAGACAAAAGTACCAACCTGGCATTACGATGGAGAAGAGACAGAAAAGTAGCAGACTTCAATTTGGGATATACTTCTATTTCCTAAGGGCATCCACTCTACCCTCATGTATCTTTTTCAAGTGAAGTGAAACCCTAGGCCCCAAGGCATGTTTACTTCCAATTTGGGTCTTAAAGTGGAATCAGGGCCCACTGATGCCCATCAATCATCAAACCCCCATCCAAATATGTTTAAAAAACAAACAAAACAAGAACATTTCTAATATAAATTAAGAAAGTTAAAAAAATATATAAAGGATGTCACAAGCAAGTACTAGGATGCTCAACCAAGATAAGGTGAGACAATGGTGTCCTATTCTACAAAGCTATTGGAGCGCCTCTGTCCTGTAGGATTTAAAACCTGACCCAAATATTAAGGGCCTGTTTGGATGAATGAGCTAAAAATCTCATTGGTTTCATTGGATTGAGCCAATACAACCAGTTAGAAATAGGCTTACAGACTAGGATAAACCAAATCCATAAATACCTAGGACTAGTTTTGTTGATAGGCCAGCCTGAGTCCCATAGGAAGAAAAAAAGACCTGATTTTTCCTAATTGTATTTGCCCAACCCATGAATCCCATGGGATTTTATGTCCAATCATCTAAATAGGCCCTAAAATGGCTGAAATGGTTTAGAGGAGTCGGACTCTAAACTCCTATTTAATAAATAGTTAAGTTAGGTCGATGCATTTACAATCCAAACTCATTTATGCCAAACTTGAACCCATTTATCTCAAGTCAGTTACGGTCAGATTGGCAAGTCTGTTGCTGGATAACTTAGGGTTGGCTGTGAAGCATGAGAGGACCATAGGAATAGGACAGCTTCAGCTTAAAGCAGTTTCATTGCCTATTATCCAAAATAGAACAAGACAGCAAAGAACTAATCATAGTTTTCTAGGATTGACCAACTCTTCTCATATGTTTATGTATGGAGGAAATAAAATTAAATCTAGCATTTTTAGTCTCCATTTAATATTTTGATATGTGCATATAATCAGATGTCATTGGTCAATACATTCAGACTTAATAGGCAGCATGATCAGGCTGAAACCAAGCCAAGCCCAAAAATAAAGCAGTAGGACCCAAAACCATATTGACAATAGAGCGCAGTCAAAGCACAACCAAAGATGAGCTAGCCACCATCAAAAAGCATCAATGGTAGCTGCATATCAACCAGAGTCCCCAACCTTTACTCCAAGACAAACTCTGAGTCCTGGGCAATCAACGGTGGATCTAGTCACCTTCAATTGATTGGACAGCACCATAACCGACATCAGCAGGATTCTGACAGCAGATGCGTTACCGTCAAATGCAAATTTCTTTGAGAAGGGCAAGAGAGGAGCAATTGCTTAGTTAGCTTAGGAGTAGTTTTTCTTATTCTTTTCAAACTCTGCGGCTGCCTAGATGTCCGTAGTTTTGAAAGGGTCTCCAGATCTATAAATACCACATCTTGTACAGTTTTTGAGCAATGAAAATTTAATAAAGCTTCTTTTTTTCTTGAGTGAACATATTGTATTTCTCTTTCATGGTGGATTCTATGCAACCCTGGTGGATTATAGAGCAAGATGATGCCGCCAGTTGGAGTCCTTGGTAACAACAAGGTCCACTTGGTAGCGAGGCAAGATGCTACCAGTTATGCTTTCCCTTTAGTTTTAGTTTAGCAACTAGATCTCTTTACCTTTAGTTTTTAATTGATAATTTCTATCAAATTTAAGGTTTTAGATTTAATTCCTTGCATCAATCACTTGCTTAGTCTTCTGCCTGCTAACTCTGAAGTGACATGGCAAGAACCATAATGTCTGAAGAGAAGTTAATAAGGAGAACCTAGCACATCAAGACCAGCAAGTATTTCGTGGCAGTGATTAAATCGTTATAGAAATACAAACTGAAAATCAGATTATAATGTATATAGCAATGGCAGTGATCAATTAACAAAGAAAGATACAGAGATCAAAATTAGTAAAGAGTGGAGGGATGACAAGAAAGAGAAGAAGAAATACGAGAGATAGGGAAGGGAGAACAATCGAACCAGGCTTCAAAGAAGTTCCTGCTCTTCAAAATTCTCTGCAAACATTACTATTTGACACCCAAAAGAAGGCCACATATAAGGCTAAGTAGATTTCTAACCTTTCCTACTTTGAGTCAAATTAGGACTCACTTCAGCAAACAATATCTAATAAACTCCCCTTAACCTTTTAACTAATTAAAACATTTAGGATACCTAATTATGCACGAGACTGTAGCAAAAAAATGTTCATACTAAAGCACCATGTGAACAGTAACATCTCTGAACTAAGATCAAAACTTATGTGAAAACAACATGATAAGAAAATAAAACAGAAGGCTAATCAGTTAAAAACACATTGGGGTCCTCCTGCTTCATAGATGTTCCTTGCAGTGCGGTGAGGCCCTAAGATGCCTTGATTGCAATGTAGCCTGATAATTTCAGACTTCATGGGTCCGAACAGCAACGTGATTGCTTTTGGAGCTGATTTTCTTTTTGGCTGTTGCACCCTCTCCCTTAGACCTTAGAAGCTGATCTTCAATGATCATTGCATCAGGGTCAGGTCACAAATAGCCACTCCTCTATCTTACAGCATTCAAGCAATTGATAGTGAATTATATTTTATCAGCTGAAATGTTTGTTAATTACCATATTGCCCTTGTTTTATAGATTGGAATTAAACCTCTGGTCATTGAATTTAATTGAACCCTTAGTCAGTTAGTATAATAATTGGTTTCTGCCAAAACTTAAGCATTAGGTACAATAATTAGTCTGCAAGTGAATCCTTGACCAACAAATATGATGGTCGGCTATCAAATGTTTTCAAGTGTATTCCAGCATTTTGAAATAAATTAACCAAAAAATTTTACCTATTTCTTTTAACCCCAATAAGGCATCCTTTTGTTGTAATTGTTTGAATTTCATTGAGCATTAATTGAACAAAGACAAAGTATATGGAATATAAATTTAATAAAAACAGAAATAAAGATATAATATCAATTAAGATTGATGGATAAGAGATACTACAATGTGACCAACTTCCTTATTTAGGATCCCTTGCATAAAATAATGGGAAGATGGATGAAGATATATGTCATAGAACTAAAGCTAGTAGAATGAAGTGGTAAGGTGCATCTAGAATATTATGTGACAGGCACATATCTTGGAGACTTAAGAAAAACCTTTTTTAGAACAGTTGGGGATAAACTCCACTCCCGCCGAAGTCCAGTTTGATACTTAGCCTAATGTAACTGGTAATCACAGAAGAGCTTCGATCGGAAATTCTTCCTCTTGGGACTTCTCCAGCAGCCGAACTCCCTCCGAACCCCTCCAGCGGCCAAACTCCTCCAGCGGCCGAACCCCTTTCGGACCCCTGCAGCTACCGAACTCCCTTCGGATCCCTCCAGCGGCCGAATCCCTTCCAGACCCCTCCAGCAGCCAAATCCCTTCCGGACTCCTCCAGCAGTCGAACTCTCCGTAGTCATCTAGGAAGGTCTCCGCACGAGTTCGATCCCGTACACGGCATAAACTGACCCACACCCGAACTACCTTAGAAGAGCCCAAACTCCTCTAGAATTGATATAGCTCAAAGGTCATCACCAACCGACGCCTAACCCTCCAAACTTTGACTATCAAATCTCAAATGGACTAGTACCTCACGACAATAAACACTATCCTCCGTAATAAACTCCACGTGGCCCCGAGCGGCCCACTATCCGACAGTTACGGCTGTCACTATCAGTTTGTTACAGGCTCCGTCTATAAAAGAGACCCTCCAGATACGTTTTCTCTAGGCTCTATTCTCCTTCCCGAAACTCTGCAACTTTCTTGACTGAGCACTCCATTTCTGTTGGCCGAAAAAGCTAACTTGACCATCGAAGGGTCTTGTCGGAGCCACCACCCTAAGCTTTGGACGAGATTTGTTTTGCAGGTCACCGGCGGTGACCTCGTCTTCTTCGACTCGAGCATTTCTCCGACAGATTTCGCACCAACAGAATTGGCACTGGAAGAAGGGCCCTCTGTTCCTGAGGTTCCCTTGTTCTTAAAGGAGAGCTCAGTAGCGATCTCTCTTCTTCCTCTCTAGAGTTCTTTCCCAAAAAAATATCTCCCAGGAAAGTTTCGACCCGACGGTCAACGGCCTCTACAGCCAGATCCCATCCAGATCTATCCGCTCCCATTTCAGCTCCGACAACTCAAGCTCCACCTGCAGCCATGGTAGATGCGGAGCAGTTCAACCTACTGATCCAGCAGGTTCGCAGTGTCATGAAGGCGGTGCAGGCCATGCATCAGCAGGCTCCAACGCCAATTCGGTCGGAGCAAGCTTCTCCGGAGCCTCATGATCCGGTCTGAGGATGGCCGACTTGAGCTAGCCGGCCGGTGACCTCCAAAAAGGGAAAGCAGAGAGCCAAGAGCCCATATTCTGATCATGACTCTACCCCTGGGGGAGCTTTGCCCCCATTTAGCCAAAAGACCTTAGGAATCTACGATCGAAAACTACAAGAGATGAACCGACGAATCAAGGAACTCCGCCATGCTCCCCCCTCTCATGGTAGTGACATATGCACCGATCCTCCTTTCTCTCAGCGCATCATGCAAGAACTGATCCCGCCGAACTTCAAGCTCCCTCAATTCGAGAGCTACGACGGAACCTCCGATCCGGTTGATCACCTGAAGGCCTTCCGGACGATGATGCTGCTCCATGGCGCACCAAACGTCATTCTCTATCGGGCCTTCCCGTCCATCCTGAAGGGAGCCGTCAGAAACTGGTACTCGACTCTCAAGCCGAATACCATCTTCTCTTTTGACCAGATGAGCCATCAGTTTGCGGCTCATTTTGTTAGTAGCCGACGTCTCAGGCGGGGCTCGAAATTCCTCATCAACATCAAGCAACAGGAGGAAGAATCCATCCGAGCTTTTGTTAATCGATTCAATGCCGCTGCAGTGGAGGTCCGAAAGCTGGACCAATCTGTTGTGATGGCCGCACTAAAGGATGGTCTTTAGAAGAACAATCTGCTGTTCTCCCTGGAGAAGAAGTATCCCAGGGATTTTGCTGATATGCTAGCTCGGGCTAAAGGATATGTCTAAGCAGAAGAGACCTTCAAGTCCAAGGACAATGAAGCCGTTGGAGAGCGGCAAATTGACGAGCCGGACAGGCCCACTAAGGAAGGAAAGCCAGGTGAAGCTCAGCCGCACTCCTGAACTCCCCCTGAGCGCAGGCGAGCCCGAACTCCTCCCCGAGCTCGGAAGCAGGGAATCCCCCACAGAACGGCGCGATGGGATTCCCCCCACCGAAGGTTCCATAATTATGCCCCCTCAATGCTTTGAAAACGCAAGTGCTGATGGAGATTAAGGAGCAGCTATCGAGGCCCGAAAGAATGCGCTCCCATCCTGGCAGACGCAACCCAAACAAGTTCTGCCTCTATCATCATGACCACGATCACGATACTGAAGAATATATTCAACTCCAAGATGAGATCAAGGAGCTCGTCAGGCGAGGCAGACTCGGCCGATTCCTACGGCGTCGACCTGAAGGGCGAGAAGATCGGCCAAGGGCATTGCCATAATCGAAACTGCAAAGGGAAGAGCAGCAGATAGATCGGCCATCCCTTGGCATCATCAACACCATCTCTGAGGGACTTCGACGACGGAAGGCTAGTAGGTCAGCCGAGCCCGGGAAGAGGCGGAGAACTGAAGAGTCCATCGCTTTCACCGACGAGGATGCTCAAGGAGTTCAGTTCCCGCACAATGACGTGGTTGTAATCTCTTTAAACATTGCCGACTATGATGTGCGCCGTGTTTTGGTAGATAATGGAAGCTCTGATGTTTTGTTTTATGATGCTTTCTCAAAAATGTCCTTACTCAATAACCACTTGGGACCTATGAACTTTCCATTGGTAGGTTTCACTGGCGATGCCATGCTAGTTGAGGACATAATAACTTTGGCTATGACTACAGGGCAACGCCCGAAGCTGGTTAAAGCATAGGTCGATTTTCTAGTCATAAAAGCTCCATCTGCCTACAATGCTATTCTCGACCGACCTGATTTGAACGCGCTCCGAGCAGTGGTGTCAACTTATTATCTAAAGGTGAAGTTCCCAACGAACTGCGAAATTAGAGAGATCAGGGAAGACCAGGCATTGGCAAGACGCTGTTACTCCATTGTCCTACAGAAAAACATCCAGCCCGATCTTTGTCCTGTTAATGGGCTGGATGTCCATGACGACCTTACCGGGGAGCCAGGCAAGCCTATGGAGGATCTCATATCTGTGCCCTTAAACGACAGAAGCGCGAAGCACACTGTGCAGAACGGCTCCAACTTGGGGGACGAGGTTCGGGAGCGACTCGTCACCTTTCTCAGGAAGAACGCGAATGTCTTCGCTTGGGTCCCAGCGGATATGCTAGGAATTGATGCCGAGGTCATGAAACATCGGCTGGCTGTTGATCCTAAGTATCGGCCAGTAAAAGAGAAGATGCGCAACCACGCCCCAAAGAGGCAGAAAGCAATTGCAGAAGTAGGCAAGCTCCTCAAAACTGGATTCATCCGGAAAGTTAACTATCCGACCTGGATCTCAAATGTTGTTCTCGTCAAAAAGGCAAAGGACAAGTGGAGGATGTGTATAGACTTCAAAAAGCTGAACAAAGCCTGCCCAAAAGACAGCTATCCTCTACCCAGGATTGATCAACTGGTAGACGCAACCTCGGGCCACGAGCTCCTTACCTTCATGGACGTCTTTTCCGGCTATAACCAAATATGGATGACGCCGGAGGACGAGGAGAAAACTACTTTTGTTACTGACCGTGGTCTTTACTGTTACAGGGTTATGCCTTTTGGACTCAAGAATGCAGGGGCAACATACCAGCGCCTGATCAACAAGATCTTCAAGGAGCAGATCGGTCGCAACATGGAGGTGTATGTAGATGACATACTCGTCAAAAGCCGAGATTCAATAAACCACATCGCCGACCTCGAAGAGACCTTCAGTGTACTCAAGTACAAGATGAAGCTGAACCCGACCAAATGCTCTTTTGGTGTGACCTCGGGAAAGTTTCTGGGGTTTATGGTGTCAAGGCGCGAGATTGAAACAAATTCAAAGAAAATCCAAGCTATTTAGGAGATGACTGCTTCAAAAGCAATCAAAGAAGTTCAGCGCCTGACTGGAAAAGTGGCATCCCTAAATCGCTTCATCTCGAGATCGGTCAAGCGATGCATGCCCTTCTTCCAAGTTCTCAAGCAACCAAAAAACTTCTGCTGGACGACGGAGTGCCAACGGACGTTTGAGAAGCTCAAAAACTACCTCGGCTCACCCCCACTGATGGCAAAGCCTGAACCCGAAGAAGAATTATTCTTGTACCTAGCAGTCTCCCCGGCGGCCTTGGCAGCAGTCCTGATCAAGGAGGAAGCGAAGATGCAGCGACCAGTCTACTACGTAAGCCAGATCCTGAGGGATGCAGAGACCAGGTACTTTAAGTTAGAAAAATTGACTTACTCTCTTCTAATTGCTGTCAGGAGACCCCGACCTTACTTTTAGAGGCACACCATAACGGTCCTCATAGATCATTCAATAAAAGCAGTCCTTCATCGAACGGATGCTTTCGAAAGAATCGCAAAATGGGCAATCGAGCTCCTGAAGTTTGACATCAATTATCGACCCCGGCCATCGATCAAAGCTCAGATATTGGCAGATTTTGTAGTAGAATGTACCATTCCAGATGAAGCTGAACTTAAACAGAACGAGACCGGCATCCCATGGTTGCAACCAAGCCTCCCCAAAGAGAGTGTCGACCTTTCCGAAGATTTTTGGATCCTATACGTGGATGGTTCGTCCAATGCTACTGGAGCAGGCGCGGGGTTGGTCTTAGTCAACCCCGAGGGAGTCGTCGCCAAATACACGCTACACTTCGAATTCCCTGCAGCTAATAATGGGGCCGAATATGAAGCATTGATCGCCGGATTAAAAATAGCAAGAGAGTTAAAAGTATATCGACTTCAAGTCTATAGTGATTCCCAATTATTGGTCGACCAAGTTAGTGGCAACTATGAAGTACGGAAGGAAAGTATGATGAAATACCTTGAGAAAGTAAAGAATTTGACTCCGACCTTCAACAGTTTTGGCATTCGAAAGATTTCGAGAGCAGAAAATATGAAAGCCAACCTCCTCTCTAAATTGGCTACTTTAGCCCCAGCCGAACTATCCAAAGAAGTATTTTTTTGAAACTCTAAAATGCCCAAGCTCAGAGAAATCACCGCTTGTCATGTAGATGGAGCTCGAGCCGAGTTGGATTTACCCATTAGTTGCCTATCTCAAAGAGGGAGTTCTTCCTCATGATCCGAAAGAAGCTCGAAAACTCAGGAATCAAGCCTTCCGGTACGTTTTGTATGAGGGCAAGTTGTATAAAAGATCGTATTCGCTACCGCTGTTAAGATGTCTTCGACCTTCAGAGGCCGACTTCGCATTATAGAAAATGCACGAGAAAATTTAAGTCGTGTAGGAGTCAGATCCCTGTCACAAAGACTACTCTGACAAGGGTACTATTGGCCGACCTTGTACCACGATTCTATGGAGTATGTCAAAAAATGTGACCGCTGTCAGAAAAATACAAACATACAAAGACAGCCGGCCTCCGAGCTTACTCCACTAAGCGCACCTTGGCCATTTGTGCAGTGGGGAATGAATATACTTGACCCTTTTTCAATGGCATCCGGACAACGGAAGTTCCTCCTGATTGCGATCGACTACTTCACCAAATGGATCGAAGCCGAACCACTAGCAAAAATTACTGAGATCAAGGTACAGGACTTCGTCTGAAAGTCAATCGTCTGCCGATTTAGTCTGCCCCAAACTCTCATAATAGATAACGGGCGACAGTTCGTTAGGACGAGGTTCGCTGAGTTCTGCGAAGATCTAAACATCTCCCATCACTTTACGTCAGTAGTCCATCCGCAGGCAAACGGTGAGATAGAAGTGACCAACAGAATTTTACTGCAGGACATCAAGACGACTTGAAAGAGCAAGGAAGACTTGGGCGAACAAACTCTACCACGTCCTCTGGGCATACCGAACTACTCAAAGACTACCGACTGAGGAAATACCGTTCGTCTTGACTTTTGGAACGGAGGCAATCATCCCAATCGAGCTTAAACTCCCATCAGCACAGGTCGTGGCCTTCAATGAGCAGCGTAACTCATAGGACCTCAGAGTCAACCTCGATCTACTGAAAGAAAAAAGAGAAAAAGCCCAAACTCGGATGGCAGCATACAAACGAAGAGTGGTCAGATACTATAACTTCAGAGTAAAAAGCAAAGCATTCAGAGGGGGGACCTGGTGCTCCAACGAGCGTCCATTTCGCAGCCTCAAGATCAAGAAAAGCTCACCCTAAATTGGGAAGGTCCATATAGAGTAGACGAGGTCATCCAATCCGAAACTTACCACTTGAAAGAGCTCAGAGGAGCGGCGAAGGGCGGAGTCTTTATGGCACCGTACCTGGAGCAGAGTTTCGACGGAAGATTCGAAGGACCATCTTTTCGAACTCATTTCAGACTTAGAAAGCTTCGGTGCCAGCACGATAAACACCGCAACGTCTCATCCTGACAAGCGCACGAACCCAGGACCGAACTTCGACAGTCGTCTTTTTTCTTCTTTCCTTCAAATTTCGAATTCGAGAGTAGGGGAACTATTATTGGGGATAAATTCCGCTCCCGTCGAAGTCCAGTCTGATGCTTAGCCTAATGTAACTGGTAATCACAGAAGAGCTTCGATCGAAAATTCTTCCTCTTGGGACTTCTCCAGCGGCCGAACTTCCTCCAGACCCCTTCAACGATCGAACTCCCTTCGGACCCCTCCAGCAGCCGAACCCCTTCCGGACTCCTCCAGCAGTCGAACTCCCTCCGAAATCCTCCAGCGGCCGAACCCCTTCTGGACTCCTCCAGCGGCCTAACTCCCCGCAGTCATCCAGGAAGGTCTCCGCACGAGTTCGATCTCATACACGGTATGAACCGACCCACATCCAGACTACCTCAGAGGAGCCCGAACTTTTCTAGAATTGATATAGCTCAAAGGTCATCACCAACCAACACCTACCCCTCCGAACTTTGACTATCAAATCTCAAACGGACTGACATCTTGCGACAACAAACACTATCCTCCGTAACAAACTCCATGTGGCCCCAAGCAGCCCACTATCCGATAGTTACAGCTATCACTATCAATTTGTTACAGGTTCCGTCTATAAAAGGGACCCTCCAGATACGTTTTCTCTAGGCTCTCTTCTCCTTTCCGAAACTCTGCAACTTTCTTGACTGAACACTCCATTTCTGTTGGCCGAAAAAGCTAACTTGACCGTCGAAGGATCTTGCTGGAGCCACCACCCCGGGCTCTGGACGAGACTTGTTCTGCAGGTCACCGACGGCGACCTCGTCTTCTCCGACTCCAGCACTTCTCCGACAGCAACCAGATTTCACACCAAGAATAATAGTAAGACATGACTTGGAGTGCAGTACAATAAATAAGTATAAAAATGAATTGAGTTAACAAAAAAGAGTGTTAAAATTGATGTATGGTAAAATTAAGAAAGATTAAGAAATGAACTATAGGAGTTGCATAAACTTAGAATAAAGTGATAGAAAATTGATTGAGATGGTATGGACATATACAGTAAAAATCTGAGGCTCGTTTGTGAAAAGGATGACCTATGTTAACATCGATGGTAATTATGACAAAGAATAAGATGAAACATGCAATAATATTAGAGATGGCCCCATATAAAAATACTTGGCAAATAGGAACGCACAAAGCCAACCCCAAATAGTTCAGAAAAGGCTGGATGACTATGATTAGTTGTTTCTATCTCCATTGAACTATTAGCATCCTTATGGCCAAGGTTCGCCATGTTAGAATTGGACCCCATGCCAGTCGACCAGTGGTTTAGTTCAGTACACCCTCGCACTGTTCCATATCAGGCCCGAATCGACACAGCAAAAATCATGGCAGAATAAGAGAACTGGAGAGGAGAAGAGAGAGAGATAGAAAGAGGGGAGGATGGAAGGAGAGGGAGAGAAGGGGAGGGAGATAGTGAAGACACTGGTAGTGGCCACCGAAGGGCAGCCCTCGGATGACCGGAGCAGGGAAGTCCAAACCAGGAGAGGAAAGGAGGAGAGGGAAATAGAGAGAGGGCAGGGTGGCCAGTAATGGCTGCCGGAGGGCGGCAGATGCCCTCGGATGACCAGAGAAGTGGGAAAGTCCGAATCGAGAGAGGAAGGGGGAGAGAGAGGGGGAGGGAGAGGGAAGGAAGGAGAAAGAGAGGGTGAGGAGGCTAGCGATGGAGGCCGAAAGGCTGCAGAGGCTAGAATACTCCTACCTGCCTTTCGACGATCAATCACGATTTTAAATTTTTTTATCGACTCCATTTTACTTAAGTGTAGTCGGCAATACATTTGCCAACTTCACTATTTGTCGGCAAAATGAAAAAAGTTTAACTAAAGTCGGCAATGGTGTTGCAACTTCACCCAATGTCCCCCCTCAAAAAAAAAAAAATAGGGGCTTCCACCCCTATTTCAATTGGTCGAATCCGACCTCCAATGCCCTTGGTAGGCCTCCAATGCCTCCGATGGGCCTCCAGAGGCTCTATCTCCCTCTCCCCTCTCCTTCCCTCCCCATTTCTCTCTCTCTCTTTTCCTTCTCCCTCCCCCCTCCTTGCCGGCTCTCTAGCAGGCGCAGCGGCCATCCGACAGCCTCCACCAATCTTTGAAAGATCTCTCTCCCTCTCCCTCTCCCTCTCCTTCCCTCCCCCCTCTCTCTCGCGCTTTTCCTCTCTTTCCTTCTCCCTCCTGGTGGTGTTCCGAATATCATGCTGGAACCGTATCGATCGGCCACCAATATGGTTCGACAAGCTCGAAACCATCTGGTTCAAGGCGATCCGGTGAACCCTGCTTACAGCTACTTATTAAGCAATATAGCTCACCCACTTATCATATTCTAAATTCAAAAATTAATCAACTTAGCATCCTAGAATATTTTTAGTACTTTAAGTATACTTAGCAATATAGCTCAGCCACCAATATTTTAGTTTGCTTTCTATGAACAAATTATCACTTATTATTGCAAGTAAATGATTTTGAGGATAATTACTAATTATTTGCTTCCAAAATTGATGATTTAGTTAAATTTAAGCTATTGATTGATTGTAATTCTAGACACAACTATAGATAGCCCCAAGCACCCCTTCAAAAGCTCCCTCACTGATCCACATGTGAATCAGAATTAAGATACTACAAAAAGCAACCTTAGGTCAACTATAGTCAAGCAAGGCTCAAATCTTATATGATACACCCCACTTAACTATAACTAACCCTTCTAAACATAGTTCTATCAATTTTGGCTTTTTCATGCACTAAATGCAATAATTTGAGCCTAAAATATTACCAATTGGTTATTTGACTAGATCTGACTTCTACCCAAATGAACTTTAGATGGACCCAAATTTTGACTACATGCTCTCCTACACCCCTCCTTTATGCTCATAAAATTTCAACTAATTCTCTTAGCCATAATTAGCCCCATGTTTCAGCAACTCAAACTAGGCTAATTGACCATATTTTGGTACTGTTAAAATATGCATCCAGTTCTATGACTCAAAAGCAAGGAAGGCAGAACTATCCCAAACCATCCGATTCGAGGTATGCCGAAACATACTGGTGGCAAACCAGGATGGTTTTGATGTTCAAAATAAGGCACTTGCGAGGAGGGGAGGGGGAAGAAATGAGAGGAAAAGAGAGAGAGCAAGAGAGAGAAGGAGAGGGAAAAGGAGCCGTCGAAGGCTGTTGGAGGCCCATCAAGACCACTGGAGAGCCACTATACCTGCTAAAGGGCCGGCAATGAGGGGGGAAGAGAGAAGGAAAGAGAAAGAAAAGAGAGAGAGATGAAGAGGAAAGAAGAGGAGAGACGGAGAGCGAGCTTTCAAAGACCCGTCGAGGCCACTGGAGGGTCGGAGATGGCCGAACGAAATAAGGGCAGACGCCCCTGTTTCATCTTCATTTTTTTCATGATATTAAATAAAGTCAGCAATATCGTTGTCTACTTCATCTGATATCGGCAAAATAAAAAAATCAACTTTTAAGTGAAGTTGGCAATGTTGCTGCCGATTTCACCTGATATCACGAAACAAAAACAAAACAGGAGCATTTGCCCCTATTTGGATCAGCTACCTCCGGCCTTCCACTGGTCTCAATGGGCCTCGGGAGGCTCTCTCTCTCTCTCCCTCTCCTTCTCTCCCCCCTCCTTGCCAGCCCTTCTCCAACCCTCCGACAGCCTCAATAGGCCTCCTAAGGCTCTCACCCTCTCCTTCCCTCCCTCCTCTCTCTTTTCCTCTTTTCCTTCTC
Organism: Cocos nucifera; assembly: GCA_006176705.1. Classification (NCBI taxonomy): domain Eukaryota; kingdom Viridiplantae; phylum Streptophyta; class Magnoliopsida; order Arecales; family Arecaceae; genus Cocos; species Cocos nucifera. The sequence goes on from QRFJ01001755.1 coordinate 244,398, forward strand.
CCTCCGCTCCGCAGTGTTAGTTCGAATCTGATACCAAATGATACAAGGGCATATACTAAACCATACAATCGGTCAATCAGTCCGAGCTCTAGTACCGGTATAGCAAACCTTGCTCAAAAGTGACTCATTAAACCAGCCAAACCACATCACAAACTCTTTAAAATGACCCTTGGATTAGTTTGTCTTGAAACCAAATTGCAAGCCTTTCTAAGCTTAATCCATGTGAGAGCCATGCATTCTATCATCTTTTAGCATTTAGACTCATCAAAGCCCTTCATCTTGAGAAGGTTTTGTCTCTCTTGAGGGTTTTGGCTTTAGGACTTTTTGCTTCCCATTCCCCTTGATCCCTTAGCTTGAAACCGTTTGAGAAACCTTACTACCATGACCAGCACTAGCAAACTTAAAGTTTAGATCTACCAATAAAGAAGCCATACTAAGCTAAAACTAGCTTCTCACCATGTTCGTGAAGCCTAGATCTACATATCCATATCCTTAAACCCATGGTTCATGAAGAAGAAAGCAAGAAGCCCCCAAAAAATCTCAATAGATATGGGACTGCAAGAGGTCCCTACGAGAAAAGTAGCCCCCTCCACCGAATCCAAGATTTGACACTCCTTTCCCCTCTTTTCTTTTGAAATATATGTACTCATTTGTAGTATTGCTCCTTAATGAATGCCTATATTTCAATTACATGAGTTGTTCTTGCCGGTAGCCCAATTCCCTTCCATTTTGGTTTTGTTTTTGCTTTGTACAACCTTGATATGCCCTTCTCTAGGATAGGTAGGGGGAAAACCCAATTACCTAGTCCACAAGGGACCCTCAAGGCTTAGCACATCTAGTTCCTAAGCGATAGAAACACCCAGATCTCAATTATTCCCACTTTTGCCTTCAAATTTGAGTGGTACAAATTGCGAATGCCTATCTAATAAGCATTCACAATCTATTCCATACCTAAAGGTGGTGAGTAGGGGCCTCATAATCCAGGGTTGTACTAGGTGCATCTCATACCAAGCAGTACCTTTGGCCTCAGCCTTGCCTCTGGTTCCCTTTGGGTCATTTTCCAACTCTTCTGAATTAGGTTTCTCTGTTTTTCTTTCAAGTTTAAATAAATAGGTGATGGCTCCAATATGCTTTCTAGCTAATGGATGGCCCCTCGAAGGACATCTACAACAACAAAACTTGACAAAGCCAAGTTTTGGGTTGTGAAACTTGTGGCATTAGAACAATTTGTTATGATTCTAAAGAGACAAGTAATCTTATACTAAGGTTAGAATGAAATACTAGTAAATATTGTAGTGAGATATGATGTTTAAAAACTTTTAAGGTTGTTTGTGACTATATGGAATGATCCAAATTATTGAAGAAAGTTATGCAGCACAAAGAACTAAAAATTTAAACCTAAAATAAAGTAGACAGAGTAGCTCTTTCCTAGGAATATGAATTAAATTGAGGGAACTACAATCTAGGCATAAAGTCCCAATTTTAAATTGATCGCTTCTGCTCATAATTTGTACTATATAGAGGATGCAGAGAGAGACTAGCACATCTCTCTCTATGAGGAAAATAAAGGAAACAAAGTAGAGATGGGCCTTCGAAGCATTATAAGAACATCACATACCATCAGGACTTAAAGTATCATTTCAAGATGGTTGATAACCAATTTCTCCATGAACAAATTGGGTACTAAGTAAAGATATAACACATAAGATTCGAGGTTGATGAGTGCTGAACCTAGGAAAGACAGCTAAAATTTAGTTGTGGTTGGAAAAACATAGGGATAACTCTAAGATGTTTTGATCATGTTGATCCAAGTTGGTGATAGCCTAAAGAAGTGATTTCACAAAATTGGGTTCTAGAAAAGGGGAGAATCAAACAAGACTATGATGGAAACATTAATGGAGAATTTAATGAAATACCAATTTCAAAGCCTTGAGCTTGGACAGGATCTATTAGTGGATTGCAGTTCAGAAGTTTAACAAAATAGTTGAGATAAGGCATGCCAACAGCCTTGGGCTTGCACAAAATCAACCATTCTTTATCATTTACTAGCTAATGAAAAATAAACTTGTAATACAGATGCAAATTTGATAGCAGTACCTCTGCTAGATTATTCTTATTTATACTCTGGAACTGTTGAGGTATATACAACATAGTAGAAAGGACACGAAAAGTTTCGTGCTTTTGCTAGTATAGGTTTTCCCGTGATGTTTAACCAACCATCCACAATTCCCACCATATTATTCACTAGCACACTGCCAAGGAAAAGAATGGAAAAAATAAACACTGTCCGGAAGAAAGTGACAAATACAAGGAGCCATTCAGAGTCTCCACTCTACAGCTTAAATATTTATGTAATTGTTTATGAACAGAGACTCTTGGTCCCACGAAAGTTGATTTCTTTTTAAGCACATCTTGTGGATGTCAAGAGCAATAATACATTCATCAAAGATGAGAAGATCTAGAACAGACCAACCAATTAATTTTAAAAATGGATCACATAAAAGGCTATTTAATCTATATATGAATAATTCTTGAATAGTTTTTGCAGATTCATGGGCTTTATGGCATGGAACTTTCCATATTAACTGGGTTCCAATCATTTGGTTATTATGTTTCTTGGTGCTCTCATCAATACAGAAGCTTATCTGGTTTTTTGTCAATATCAATTATCAACAGTGAAGCATGATCTTGAAAGGCTGCTATGTCTCAAATTTATATCCCAAAGAAAAGACAAACAGGTGTACTTGCCAATAGTCCTTGTTGGTTATGACTGATAATCTCACATGTAGATAAAAAAAGCATATATTAACTGTTACAAAGTCAGATCATTATGATTCTAGTTTGCTATGTAAAACTAAAATAATTTAAATTAGCTAGCTTGTGCATACCGTTTGCCCTCTTCGAACCCATCCAAGCATCCCACCGTTTTCTTTGGATGGGCATATAGAGTATTCCACAGCCAAATCACTTAAATCATCTCCTGAATGAATCAATACAAAGTTGGAAATCATTTAGGGGAAAAAAACAACCTAACAGAAACATAACTGATAGATGATTGCAATGTATCAGTAGCATGTGTAGATGTAGAAGACCACTAATGTAAGGATCAATAGATGAATATTTAGGATATAACAATATGCACAGCATAGGATCAAGCTAACGACCCTGTGACAAAGGGATGAAAATTTCATTAGAACCTGAACTTTTTTTCCAATTATTTCCTCAATAAATGACCATCAACAGAGATAGAGATGTATACATCATGTAGAAAAGCTAGAAAGAACTGTGAATGCTTAGTTGGGTCAATCATCAATGATTACATTTTTTAGTGGATGCAGCATACAACCTAGGTAATATAACTTGAGGTAAATTGCTAGCACTCTTTTTGGAAAATTATATTAGGGCTAGAGCACTTCAAAGTATGCACTAGCGCAATGTTGATTAGTGTATGACAGAAATCTAGTGTAAAGATCTATAAATATCAAATATATTGGAGATGTCTCCTGCCAGACATGGTTATTCAGTACAGTCATCACCATTTATTCCAATCTTTTTCCACAAACTTCATCACCATTTATTCCAGTCTTTTTCCAGGAAAAAAAAAAAGCCAACAGTTACTCTTCTTATTAATGCAGCGTAAACAATGTTACTGAAATTCATTCCATTTAAAAAGTGTTAATAATATCTTCAAGATTCGTGCTTTACATATTTTTAATTTAAGCACCATCAATATAATTTAGAGTTTAGTACCTGTCCTAAGATCCAGTCTTTACTCCTTTCTAAATGCACCATTAACTCAGCTTATATGTCAGCACACAATTGACAAATCAGGGGCTTAAAGTGCCACTATATCCTTGAAACTGTTCACACTCTATTTTCTGCTAATCTTTATTTGTGTTGCCCTCTCGCAGTTTAGCATAACAAACACTATATTTGCTGAGCCACAGAAGGGCTGCTCCTTTTTGGGGCAAGTAGACTCCTTTTGAGCACTTTAATATCCTGACTATTCAGTTGTACTTATATGGCTCTCCTCCACTTGTTAACTGTCCAAAGCATCCTGCTTATTTTGCTGCATGTGTTTCTATAGTCTTGAACATAAAGCTAACCTTTTTACTAGTCTAAAATGATTAAGACTCCACACATAGATGTTAATCCACACTTTTTCACCATGTTTCCATTCATATAGAAAAGCTAGAAAGAACTGTGAATGCTTAGTTGGGTCAAGCCACAAAGGTTGCATTTTTTACTGGATGCAGCATACAAGCTAGGTAATACAACTTGAGGTAGATTGCTAGCACTCTTTTTGGAAAATTATATTAAGACTAGAACACTTCAAAGCATGCACTAGAGCAAATGTTGATTAGTGTACAATGGAAATCTACTGTAACGATCTTCAAATATCCAATATATTGGAGATGTTCTTGTACCAGACTTGGTTACTCAGTAGAATCATCACCATTTGGAATCTTTTGCCAGAAAAAAAGCCCAATAGTTACTCTTCTTATTAATCAGTGTAAACAATGTTACTGAAATTCGTTCCATTTAAGAAATGTTAATAATATTTTCAGGATTCGTGCTTTACATATATTTAGTTTAAGCACCATCAACATAATTTAGAGTTTATTACCTGCCCTAAGCTCCAGTCTTTACTCCTTTCTAAATGCACCATTAACTCAGCTTACATGTCAGCACACAAATTGACAAATTGGCAGTTTGAAGTGCCACTATATCCTTGAAATTGTTCACTCTCTATTTTCTGCTAATCTTTATTTAAGCTGCCGTCCTCATAGTTTACCATAACAAACACTATAGTTTCTGAGCCATAGCAGGCCTTTCTCGTCCTCTTTTGGGGCAAGTAGACTCCTTTTCAGTCCTTTAATACCCTGACTATTCAGTTGTACTAATACGGCTCTCCTCCACTTGTTAACCGTCCAAAGCATCCTGCTTATTTTACTGCATGTGTTTCTATAGTCTTGAACATAAAACTAAACTTTTTGCTAGTCTAAAATGATTAAGACTCCATATATGGATGTTATTACACTTCTTTTTCACCATGTTTCAATTGATAATTGCTCCTCCTTTCTCCATATTGACTTCCTTAGCCTCCCCAATCTCTGTCCATTTCCATTTGTTTGGTACTCTCTGTTTTGTCTTCACACCCACATTTTGACTCTTTTACACTTCCTCAGCCTCATGTTTCAACCAAAGTCATTGTATTGGATATTTGTTTCATTTTCAATTCCGCAGACCAAGCAACAAGTCATCTTGACTGATAGATATCTTGACCAAAACATTAGTTTGTATCAGCATCAGATGATCACCAATACAGTGCAACCTATACCTTAGCCCCCATTATAGCAGCTGATAAAAACCAATATATCAGGATATCCCAACATATCAGCTGATATAAGAACCAAAATATTGGTTTCTTAGATTGATGTTTAACTATTGAATATTGAAATTACTTGCTTAACATGGAAGCTAACCCAGGGGTTTGCTATTTAACTAAGATCCTGGAAATCTTGTTTCCTTTAAGATCATCCTAGACCTTCAAAATCACATATATTTCCTATTTTTCCTGAACTTTGCATATTGTCTGAGATAAATCAAGATCTCAGTCCATCTCAACAGGTGCAGCATTTCAGCTACTCCACCCGCTTGACAACCATGTGCATACATGAGTTTGCTTTAAATCCTTCATGGCGATAATTCACATTTTACTCCATGGTTCTACTCTTTCCTTACCACTATCCATTGTAATGGAAGAAAAACTTAAAGACAAGGTTCCCCATGCCACCCCAAACTAGGTGGTTCGGGGCATATTGTACTACACCTAGATAGACTGGCATGGCTCCACCCCTCTATTCGAGATACTGACGAGGATGGGGAAGAGCAAGAATGGGAGAGGAGGGGCAGAAAGAGAGAGGATGAGAGAGGAAGGGAAGGAGAGGTTGGGAGAAGGGGGAGATGGCCGAAGAATGCTGGCGGAGGGCCACGGAGGACCAAGGAGGGGTGTGGAAGGGCAGAGGGAGGGCTTTTTTCTTATTTTGAAAATAAATAAATGAAGTAGGCAAGGAGGTCGCCAACTTCACTTAATTTCTTCAAAATATAAAAAAGAGGCCTCCTCAAGACCCTTGTTTCAAAGGAAGCAGGGAAACTGGAGGACGGAGCTCTTTTTGCGCCCCTCCCCGACCCTCTGCAGACCTCCACCGGTCTCTAACCATCCACCTCCTTCCGTCTCTCTCCCTCCCTCCCGCTCCCTCTCCCTCCCTCCCGCTCCCCCTCTTCCTCTTCCTCTCTCCCATTCTCCTTCTCCCCACCCCTCTTTCTTGTGTTGGTACAAACCTAGCATGTGTTGAGAACCATGGTACCGATCTGATACCAATTGTTAAAACCTGATATCGCTCTAATACCATGTTGCGAAAACCCAGGATCTTTAGCATGGACCTGACGAGACCTTTAACGTTCTCTAAGAATAGCGAACCACCGATCCACCACCTAGATCTATGATGGGATGCCTCCCTCCTAGGGCTTGAGAGAGGTGCCCGCCCTCTCTAGGTCTTCTTCAAGAACCCTGGGGCGGCAATACTACAGAGAAGAGAGAAGAGAGATTGAGGAAGAAAAGATTTGTATTCCAATGCATTGTTATGAAATCCTAATACAACCTATGTATTTATACATAACTATTAAGCCCAACCAAAAACTCTCTTGGCTAACCCAATACATAAAAGGACTCACCGAGCGCATATACACCCATATCTCCCATGCTCTCATCTCCTGAATCTAAACTCGATCCATACATGAGTTAAACCCCTTAAGACCTTATAAATCAGGCCTTAAAGCCCCTTGGATTAAACCCAATCCAAGACCAAACAAAAAAACCCGTCCTGTTCTATTCGCCACCATCGAGCCGGCTCTATCAGAAATCGAGCTAGCTCGACTGCATCTCGCCCTAACACTATCTTCTGTCTATCTGAGAGAGCTTGCTCAAATTCACCCCGAGTCGGCTTGGCCTCAGCCCGAGCTGACTTGACTAAATATCCGAGCCAATCTGCCTGTGTGCCCGCCCCTCATCCTGACTGATATTTCTCCTGACTTTGGTTCGTTGCTCCACCTTATATTCCAAGTCTCCGGAGCACCTACCAAGCTCCTCAAGATCCTCACACCTGAACCTCAAATCCATGGAAGGCTACATACCGGCTACATCCTAGGACAGCTTCTGTCCTAGCTCTAGGACTCACACCCGTCCTAATATTCTGGAGCCAACACCCTGACTCCTCCTATGGCCTCCCAACACTTGGGAGCACCACAAATTCTAACAATCTCTATCTTAATGCTCCAAGTCTTAGCAAATCCCTGGCAATGCCCTTCTACACGATCCTACTGTCGCTACGCACCTTGACAGCCCCTTGTACAAATATCGCCTCCGCTAATCCTCTTCAGCTATTGTGCACCCTTTGAGGCCTTTGGAATTACCGCCTCCACCGCTGAAGATCTTGACTTGCTTCTTCATACCATCCTAAAATGATAGGATCCCTTCTGCTTAGTAGTTGCATCACTTTTTCTAGACTTTCCTGGAGAATCTGTAGCATTCTTGTACCGGCACTCGCTGCATCACCTAATACGATCTCCTCAGAACTACGCCTGTCCTCCGGCACACACCGCTCCACCTGGAACTGTGCATCTCTGGGGCTGGTACTGGGATATAGATCCTCCCGCACCTCTCCACTTTAAACTCATGTCACATCTCTACCGATGAAGCCACCTTTGTCCCATGCTCCACCTAAAATCGAAGTCCATTTGATACCACAGAAGAATCTGACTTTGTAATCAAGTCACCCGAGGCCAACAACTCAACGTTGCAGATGAGCCTGCCGCTGCACCTCGAACACCATTGCTGCCCCTTCGAATTCTCCGCGCTCCGCAAATTCCTTCGAAGCAATCTCAAATACCTCCATAATCCGTGGGTACCTCCAAAATCCAAGAGCTATCCAACTCTTTAAACCAGCGACTGAACGCTAAGAAATTCCACCCTAACCCTTCTTCTCTTCTGCCCCTGTACCAACCATCATTTTAGTTGGAGGAACTACAACTCAAACCCTGTCCTAGGCTCAGACCCATCTATCTCATCTCAAAACTCCTAAGACCCCCTTGTCTCTCTCTGAGACCTGCTTCCGGTCTTCCTGAGATGCATGCTAACACTCTCTGCTAAGATACCTCCTTCGACTGCTACACCGCCGAGCCTCTTTCAGTCCCATGCCTCCAGAAAAGCGCTACTGCAGCACTTCAGCGTTCTCTGTCTTGTCTCGACACTGCCTCCTCATAGATATCCGGATCTTCTCTTATTGTACACAAATCATCCTCCATCTGAACCGCGACTCTCCCTAGTACTCCCACAAAAAAAACTGATCCAAGATTAGCCATCCAGCCATGACCTGCTGAACCTCCACTGTCCATCTCCTATCTCGAATACTCCGTAACCCTGCGGGCACCTCCAAAACCACCGAGGATCTTCGCCTCCTCTAAACATGCTGCGATGCTCCATGGATCAATCATCTCTATCACCCCCAAGGCTTCACAAATCCATGCTCTGGTCGAACCACTGAATGCATCCCCGACTACTTCCCCATCTTCTTGCAATCGAAGGACGTATAGTCGCTTCTTCAACCTTCCTTCGACCATTACCCCTTAGGAAACTTCTCTTCAACTGATAAACAGCCCCACGCTGCTCATCTTCTCATCACCTAACCGTCATACACCCCAGCTTTTCCACCAAGATCGATCAGCAAATCACGCACCCAAACCTTCCACCCCAAGAAAAATCCTTTCCGTTAATCCTCTCAACTTCCACCTTCAACCCGTTGCTCCTGGTTGGCCAAACCACATCAATAATAAAAGTAGATCTGAGACATACCGTGAAATAGGTGTGCAGATTTCTGATTTCTTCTTGTATGACTTATTTGCTTTCACGCGCCATCAGACTCTGATACCAATTGTTGATAACCATGGTACCAATCTGATACCAATTGTTGAAACCTAAGATCGCTCTGATATCATGTTGCGGAAACCCAGGATCTTTAGCATGGATCTGAGGAGATCTTTGACATTCTCTAAGGATAGCAAACCATCGATCTACTACCTGAATCTGTGATGGGGCGTCTCCCTCCTAGGGCTTGAGAGAGGTGCCCTCCTTTCTAGATCTTTTTCAAGAACCCTGGGGCGGCAACACTAGAAAGAAGAGAGAAGAGAGAAGAAAGATTGAGAGAGAAAAAATCTTTATTCCAATGCATCGTTATGAAATCCTAATACAACCTATGCATTTATACATAGCTATTAGGCCCGACCAAAAACTCTCTTGGCTAATCCAATACATAAAAGCACTCACCAAGCCCATGTACACCCATGTCTCTCATGCTCTCATCCTCTGGATCTAAACCCGACCCATACATGAGTTAGCCCCTTTAAGATCTTATAAACCAGGCCTTAAGATCCCTTGGATTAAACCCAATCCAAGATCAAACAGAAAATCCTGTCCTATTTTGTTTGCCGCCGTCAAGCCAACTCTGTCAGAAGTCGAGCTAGCTCGACTGCATCTCGTCCGAATATTGTCTTCTGTTTGCCTGAGAGATCTGCTCAAATTCGCCTCGAGTCAGCTCAGTCTCAGCCCGAGTAGGCTCGACTGAATATCCGAGCCAACCCGCCTATGTGCTAGCCTCTTGTCTTACCTAATATTTCTCCTAGCTTTGATCCTTTGCTCCATCTTGTGTCCCAGGTCTCCGGAGCACCTACCAAGCCTCTCAAGGTCCTCACACATGAACCTCAAGTCCATGGAAGGCTACACACCACCTCCACCCTAGGATAGCTTCTGTTCTAGCCCTAAGATTCACACCTATCCTAGTATCCCAGAGCCAATACCCTGACTCCTCCTGTGGCCTCCCAAGGCTTAGGAGCACCACAAATCCTAATAACATAGAATGATGTAAAGGCATACCAAACCATGCCACCAGGTAACCTATACAAGCACTAGTGTCGACACAACATTCCTTATTTAAAGATGTTGCAAGATTATTAACACTCGTAGTGGTAGGAGATATGACTAAAAATATAATTGTCTTTTGGTGCACCTATTCATTGAACCTTTGTTCTCCTTTTGATTAACAAGCTTTTAATTTTGCCAGTGAGGCTTATAATCAAGTGCATGGTTCCCTGTACTGCACCCAGCTATCCATTTGGGGCACACTGAGCCATATAGAGGGCAGACCAGCATTGTTTTGCCCCCTAGTTCAATCATATCTCTTGTTTTACTAGTTTCTTGATTCTAATTCTTTGGCCCTAGCCCTCCCTTATCTTAATGTTACTTTCTTCTTCCTCCCTTGCTCCTCTTCCCATCTTAAACCCATTGTGTGCTAGTCGGTATTGTTTCCTTAACTCTCCTATCCCTAAACCTAATGCCAAGACCCATTGTCAACTTCTCAATTTTATGCATCCTGATTTGCAGCACCATTCTTCAAGAAGATAATTTGCAGCACCTTACGTATGGTTAGTTCCTTCTTGATGCTCTGATCTACATCTAAATACTATCATAGTAATCAATTGTCCAACCCAATGACCATTTCTATTGCCTAACAAGTATGAATTTCTTTTTCTTCTTCTACTCCATCCTACTAAGTATGAATTTCTTTTTCTTCAACTCCATCCTACTATCATGTTACTTCCTTTCTTTTAGATCCATGTCGATCAAGTCTCCATAGTACGAGCACTCATCTGAACCACATGGCTGGCACTGACTTGTCTCAAATCCTGAAATTATATAAGCTGCTCTCAAGCTTCTGAAAATCCAGGAAGCCAATATGTAGCTTCCAAAACATGAATCGATGCTTCTTTGATCATTAGAAGACCTGTTCAAGTTCAGTTTGTATGTAATCATGGTCTAAGATATAAGGCCTTGATCTACTTCACTGCTTTTTGGATTTCTTTTCTTTCTTTTCTTTTTTGGATACAATACTGCTTTTTTTCAATTTTCAGGTGCCTGCATGTGCCAAGGATCGGTCAGAATAATCAAACTGGTCCTGTAGGGAAGTTACGGTTGGTTTTTGGACTGGTTCAAGTCAGCCCAAAAAACGTGAAGGAGAAAACAATTAAAGGATAAAACAAGGCATGGCATCCTCCGTTTCTCCTTCCCTCAAATTTACCATCATATCCATTGCAGAATAACCACTTGCTATAGTTCTGGCTAAGGAAATAGTAATGCCGGATCAATTAAGCTTAATACAGAAGCATTGCAATAACAAACCTCCCGAAATTCGCTGTTGGAGATCCAGCAACAGCTTAAGGTTGTCTTCGCCAACAAGCAAATGCTGAACCAATAACTCTTTATTCTCTCGTCCAGTACTTCCAGCACTAAATGAAGCTGTAAACGAAATCAATACAAGTCATCCAAATGACGTTATTCAAAATAGGGGATGGAGTCACTCACTTCAACAAAAGAAGAGCCATTACATGAAGTTAACCAGCCAAAAGGAACAGAACTGATGCCAAATTTCTTCATAAAATCATGCATATAAATAAAAACATAAAGAAAAAAAGAAAAAAAAAAGGAAAAAAGAGAAAAGAATCACCAACCTTTGCCTCGAAGCCTCGGGCTACCCAGCATGGATGGGGGCCTCCTGAAGGAAGGCAAAGGGAATGAAGATGCGGCGGGTACTCTCAGTCTCGGGAGAGGTGGGAATTTGGAGAAGGAAGAGGAGGGCGCGGATTTAAAGGATGAGAAATCGAGGGAGGAGAGGACCGGGAGCCTTAGGTTGGACAAGAAGAAGGCTGGACAAGAAAGGGAGGGAAACTGGGAGGTTCTAAACATGCTTCGTCGAATCTATTTCGACCTGATCTCTGTGTTTCGGGGGAGCAGCTTCGGCCAGGAGATCATGAAGAATAAACAAGACGGAAAGTCTCGAGGATGGAGTTCGCAAACGGTTCGGTTGCCTCAGCGCGAGGATGCCCTCCGAGATGTGGTAAGGTTTTGTCGGCCCTGTAGCCAAAAGTGCAATAGCACGCTTTCAAAACGGCCATTTTACATTTTATTATATATATATATATAACAATGGTGATATTACCAACTCAACTTTTTGGATAAATTTTATTATATCACCTTCAACCCTTCCGATCGAGACTGAATTAAAAACAAAAAGCGACGGGCTATAATCACCGTGCCCTATATGCTTTTTCTTCTCTCTCTCTTCTTCCTCATGATTTAATCTCAATTGAGACAAACTATGCATGGAGAGGCAAGATCTAAGATTCTTCAAATCCCAAACCCTAAGTCAGAAGAATAGGAGGAGAAAGAAAGAGAAGGAGGAAAGTAGAGCATAATCAATATTATTAGGGATAAATCCTGCTCCCATCCAACTCCAGTCTGATGCTTAACCTAATGTAACTGATAATCATGGAAAAGTTTCGATCGAAAATTCTTCCTCCAACAATCAAATCCCTTCCGAACTCCTTCAACAGCCGAACTCCTTCAACAACCGAATCCCTTCCAAACTCCTCCAGCGGTCGAATCCTTCCCGAACTCCTTCAGCAGTCAAACTCCTCCAGCGGCCGAACTCCTCCAGCAGCTGAACCCCTTCCGAACTTCTTCAACAGCCAAACTCCTCCAGCGGTCGAATCCCTTCAGGACTCCTCCAACGATCGAACCCCTCTCGAACTCCTCCAGCGATCGAACTCCATCAGTCGGACTCTTTTCGGACTTCTCCATCAATTGGACCCCTTCTAGATTTCTCCATCAGTTGAACTCCATCCAAATTTCTTCAGTGGATTACTTTCAGATTTCAACTAGCATTCCTCCCAGATGATCCCCTCTAGCCATATTTTCTTTAGGAGTCCGAACTCCTCTGAAATTGATGTATGTCAAAGCTTTTTACCAACTAACGCATACTTCCTTCGAACTTTGATTATTAAATCTCGACGAACGGACACATCATGACAACAGACACCTCTCTCCGTAACAAACTCCACGTAGCCCCAAGCAATCCATACCGGACGGTTATGGCTATCACTATCAGTCTGCTACAGACGGTGCCTCTCTCCATAATAAATCTCATGTGGCCTCGAGCGGCCCACTATCGGATGGCTACGGCTATCACTATTAGTCTGCTACAAGCTCCATCTATAAAAAAAAATCTTTCGGATATGTTTTCTCTAAGCTTTCTTCTTCTTTCCAAAATTCTGCTGAGTTCTTTCTTGAGCATCCCATTTCTATTGTCCAGAAGAGCTGACTTGATCGTTGGAGGATCCTGCCGAAGCCACCACCATCAACTCCGAATGGAACTTTATTTTGCAGGTCACCAGCAGCGACCTCTTCTTCCTCAACTCTAGCTCGATCCGGCGTCAACCAGATTTCATACCAACAAATATATTAACATGCATCAATGCGATCTGCAAAAAATATGACAAGTACGATGTCGATAAGCAGTGCATCAAAAATGTCTCTAGCAATAATGCCTTCGCCTACCTCTTTGCCACCATCGAGTCCAATATCGAAGCCGCCCTTGATGTCCTCCTCCGCTTTCTCCCTTCTAGGATTTTTTTTTCTTAATCTTCACTTAGGTAGGAGGCTTTGTTCGATTCGTGATGGATTATTGGTGGATTTGTCATGCAGAAATTGGAGATGGTGATGCAAAAGAAGAACAGGACAACGATGGTGGTGATGAATGCCAAGATTTGGCACACCAAGGCCCAATTGATGGAGGAAGTGCCGAGGAGGGGAGGCGAGGGGGGTTGGTGGCACCGGAGCTGAGAGAGACGATGGGAGGGGAGGTTGGTAGTGCTGGAGTTAGGGAAGGGGAGGGGAGAGGAGAGGAGGAGAGGAAAGAGGGTTTGGTGGTTGTGCGGATGGCAAGTATGTCACGGATGGTGGTAAAGCGGCGTCGCAGTGGGGCAGCATGAATGGCCATGACCTGGGCCTCACACGATGGGGGTGGGAGCGAGGGGTGCGGGGAGAGGCAACGGGAGAAAGGAAAGGAAAGAGACAGGGGAAAAAGAAGAAAAAGAAAGAAAATATTTAGGAAGGAGAAGAAAAAAAGAAAAAAAAATATTATTATGTTATTATTAATATAAATTAAAAATATTATTTTTAAATAATAATAAAATAGTATTTTAAAAATTAAAAAAATGATATTTAAAAAATAAAAATAGGGGAGGGATAAGAGATGAAAATAGCTTTTTTAAAAATATATATTATTTTTAAAAAATAAAATACTATAAAAATAATAATAATTTTTAAAAAATATTAATTTATTATTATTTTAAAAGATAATATATATTTTTTAATTTAAAAATAATAATATATTAATTTATTTTTTAAAAAATATTTTTTTATTATTTTTTTAAAAATAATATATTTTAAGATCTGAATTCATCGAATCAAATCAAATTAAATCTAATAAATTATCTACAAATAGAGCACGATACTCTATCGATTTGAAAGCTAAATCTCTGCATTTAATAGCCTTCTAGAGTTTAAAAGATACTAACGATGAAGTATGTCGCTTTCCATTCCTCCTACCCCTCCCTTCGAATTTCTATCTTCCTCGATTACGAAGATGGTGGCGGGGACACCATGGGCGAGCAAGGGGTCAGTGGAGGAACCGAGCCCTTCCATCCTTTGAAAGAAAGGTGAGTTAGTAGTATCTTTTCTAAATATTTTTTTAATTTTTTTTATTGTTGTTTTTCTAGTGTTCAATTAGTTTTTTGGATGATATAAAAAATTGAGTATGATGGTATTTTGAGTATTCGACAGGCAAGAAATCGAGAAAAGTTAGGTACTAACCAAAAATTGAGGAAGAAAAAAAATTACGGGAAGAAAAAAAAGAAAAAAAGAAAGAAAAGAAAAAAAAAAGAGAGAGGATTTCTCTCTTTTCCTTCGGTGGTAGCACTGGAGGCAGCAATACTGACAAGAATGCCAGGAGGTGTGATTGGGATCGACATTTGCTGAGAGAGAAGGAGAGCAAATGTGAGGCGACATCGACGGGCATAGAGAAGGAATGAGAAGAAGAGAGGAGGCAGCAGTGCAACTAGAATCGGCATTTGTCAAGATAAAAGAGGAGGCATGGTGGGGTGACAAGGAGGTGCGACAACACCAGCAGGCATGTAGAAGGTATGAGAACAAGAAGAAAAAAGAAAATAATAATAATAAAATATTATTTTATAAAATAATAAAAAATATATAATATATAATAAATAAAATAAAATAAAATATTAAAAAACTAAAGAATATTTATTATGAATATTTATTATTAAAAAATTTAAATAATTATAGTTGTAATTATCTATCCTATATAATGTGCAGGTCGACTAGTATATATATATAAAATAATACTCTATGGAGGGGTATTATGGTGTTGCCATCTCAGCATCTCTAATTACTTTAGTTGTGCCACATGGAACCGACTATTTTGACTGCACTAAGTCTTCCATCTTCTATAATGCCATTTTGGGTGGCTTCTTCTCTCGGCACTTTCACCACTCTCAAGGGCTCTCCGCCTTCTTCTTATTCTCCTTCTTTCTCGAAAAAAGATAGGAAAAGGAAGAATGAAGGGGAGGGAGGGGGTTGGTTGTGCCGGAGCTAGGGAGGGGAGGGGAGGGAGTTTGGTGGTTGCACGGAGCCAGGTGCGGTGCAAATGATGGGCACAACATGGACGACAATAGGGTAGCACCGGATGGGGCGGCGTGGATAGCCATGACCTGGACCTCATATGGCAAGGGCAAGGGTGGGGGGAGGCCTCCCCTCCCTACGGGAGGCGAGGCCATAGAGGGTGCAGGGGGGTCGCATAGGGTGGGGGAGGCACAGGATGCATCGGGGGCCAAAAGGGAGGTGAGGGGGGTGTGGCACCGGAGCCAGGAAGGGGAGGGATGGGAGGGGGTTTGGTGTGCCAAAACTAAGGAGGAGATGGGATTGGCGGTTGCGCAAATGAGAGTATGGCACAAATGGCAATGGGCGGTGCGGATGACCGTAACCTAGGCCTCATGCAATGAGGGCAAGGAGTGGGGGGGTGGAGGCAGCGAGAGAAAGGAAAGGGAAGGGAGGGGGGAAAGAAAAAAAAGAAAAAAATATTTGGAGAGAGAAAAAAAAAATATTATTATTTGATTATTAATATAAATTTAAAATATTATTTTTAAATAATAATAAAGTAGTATTTTAAAAAATTAAGAAAATAATATTTTAAAAATAAAAGTAGGAGAGGGATAAGGGACGAAAATGATATTTTTAAAAAAATATTATTTTTTAAAAAAATATTATTTTTTTAAAAATAAAATATAATAATAATAATAATAATATATTTTTAAAAATACTAATTTATTATTATTATTTTAAAATAATAATATATTATTTTTAAATTTTAAAAATAATAATATACTAATTTATTTTTTAAAAAATAATATATTTTGAGATCTGAATCGATCCATCAGATCAGATCAGATCAAATCTAATAAATTATCTACAAATAGAGTATGATACTCCGTCAATTTGAAAGTCAAACCTTTGCATTTAATAGCTTTGAAAGTTTACAAGATACTAATGATGAAGTATGTCATTTTTCCATCCTCCCTATCCCTCACTTTGAATTTCTATCTTCCTCGATTAGAGGGATGGTGGCACGGGCACCATAGGCAAGCAAGGGGATGGATGGCGGAGCTGAGCTCTTCCATCCTTCAAAAGAAAGATGAGTTTGATATCTTTTCTAAATATTTTTTTAACTTTTTAATTATTTTTTTTGATGTTCAATTATTTTTTGGATAATACAAAGAATTAAGAATGGTAGTGTTCTGAGTATTCGACAAGCAAAGAATCGAGAAAATGTGAGTGTTGAATTTTTTTTTTGATCGAAAATCTATCAAAATAGTGAGCTGATTTTAATCGCTTTTTGCTTTGTTTTTTATTCATTATCTTGCTACATCAATATTTCCTAAAGGTTGTAAATCCTTTCTTAAATGATGGTTTCCTCTAGAATTGGAAGGTTGTGATCTTACAAATAGCAACCTCCTAACCTGATAAGAAAAAATTAGATCTAAAAATTTTCAAATACTTTTCAGCAAAATTTTCCTAACTCACTTAAGCTTTAATATCCGTTAAACAATCCATTAATAAAAATGGAGGGCTACTACAAGCGCCGTAGCAACCCTTTTAAAATCCTCTCAGATGATGCTTTTAGATTATAAAACTAATGAGAGGCTCTTCCAAATATATTCTCTCCTGCTTTCCTCACCACTACCTCCCATAGGTCTTTCAAATGATAATAAAAAATAATTTTTAAAAATAAATTATGTATTCTAAAAAATATTTTATTTTTTATTATTATATTTAAAAATATTATTTTTTAAACATCTTTAACAAATAATGTTTTTAGGGAGAGCAAATAGGATCAATATAAAATGTATATCAATTAAAAAGATATTTTTCAATTCTTTCATAAATATTTATAATTCATGAATATTTTTATAATTCAAACATACAATCACTATTTTATGTAATATTTTTTAACAAATATTTTGAAAGCACCAAAAATAGAGAAAGAAAATAATAATTATAGGGAAAAAAGGAAGAGACAAAGAAAAAAAAGAAGAAAAAAAGAAAAAAGATGAGAGAGAGTTTCTCTCTCTTTCTTTAGTGGTGGCACTGGAGGTGGTAGTACTAGCAAGGGCACCGAAGGATGCGATCGGGATCAATGTTTGCCAAGAGAGAAAGAAAGCAGTGGTGGGGCGGCAGGGGAGGTGGGGCAACATCAATAGGCATGAAAAAGATATGAGAAGAAGTAAGGGGGCGGGGGTGCAATCGACATTAGCGTTTGTCAAAAGAGAAAGGAAGTCATGGTGAGGTGGCAGGGGTGGGGTGGCATTGGCAAGCACAGAGAAGGTATAAGAACAATAAGGAAGAAAAAAATAATAAAAATATATTATTTTTATAAAAAGAAAGAAAAAAAAAAAAGAAAAAAGGAAGGAAAGAAAAGAAAAAAAGAAGAAAGAGTTTCTCTCTTTTCCTTCAATGGTGGCACTAGGGCAGCGATATTGGTAGGGGCACTGGGGGTGTAATCGAGATTGGCATTTGCTAAAAGAGAAGGAAAGTAGTGGTGGGGCAGTACTGACGGGCGCAAAGAAGGTATGAGAAGAAGAGAGGAGATGGGGTGCGATCAAGATCGATATTTGTCGAAAGAGAAGGAAAGTTATGATGGGGCGATAGGAGGGTGTGGCAGCACCGGCAGGTATGTAGAAGGTACGAGAATAGGAAAAAAAGAAAAAATAATAAAATATTATTTTATAAAATAATAAAAATATATAATATATGTAATAAATAAAATAAAATATTTTTTAAAAAAGCTAAAGAATTTTTATTATAAATATTTATTATTAAAAAATTTTAATAATTATAGGCTATAATTATCCGCCTTGCGCAATACATGGGTCTTTGACTAGTTATAAAAATAAAATAAAATAAAATAAAAGAAGAGAGAGAGAGAAAAGATGGGCTGGAGATTTACACAAAAGGAAAGAAAATTACAATGGCATCCTTAAATTTTTATCCATTTATGCTTTCATCCTAAAAGTTTAAAAAATTGTAATCTGATGCCAAAATTTTAAAAACATTGCAAAGAGGCCCAATCATTTGTCTCTGTTTGGCAATGTTATGATGTAAGGATCACCTAAAAGGTTAAATTTTATGAAATACCATAAGTGTCCTTCCTAAAGTTCTATGATTGTGGAGCAAAGTGGAGTAGAGGGTGCTATAGGGATTGTCCACTATCAAACCCAACATTTTTTGCTCAGATCGCAGCCAAGCACCCATTAGCAGCCTTTCTGGGTGAGCCCGCTTAGGATATCAAGGGAAGGCTCGAGCATCTGAGACTAGGTGACATCACAACATCGATCTGATCTCCACCTAGGTCGACCTCGAGGTCAGGACCTGACTGATAATAAGAGAAGACTTCTGACAACCTACACGAGCAGTAGTACACCCAAGGTAGGATTTTGATTTTGCTCCAACCTTAGGCTCTCAGCCAACTCAACCATGTAAATGATCCTTAAGATTCTCTAGCAACCTTCAGAACGTGAGCACGACCTCTGACTAACACATATGACTAACAAACCTGATCTATAGGCATGACTAGCCACTAGCACCCAATGGATAAATCCCAATGCCCCATTAGATCATGGCTCCATAGGCCCTAACATTCTACCAAATTTCAGTGCAATAGCATATAGCTCTATCTTAATATAAAAGAGGTAATATGGAGACCCTCAAGTAAGGGCTTAACTCTAGAGCTAATATTCTACTCTTAACCTCTTCTTTCCTCCTTCATTTGTTTCATAAGCTTTGACTAACTTAAGCATCAAAGTATTCCCCATCGAACATACTTTGATGAGAGGGCTTTCTTTGCAGGTCCGTAGGCCACAATAGGTAGCCCACATCCATTGGAGCACCTAACCAATCTCCCGACATGGCTCCGCCAAGGTTTAGCGACAATAGATTAGTGCACCAAGTAGGAAAGAAATTAACCCCTAAGGAGAAATTGTTAGGAATTATGTCTCAAATTTAATCGTTAGTCTGTTGATGGTTGAGCTAATTTGATAAATTATATATGATTTATTTATGAATAAAAGTTTATTTTGACTTTTTCATCATAAGTTGTGTACATCTTCTAATGAACTCCTATGTTGTAATGAAGTCCTTAAGACTATTTAAAATTAATAAAAAAGAATTTATATATCATTTAGCCCTTAAATTTGTTCGTAATCAAATGATACATTTGTTAGACATGTGTGCCCTAGAAGCCAAATTGGCTGACACTTGTAATACACTTCTAAGAATAAAATTATAATTTTAACTATAAATAATAAAATAGATTATTTTTTATCATAGTGTGTATTTGAAAGTGTCTGTGATACATCCCTTGAGTTAATGGTAATGATAGTGTTAGATATATGTGCCCTAGAAGCCAGAATTGGCTGACACTTGTAATACACTTCTAGGGACAAAATTATAATTTTGACTATAATTAATGAAATGGGTTATTTTCTATCACACATGTGTATTTAGTGTCTGTGATACATTCTTTGAGTTAATGGTAATGATAATTCATATTTTCAAGAGTTGAAAATTTAAGACATGAATAATCATTATTAACTCATAAACAGCTCCCGACCATAGGATCATCACGAGGATGGTGATTGATCCGGAAGGTTGGTGTACGATCGCTTCTCTTTAGTAGATGAGTCTTGAGTCTACGGTGTGGAGACACCTGGAGCGAGAGTACAGGTACTCGTTAGAGAACGAGGGCACTGAGCGTGACCACCTCGAGTAGTCATTAGGAAGTCTACCTTCTCATCAATGACTGACTCGATGCTGCAGTAGTGTGTCTGGTTCTTTGACCTGAGATGCATCGACAGTTCACCTTGAGGGTGTTATAGTTTGACTACACCATTACTCGGTCTCCTAGCCATATGGAATCCTGAGGTGTATGTTGGCTATAGCATGTTCATTGTAGGAACTGGATTGCATCAAGATGGGATCTATCTACCTCGGTGGTAGAGGAGTAGCCCTATGATGATCATGAGAATCAAGTCCAGAAATCCATGGCCATGGTAGAGTGAAATAATAGAAAGAGTTTCTATTTAGATTTTCACATTGGACTCGAATCGAATGATTACATCATATGACAGAGACTAGGGTTTGACGAGTTCACCTTAACCCTAATCTGATCGGGGCTCAAGATAGAAGAAACTGAATCACATAGGTAGCTGCACCAAGAGGTTCGCATTCAGCTCTGATGGGTTGCCACCATATACTGCTAGGTGTCACTGGTGGATTTTGGGAGCAATTAGAATGATTTAGATGATCGATCATTCTAGCTGTTCGAATCAGAAGAGTTCTGATCCATCGAAAGGAGTTTCGATGATGTCTATGATAGAGATCATGACATATCCCATTACCATATAGAACTGAACCTAACTGGGTCACACAAACAAAGGGTTTGAATCTGGTGATCATCAATTGAACTGATCTAGTTCAATTGATCTGAATGAGATTCAATTAGGTTCAAGGAAATCGTGCTAGCACTCGATTGAACCTAACGTTCTTCTTTTACTATCATAAATAAGTTGTCCTGACTGAGCCAAAGGAGTTTGTGCTCAATCAGAGGCCTTCATATGGTCTGACTGGAGGTTGTCCAAGTCAGAATAGGTTGTCTTATTTGTAAGACATTACCTGCCATTTTTGGTCACCTGCCATTTCTTGTTCTTTGACTTTGGTCAAAAGTCTACCTTTGACTGGTCAAACATTGACCATTGACCCTTTGACTTTTGACCACATGTCATGCACCTATTGGAGAGCTGGTGGGGGCCTGTCCCCTGCCAGAACCTGGCAAGGAGAAGGGCGCACGCCAAGGGTGGCGTGAGCCTAAGTAGGAGGCGCCTAGGAGTCCTTATTGGACAAGGACTCCACCTCCCTTTTGGATTCCAATCAGAGTTCTACTAAGAATCCAGTTTGACTGGTCTTAGGCGCCCTCTAAGGAGGAAATCCAGGGGTCTCTATTCCAACCAATCAGATTTAGATCTAATTTTACAAAGGATTGTGATTGGTTGAGAGGAAGAGGAGTTGGATCACAAGAGGTCTATAAATAAGACCCTGCGCCCAACCCTAATTCTAAGTGAATGCAATTCAATTGAGAAACTCCACGCCCCAAGGCTGCCTCTCCCCTCCTTCTCCACACCATAGTCTCTTCTCCCCTTGCTCTCCACGTCCAAAAGAGTTTTGGACTTAGGTTGGTGCGATTCAGATCAAGGAAAGGCGATCAAAAGCAAGAAGGCTGCGCTGCTGCAAAAGGACGACTGCAGATCTTCAAAAGAGTTTTGAAGATCCTCCAGATCAGATCCAGATCTAATTTTTGGAGGTATGATAGAGAAGAAGAGGATCTCCAGATCCAACCCGAGTGGATACCGGTAGAGGCCAGGCGCTTGCGTGGCTAGATCCAGAACCTTCCGCTGCAATCAGGATCATCTACAGGGTAATAGGATTACCCAAATCAGGTAAATTAAATTTGATTTAATTTATCTTATTTTATTTTATTTATTAAAATAATAAGAATCAGATCTAAAACATATCAAGATCTGATTGAGATCAAGAGAAAAATTTTTGAAATATATCTCTTGATCTAATCAGATCTGGACGAACCTGGACCGGGAAATCAGGATTTCCCTTCAACTGGTATCAGAGCCATGGTTCTAAATTATTTAGATCTAATTTTAATTTTATTTTAATTAAAAAATAAAGTGATTTTAGATGTCACATGAGATGTGATCAGATCTGAAATCAGAAAAATTAAAATTAAATGATTTGGATCTAAGATTAAGAAGATATGCATGACTAGTTCTAGAATAGAATAGTTCTATAGAATAGTTTTGCATGTCTTTGATTTAATCTGATTAAATCATATTTTAGATTTTCTTATTTACTATTTTCTGATATTATAAGTGTTATAATAACATCTGATAAATAGCAAATAAAAATTATTTAATTTTAAATATCATATGAGATATGATTGATGCATGTCTAGACTAGTTGTAGAATAGTTCTACATAATTGTCTAGATTAGAATTTATTTTGATTAGATCAATTTAAATCTAATTTTTTAGATTATTATGTGATAATTTAGATCTAAAAACATGCATGATTATGATACATGAGATGTATGCAAAATATGCCTTGATTAGATCTAAATTTGTATATGAGATATATGATATAGATCTATAACTGTTTTGTAGATTTACATGTTCCTGATTAAGGCGTTCCTCTTGGCCGTCCGGTCATAAGAACGAAGAAAAGGTTTAAAGGCCCCTCTCTTTCCCATTCGATGGGGTGTTCTTATGAATGTGTAGGGTGCTGCGTGTTCGTCCTTAATCAAAAATCCAAAACTTACTTTCTGCAAAACCCTAGATCCTGAAACCCTAGGATTTATTGTGCATATTTTATTTATGAACCCAACTTAATTAAGAATTAAGTTTATGGAATATTAATTAGGTCTAAAATTGAGAATTTCAGATCTAAGACATATTCATAATACTGGGTTCGGGCTTAGGTAGCTCAATTAGGTCTAAGCGGTTGATCAAACCGAATCAAGAGTTGGTTAGATGGGATCAACAATGCTTAAATTGACCAGCCTAATAGGATTAAGTCTGGGTCAAGATCAAGTCACGATCAAAGCAAGACCTAATTAGGCTCAGAGGTTAGAGTCTGGATTGTAGGCTAACCCAATTGGTTCTGACTCAACAATTTGGTGTCTAAGGTAAGTTTGGCATAGACGATCGACTGGTTTTTAATTGGAAGCTACTCGACCTTGAATGCGTTCTTGTGCGAGTTAACGGCATATTCCTTCCACCGATCTCACTTACCTGGCCATATCTGTTGACACAGTTCTGATCTGAGGTGGTCAATAATCCGAGCTGACCCATGCCACTAGGTTAGTCATAATTGTTATGACTAAGCCAAGTCTAGTTTAATGAGATCTGATTCAATTCTTCCTAAGAAAAGATTAAGTCCGAGGTCTTCCACCATTGTAGACGTGCGGACCCTTCCCAGGGTTGATTGTTCTCGGTTGGATACAGTGGCTCAGTTGCACCGGGAAGACGCAACCATGTCTATTAGGCATTGGATGCTATGGGCTGGAGGATGAGTTGGGCTCAATATTCTAGATACGGTGAGAGACTCAATTAGGAACCCAGTCCATGCAAATGGTGGGTCTGACTTAACTAAGGAGTGGATCAATATTCCGGATATGGTGAGATTCATGAATTAGAGACCAAGTTTGGGTGCACCTGATTAGAGAATCATTGAACAAGAGTTGTTCACTCATTGGCTAACCCATCATCAATAACTGTTAGGTGAGGTGATGAGTCAGTTGGTGAGACCGCACCATCCACTAGAAATCATCAATCGTGGAGATTTTCGCATCTCTACAGAGGGAGTGTAGGGATCTGAGAAAATAGTGGGAGCTAATTTATTTAAAAATAAAATCCCTAAACGAATTGGTCAAGTCAAAATTACAGTATCTAACTAGAATCTTTGACTCTCTATAGGAAAATGTCTGCGTCCAACCCATTGGCACGTATCCTAGACACACATAGACTGACTGGACCCAATTATAAAGATTGGCTCAGGAACTACAAAATTATTTTGGGTTTCGAGAAGTTAACCCATGTTTTGGACCAGGACCCTCCCACATTACCAGTCCGTCCATCTGTTGAACAGAGAGCGTCTCTGAAAAATTGGATTGACGAAGACAATAAGGCCAGATACTACATGTTGGGCTCGATGTCTGATGAGCTCCAGCGCCAACATGAAGATATCGAGACTGCTCGCCAAATGTTGGCTCACCTGCAGGAGATGTTTGGTGAATAAAGTCGTGCAGCCAAATATCAAGTCACAAAACGACTTTTTAAGGCTAAGATGCGTGATGGGTAGTCAGTCCAAGATCACTGTCTGACAATGATCAAGGACATGGAAGAGCTTGAGAAGCTCGGTGTGAAGTTGGACTTGGACCTGTAGAACGATATTATTCTGCAATCCTTGACTGATGCATATGGGCAATTCATCATGAATTACCACATGCATAAACTTCAAAATTCCTTGGCCGAGTTGATGAATATGCTGGTTACCGCTGAGCTTTCTATGAAAGGTTCTAAAGGCTCAGTTCTTGCTATGGAATGAACTTCTTCCAAAAGAAAGTCTTATGGAAAGAAAAAGAAGTCTGTGAAAAAGTAGAAGGTGGAAGGATCAAAGAAGAAGAAGGCAGAATCGAAGAAAAAGGTCGATGGCAAAGGAAAGTGTTTCCATTGCAACAGCGACGGCCATTGGAAGCGAAACTGCCCTATTTACCTGGCCACCCTAAAGAACAAGAAGGAAGGTCCTTCTGGAGGTATGCTCGTTATTGAGTCTAACCTTACGATTTTCTTCTGCATCCAGTTGGGTGCTTGACTCTGGTTCTAGTGCTCATCTGTGCACTTCTATGCAGGGTCTTGAGGATAGCAGGAGGCTGAGGGATGGAGACATGATCCTACGCGTCGGTAATGGAGCAAGAGTTGCTGCAGTAGCCGTGGGAACATACCCTCTTCGATTACCATCTGGTTTAGACTTAGTTTTAAAAGACTGTTATTATATGCCTGCAGCTAGCAGGAATTTGATTTCTGTTTCATGCTTAGCACAAGAAGGTTATGTGATCACCTTCTTTAAGGACCATTGTAACATTCTTTATGAAAGAAATAAAATTGCAAATGGTTTCCTTGTTAATGGTCTTTATCAGTTGCATATTGATGTACCTATTTTAACTATCGAGCAAAACATGAATGCCAAACGACCTAGGGATAGTCCAAATGACAGATATCTATGGCACCTGAGATTAGGTCATATAGCAGAAGATAGGATCAACAAATTGGAGAAAAATGGACTATTGAGTCCATTGACTTCCGAGTCATATCCAACTTGTGAATCCTGTCTTCAAGGCAAAATGACTAAACTTCCTTTTGTTGGACATGGGGAGAGGGCCACAGATCTCCTTGCCCTAGTACATACTGATGTGTGCGGCCCATTCGATGTGCCGGCTAGAGGCAATTTTGTCTACTTCATTACCTTTACCGATGATCTGTCTAGGTATGGGTATGTGTATCTTATGAGACATAAGTCTGAAGCTTTTGAAAAGTTCAAAGAATTCAGACATGAAGTAGAAAAATAAACTGAAAACCCATTAAGGTTCTTCGATCAGATCGAGGAGGTGAATACCTTAGCGGGGAATTCCTAGACTATCTTAAGGAAAATGGCATAGTCTCTCAATGGACTCCACCAGGAACACCTCAACTCAACGGAGTTTCAGAAATGGAGAAATCGGACTCTATTGGATATATGGTTCGATCCATGATGAGCTTCACAGACCCTCCTAGATTTTCTTTGGGGACATTCATTATTAACTTCAATCTATTTACTGAATAGGGTTCCCTCTAAAAACCGTTCCTACCACACCGTATGAGATATGGCACGGTAAGAAACCAAGTCTGAGTCATCTCAGAATTTGGGGTTGTCCGGCTTATGTCAAAAGACAACAAGCGGACAAGTTAGAGTTTAGGTCCTTTAGAGCTCGATTCATAGGATATCCTAAAGAAGTCATTAGGATACTATTTCTACATTCCAGAAGACCACAATGTGATTGTGAGTCGACATGCCATATTTCTTGAAAAATAGTTTTATTCAAGATAGTGGCATTGGAAAGCAGATTAAGCTTGATGAGAAAGTCTCACAAGCAGAATGAGCTAAGGACCAAGTGGAACCAAATCAGGTTGAGCCAATAAGAACACTACCTCCTCCACCTCGTAGATCGGAAAGAGTTTTCCCATCCCCCTGAAAGATATACTTAGGTATTATTTCAGAGGAAGTAGAGGAAAATGTTCCTCGTAGGTAATGGTGCTCATGGAGATGATCCCAAAACCTTACAACGAGGCGATATCAGATATCGACTTCGAGAAATGGCTAGAGGCAATGAAGTCAGAATTGACTCGATGCACTCAAACCAAGTCTGGACCTTGGTAGATCCACCAGAAGGTATAGTACCTATTGGGTGTAAATGGATCTTCAAGAGAAAGATTGGTGCAGATGGGAATGTGGAGACATTCAAGGCTAGACTAGTGGCAAAAGGTTATAGTCAACGCGAAGGCATTGACTATCAGGATACCTTTTCCTCAGTAGCTATGCTAAAATCCATCCGCACATTGCTTGCCTGTTGCAGCCTATTTGATTATGAAATATGGCAAATGGACGTGTGAAAACGGCATTCCTAAATGGATATCTTGAGGAAGATATCTATATGGAACAGCCGCTAGGGTTTCACATCCAGTGATACTGATCACAAGGTTTGCAAGCTGCAAAGGTCCATATATGGACTTAAGCAAGCATCTCGGAAGCTGGAACACTCGTTTCAATGATGTGATCAAAAAGTTTTGGTTTCATCAAAAATGAAGAGGAACCATATGTTTTCAAAAAGTGTCAGTGGGGAGCATTGTTGTCTTCCTCGTATTGTACGTGGATGACATCCTCCTTATTGGAAAATGATATTCCCATGTTGACAATCAGTCAAAGATATGGTTGTCCAAGGAATTCTCCATGAAAGACCTAGGTGAAGCATCCTTTATTCTAGGAATTAAGGTCTATAGGGATAGACCGAATAGGATGCTAGGACTTTCACAGAAGATGTACATAGAGAAAGTACTAAAGAGGTTTAGTATGGAAAAACTCTAAGAGGGGATTAATACCCTTCAGACATGGTATTCATCTTTCCAAGAAGATGTGCCCCAGCACACCTGAGGAAATAGAACGCATGAGCAAGATCCCTTATGCTTCTGCAATAGGGAGCCTCATGTATGCCATGCTATGTACACGACCTGATATAGCCCATGCTGTGAGTGTCACAAGCAGATATCAGTCAAATCCAGGTGAAGAACACTGGACTTCTGTGAAATGTATCCTTAAGTACTTGAGAAGAACTAAGGATATGATGTTGGTCTTTGGTAACGGAGAACTCCAAGTTCAGGGATACACAGACTCGGAATTTCATGTCCTGATATAGATGATCGAAAGTCGACATCTGGAAGTCTGTTTGTGTGCAATGGTGGAGCTGTCAGCTGAAAGAGTTTCAAGCAAACTGTGATAGCAGATTCCACCATGGAAGCAGAATATATAGCTGCATCAGAGGCTGCAAAGAAAGCATTCTGGTACAAAAAGTTTGCTGCAGAAAATTGGAGTAATGCCATCAGATGCCATTCCTCTTTACTGCGACAACAATGGCGCCATAGCCCTTGCTAAGGAGCCAAGGTCTCACCAGAAGTCCAAGCACATTGAGCGGCGATATCATCTCATCCGCGATTACCTTGAGAAAGGTTACATTGAGGTCAAGAGAGTCAACTCCGCAGATAATGTGGTAGACCCACTTACAAAGCCGTTGGGCCAGCAGAAGATCGAAGCCCACCTTGAGAAGATGGGACTTAGACTTGTAGCCAATTGGCTTTAGGACAAGTGGGAGATTGTTAGATATATGTGCCCTAGAAGCCAGAATTGGCTGACACTTGTAATACACTTCTAGGGACAAAATTATAATTTTGACTATAATTAATAAAATGGGATTATTTTCTGTCACATATGTGTATTTAGTGTCTGTGATACATCCTTTGAGTTAATGGTAATGATAATTCATATTTTCAAGAGTTGAAAATTTAAGACATGAATAATCATTATTAACTCATAAACAGCTTCCGACCATAGGATCATCACGAGGATGGTGATTGATCCGGAAGGTTGGTGTACGATCGCTTCTCTTTAGTAGATGAGTCTTGAGTCTACGGTGTGGAGACATCGGAGTGAGAGTACAGGTACTCGTTAGAGAATGAGGGCACTGAGCGTGACCACCTCGAGTAGTCATTAGGAAGTCTACCTTCTCGTCAATGACTGACTCGATGCTGCAGTAGTGTGTCTGGTTCTTTGACCTGAGATGCATCGGCAGTTCACCTTGAGGGTGTTATAGTTTGACTACACCATTACTCGGTCTCCTAGCCATATGGAACCCTGAGGTGTATGTTGGCTATAGCATGTTCATTGTAGGAACTGGATTGCATCAAGATGGGATCTATCTACCTCGGTGGTAGAGGAGCAGCCCTATGATGATCATGAGAATCAAGTCCAGAAATCCATGGCCATGGTAGAGTGAAATAATAGAAAGAGTTTCTATTTAGATTTTCAACATTGGACTTCGAATCGAATGATTACATCATATGACAGAGACTAGGGTTTGACGAGTTCACCTTAACCCTAATCTGATCGGGGCTCAAGATAGAAGAACTTGAATCACACAGGTAGCTGCACCAAGAGGTTCGCATTCAGCTCTGATGGGTTGCCACCATATACTGCTAGGTGTCACTGGTGGATTTTGGGAGCAATTAGAATGATTTAGATGATCGATCATTCTAGCTGTTCGAATCAGAAGAGTTCTGATCCATCGAAAGGAGTTTCGATGATGTCGATGATAGAGATCATGACATATCCCATTACCATATAGAACTGAACCTAACTGGGTCATACAAACAAGGGTTTGAATATGGTGATCATCAATTGAACTGATCTAGTTCAATTGATCTGAATGAGATTCAATTAGGTTCAAGAAAATCATGCTAGCACTCGATTGAACCTAACGTTCTTCTTTTACTATCATAAAATAAGTTGTCCTGACGAGCCAAAGGAGTTTATGCTCAATCAGAGGCCTTCATATGGGTCTGACTAGAGGTTGTCCAAGTCAGAATAGGTTGTCTTATTTGTAAGACATTACCTGCCATTTTTGGTCACCTGCCATTTCTTGTTCTTTGACTTTGGTCAAAGTCTACCTTTGACTGGTCAAACGTTGACCATTGACCCTTTGACTTTTGACCACATGTCATGCACCTATTGGAGAGCTGGTGGGGCCTGTCCCCCTAACCAGAACCTGGCAAGAGAAGGGCGCACGCCAAGGGTGGCGTGAGCCCAAGTAGGTCGCCTAGGAGTCCTTGTTGGACAAGGACTCCACCTCCCTTTTGGATTCCAATAGAGTTCTACTAAGAACCAGTTTGACTTGTCTTAGGTGCCCTCTAAGGAGGAATCCAGGGGTCTCTATTCCACCAATTAGATTTAGATCTGATTTCACAAAGGTTGTGATTGGTTGGAGGAAGAGGAGTGGATCACAAGAGGTCTATAAATAAGACCCTGCGCCCAACCTAATTCTAAGTGAATGCAATTCAATTGAGAAACCCCACGCCTCAGGCTGCCTCTCCCTATCCAGGATCCATATTTGACCATGTCCGAAGACGATTTAGCAGGTGACGAATGGCAAAGGTGTTGTCTTAATTTTATACTCATCAATTAAGACAAATCTTTTTCCTGAATCCTGGAACCCAAAAAAGCCTCCCAGTCAGGACCAGTAAAGGTTCCTGAGTGAGCCCAAACATCTTTGGCTCAGTCGAGACAACTTTAATGATTGTAAAAGGAGAACTTATGGTTCAATCGAGTGGCTAGCAGATTTCCTTGAACCTAATTGAATCTATTCAGATCAATTGAACTGGTTAGAATTCAAATTATGATACAGATCCAAACTTTTTTGTGATAGTTAGGTTTCATTCGTATGGTAATGGATATGTCATGATCTCTCTATCATCAGACATCATCGAAATCCTTCGATGGATCAGAACTTTCTGATTCAGACACTAGAATGATCGATCATCTAAATCATTCTAATTGCCCAAAATCCACCATGACACCTAGCAGATATGGTGGCAACCCATCAGACTAATAGCGAAACCTCTGGTGCAGTTACCTATGTGATTAAGTTCTTCTATCTTGAGCCGATCGGATTAGGTTAAGTGATTCGTCAAACCCTATTTCTCGTCATATGATGTAATCATTCGATTCAGTCAATGTGAAAATCTAATAGAAACTCTTTCTATTATTTCACTCTACCATGCCATGGTTCTGACTTGATTCTCATGATCATCATAGGGCTGCTACTCCTCTACCACCGAGGTAGATAGATCCTCTATTGTGCAATCCAAGTTCCTACAATGAACATGCTATAGCCAACATACACCTCAGGTTCATATGCTAAGAAGATCGAGTATGGTGTAGTCAAATTATAACACCCTAAGGTGAACTCGGATGCACTCAGGTCAAAGAACCAGACACAACTATGCAGCTTCGAGTAGTCATGACGAGAAGGTAGACTTCCTATGACTCTCAGGTGGTCAGCTCAGTGCCCTCATTCTCTAACGAGTACCTTACTCTCGCTCCGTGTCTCCACCGTAGACTCAAGACTCTATCAAAGAGAAGGATCGTACACCAACTTTCGGATCAATCACATCCTCTGATGATCCTAGGTCGAGCTTTTATGAGTTAATAATGATAATTCATGTCTTAAATTTTCAATCTCTTGAAAATATGAATATCATTACCATTAACTAAAAGGAGTATCACAGACACTAAATACACATTGATAGAAAATAACATTTATTATTATTATAGTAAAATTATAATTTTCCCTAGAAGTGTATTACAAGTGTCAGCCAATCTGACTTCTAGGGCCAATATAATCTAACAACTTCCCAAAACTGCAAGTAGAAAAAGTGAAGGATGAGAACTTGGGAAGTCTCAGTGAGTGAAAATAATCAATCCTACCTATGGAAAACCAAAAAAAAACAAAGCTGTACTAACTCATTATCAATAATATATGATTTGTTAATTTCTGTTGTAATTTTCAAATAAAGTATGAATTAAATAAAGAATAAATCATAATCGAATCACTTTGCTTGAAGAAAGCTTTGCTGAGCTACAATAAATTATAATAACAACTGATTATTTGAGATCTATGTCTCACATAACAACATACATATAACTTGTTTAGCAAATACATTCAAGAAAGCTTTTGCTTGCTGAACTAAATTTCATCATGTAAATTAATTAAATAGCATCAAAGCTGCTAACTACCACTGACTACACCCCCAGTGCAACCCCTACGCAATGATAGTCCGATATGGTCACTACTACAGATTAACAAAACTGTGAAGGTGCCAACTCATTAGATACCCCGATTGGCCCCCAGCGCACCCTATCAAGGACAAGTCGATACGGCATTGTTAGTATAAAACCTCACTGGAACAAAGACCCGTGAGGTGCCTAGTTTGAATATAGACCCCAAACTGGGCAATAGTATGAGTCCATTGGACAAAGTTTCACTGCCGAGGGCGCCAAATTGAATATTTCTTTTTCAAATAAGCAATGTCACAATTTACCCTATACGGTTGATCACTCCTGTGGGTTACCTACTGAAAATCATTCAATAAAACATTTTCTGCTCAAGCTTTGCTTTTGCTAATTCTCACCAGGAATATACATAACATCATTAACTATAATTATGTATAATTTATCGAACCATGACAGCACTTTTATCAAGCTAGAGTTGTGATAAGCATCTAAATTCACCCAAATAAAAATATTAAATTTATTAATTAATTATATTAATTTTTAAAATTATTAATGCAATTTATATATATTTTTTAAAAAATTTATATTTATATTAATTAAAAAAATTAATTTTAAAAATAATAAAAATTAAAAAAATAAAATTTTATTAATCATAGAAAGAGCCTCATTTTTCTAAATCAGCAATGAAATAAATATTCAGTAAAACGAGCTAAAAATGGAAAAGATATGAATTTTTTAAAAATATAAAATAAATAAAAATTAAATAAAAAAGAAAACGGCTCAGCCAGGCTCCGCAAGCCGAGCAGCCAAAGCCAAGCCGAGCCCACCAAGCCAAGCCAAGCCATCAAAGCCGACTCAGCCGTTGAAGCCATCAGCCGGGTCCATCGGAATCCAGGCGTGGACCGCCAGCTCAAGCAAAAATCCGGCGGATCAGAGCTTGCCACAATGGTGACCTAAGACATTGCCCCCAAGGGTCTACAAAAGTTTATCCGCGGCTCAATAAGGGTAATTTAGTCTTTTTGGCTCGGCAAACAGAAAGCGCTGATTGGCTTGCGGTGTGTGGTGCAGCCAGTCTACGCCGGTCCATGGGAACAGTGAATTGCCGCGAAATCAGGACGGATGTGGTTGTTTTGCGGTCCAGGATCGGAAACGGCTGTGGTTGCTTTCGAATTTTTATTCAGCTACAGACATCACATGGATCACCATCGGAGCGGCAGCGCTCGATCCACAAGCGAGCGATCCGACGGTCCAGAAAGCTCCGCAAACGGCGATCCAAACTCCTCAAGGCGCATGATTTAGTGGCCAAATTTTTCCTCCATCAGCGCGATCCAACGGTCAGAATTAAATTCGACCCGATCTGAGCTGATCTGCATCCGATTTTAATGATTTTTGGAGCCGGTTGATTTCCTATTGAACGGCCTGAATTTTTATGCGATTTATCAGAGAACGTATCAAGAGCTGTTTTAATTCAAATTTTATTCAGATTTTGAATGAATTACAAAGGCGCATTAGTCCCACATTGCCCAGAAGCCAAATACTTTCCCAGACGGTGGCCCTCCTAAGCCTCTTATAACAAGGACTCAGGCCTCCAAAAATGCAATATCATCCGATCAAAAGTGAAGCTTTGGTACAAGGGGCGAAGCTAGGCTTTATGGTTAAAGGCTGCTTCGAGCAACGGATGCCGAGAAGAAGAGTCGAGCTTCTAAAGCACCATCTTTCTGCCAATGCCCGATCCAAGATCAGAGATCAGGCTATTTTAATTTTATTTTATTTTTTTTTAATTTTTATATATTTAAAATTCTAAAAATTTTTTAATTAATAAAAAACTTTATTTTTATATTTTAATTTTTACTTTTTATTATACATTTTAAATTTCTATACTTAAATTATTACTTTTTTATTTTATGCAAGTAGATGGCCTAGATCTAACTAATAGAATCTTAGTACCAAGTTTAAAATTTTTTCAGCCTTTTAATTTTTGCTTTTAATTTTTTTGAACTTCACTCCTAATTTTAAAATTTAAAATCTTTTTTTTTTCTTTTTTTCAAAAAAATCAAAGATTTCAAATCTAAAAAACACTAACTTTCCCTATGGATTCGACCCTACTCCACTGCTATCTATAAATTTTCACATAATTTTAGAAAGTCGGAATTAAACTGATAAACATGTGTCTTAAACGACAACATCGCGTTCCTATTCATATTTTTTTTGGTGTTTCGTTGCCGGAGAAGGCACGGACCATTAAATTTTTGATCTCTTTTGATTTTTTCTATTAAATAAATTATAAATAAAATTTCTACTTTCTTATAAATATTGGCTTGCTAATTTTTTTTATTATTTTGTAGAAAAAGAAAGATTAAAGACAAAAAAAATCAGGAGTTTTGCTTTGTTGAGATCAATTCCCTAACCCTAATATCTTTCCTTTTTATTTTTTTATATTTAAATTTTATTTTTTTAAATATTTAAAATATTTATTTAAATCTTTAAAACCTCATGATAAGATTAGAAATCATAATTGTTCTAGAGCATGCAATCTATTAGTTTTATTTTTTTTATTTTTATTTTAATTTTTTTTGGTGATTCTGGAAGTAAGGTAAGCCTTTCAGAAATTCAATTAGTTGCATGCTACTAGTTTAAATTGCATAAAAACCCTTTGATTGGAAATTTTTTTTTTCGTGCATATTCATATTAAATCAAATTAAGGGCATAACCCCAATTAAACAAGAATAGGTGGGGATTTGATCACCCTTTCTTAGCCACAACAAACCAACCAGCATTCCTGCATTGACCTAGCTTTTAATTTTTAAAAATCAATTAGACATCAACCCTAGGAACTCGAGCTCATTAGGACAAGGAATCCTAAAAGTTGAACCGGGTTAGGATAAGTCAATTTGATTGGTGCTAAGAAGTGGTTCAAGGGACGATTGGGCCCGAAAGGAAGGGGTGGTGGTGTGTGAGAGGTGTGCGTGGGCGTTCGTTTAATCTGGCCAAGCATAATTTGTGTCTAAGGTAAAGCAACGGGGGTACTCCCACTGATCTTACACTTACCTGGCTTAGTTGATTGGCTAATCCTAACACTTGGAGGGCTTTGAAGGTGACCTTGGCAGTTAGGGAGCTTGTCTGAAGAAAATCCTGGATTTTTCTCGGTCCAGGTTTCTCCAGATCTGATTAGATCAAAGAGATATATTTCAAAAATTTTCTTTGATCTCAATCAGATCTTGATATATTCAGAATCTGATTCTTATTTATTTTAAATAATAAAATAAAAATAGATAAATTAAATCAAATTAATTTCCTGATTGGGTAATCCTATTACCCTGTAGATGATCCTGATTGCAGCGGAAGTTCTGGAACTTAGCCAGCAAGCGCCTGGCCTCTACCGGTAATCCACTCGGGTTGATCTGGAGATCCTCTCTTCTCTATAACACCTCCAAAAATCAGATCTGGATCTGATCTGAAGGATCTTCAAATCTTTTTGAAAATCTGCAGTCGTCCTTTGTAGCGCGCAGCCTTCTTGGCTTTGGGATCGCCTTTTCTTGATCGAATCGCACCAAACCTAATCCAAAATCACTTTTGGACGTGGAGAGCAAGGGGAGAAGAGAATCTATGGCATGGAGAACGAGAGAAAAGGAG